>RRCJ01000004.1:1200000-1577355 GCA_004337975.1 Pyricularia sp. CBS 133598
CTTGACTCCGTCCATGATGCACACGGCGCCGTCGATGACGGGCATGCATCGGTCCACTTCGAAACGGAAGTCCTGATGGCCGGGGGTGTCAATGAGATTGATAGTCTTTGGGGGGTTACCAGGACCGCAATCTGATGGTAAAGGCCATTGAAATGTGATGGCTGCGGACTGAATGGTGATGCCACGGTCACGTTCCATTGGAAGGAAGTCCGTGACTGTGTCTCCGCTGTCGACATCTAAAAGGACTGTTAAACCAATCCAATGACAACTCCACAAATGGCATCTTATGTATTCCTACTTACTGCCTAGGTGTTTTGTAACACCGCTGTGGAAGAGCATTCGTTCTGTTGTGGTGGTTTTGCCCTTTTACCATGTTAGCCCGAGTCCTTGAAGTCGCATGAGGCAAACTAGTAGTGTGACCAGAGCACCAACTCCTTAACTCCTGATGTTTACTTTTCTTAAAGCATGAAAGGAGAATCAATACTAGTTAACACATACCGCATCCACATGGGCAATGATGCCGATATTTCGAATGTCTTCTACTTTGGCATCGTAATATGATGAGGCAGGACTACTGTAGAATCTGCTGCCGAAATCAGCCCTTGAAAGGATAGCAGCCGCCTGAAGTAAACGAGACGACTCGGCGGGCCTGTTGGATTGGAGCCATCGCCATGACGGTGAAGGCAATTGGCGACGGCCAGGTCGAAAGCGGCAGACTGGAAGAGTCCGAAGCCACATTATGAGTAGTGAGAAAGAAAGTCGGAAATAAATAAACAAATATGGATACAAATCAGAGCAGTTTACGTCCCATCAAGTCCCAAAGTTGACATTGCTGTTACCACAAGAACTTCAAGGTGTCGCACATCTTGGACCTGAACCTCTGTATATCTTTACAGAATATTGACCACCGACCAATTGAGGCAGAGAGCCAATGCAGGTAATGTAGGTAGTGTTATAGAGATATGGGACTGGTTTAGGTAAGGTAGGTGTGTTTTTATTCAGTTCAAAACTGCGCAAATGCTTCTTTTGGGAGATTTTGATCGCAAGGACCCTGGTCCAAGTTCAAAAGTTGTGGGTCGAAATTCGTTAGGCGGCTGGCAATTTGAGCTGTCGACCTTGATATGATGGATTTGGCGTTTGTCCTGAATATATGGAAAGGGGCTCTAACTAGGCGCAATTAAAACTTGACATATCATAGGAGTATACAAGATTCGAGGAATTATTGTAATACAGCAGTGTTTCTTTCCAGGCCTCACGATATAAATGGCCAGCAAAATTTGCCTGCAATTTAACGGACGCATCAAGAGCTTGCCGTGGTTGAAGAGTGGGGATGAACTGACGTCTATGGTCTGTGCGCAGTTCCCCCTTGTCTAGAGCTGGAGACAGAAAGCGAAAGAGCTTGGTTTCCATGGTGGGGAGAAGCTCTGCTCCAGCAGCTGACAGATTGACTGACAAGTGCAGGCAGACAGACACTGGACGTCTTCTTGCTTGCTCACAGCTCGGTCTGACTTTCTTGTAGGCGTCACTCCTCAAGCTCCAATATTTCAATGCGCATTCAACAGAAGGTTTATTATCTCCTGACCTTGTCGCATTGGCCTTCAACTTTTTGTGTCATTGCGGTTGCTTGCTCTTGTTAGCACTTGACCCGGACGAAACAAAAGTTGCGACGGCTAAGTGATTGGCTGCAAATACCGACCTGCCCAACACGCTGGAGCGTCGACAACCGGATCAGGTTTCGGCTCGCAGGCCAGGCAACGCAACGCAACGCAACGTAATTCGCACGCCCTTTGAACTCCTCCACCAACCACATTTCTTCATCACCACAAACAGCAACAGCCCAAACTTTCACTATGGACTATAGCTCATCGATTAACGAGGCCGACAACCCACACGGCGCATCGCCATGGGGTTCTCCCGGAACTTCGCCGCAACATAACCGCACTACCTTTAACGCCGCCGCCACCGCCGCCCCACCCCCGGTCTACCAGTCTTTTGAAGCCGCGAGCAATGGCCTGGGCGTCCCAGAGGAGGAAGGTGGCTTTGGGGACACCGACACCGGCTTTGCAAGACCAAGCACGGCGAGCACAGCTGCCGCCTCGGATGCCTTGACTGATGAGTCGAGGACCGAGGCCGGAGAATCCCAGCAGGAGCACGACCAATATACTCAAGCTGCTACCCCGGCTGAGGGTGCCGCTCATGCTGATGTCACTACCCAGCAAGAGCAACAGCCGCAACAAGGAAGAGCCGAGGAACAGCAGGCACCCCAAGTCCAACGACCAGCACAACCTCTATACAAGCTGCAAGCCAAGATAACGGGGTTAGAGCGAACCGGCCGCAAAGACCCGATCCTGAGGTTTGACGTACATGTACGCAAGAATGCAGCCAGTTATGACTCCGCCACATCACTAACGCTGAGATCTTCTAGACCAACTTACCCAACTTCCGGACGACACAATACCGCGACATCCGCCGGCTCCACTCGGAGTTTGTCAAGTTCGGGGAACACCTGATATCCGCCAACCCCGACGCTCTAGTACCCGCTGTTCCGCCGCCGATCACCTCGGCTGGTGCCGGGACAGATGAGGACGAGGCCCGAGTCAAGGCTTTGATGCAGCGATGGCTAAACTACGTTTGTAGCAACGAGGTTCTCCTGAGGGACGATGAAATGATCCTTTTTGTCGAGAGCGATTTCGGCTATAGCCCCATGGTGAAGAAGAAGCAACCAGCAACGGGTGTGCGCCGCAAGATTCTGAAGCAGTTTGCCCCGCCGCCTGACGACACGCCCGAGCTGCAGGAGGTTAGGCCTATCGTGAAGCTATTCTACCTAGGTGCCATGGACGCTGGGCACAAGGTGGACAAGCTTGTGAAGGCCAGGAGAGGTGAGTGGCTTTGTCTAGGCCTTGGTCGGTGTCAAGAGAGTGCGGGACCATGAACTAACATAATATGCAGGATTGGGGCTCGCCGAATCCGACTTTGGCGTCAAGCTTGGCGGCATGCACGTGCAGGAACTCCACCAGGGCCTGGGCAACGCTTACCGCAAGCTGGGGAAGGTCATTCAGACTGTTGGTGACTGTCATGCTGCTCAGGCAACAGCAGAGGCGACGACGATGGGCGACCCGCTGCAGTATCACTCGTCCGATGCCTTTATTGTGAAAGAAACTCTGACAAACCGTCAGATCCTTATTCGAGAATTTTTGCAGGCGCAGGAGACGACAAGGAGCAAATTGAACGCAACTGATAGGTTACGGGCAAGCTCTAATGTGCGGCGGGAGAAGGTCGACGAGGCCATCGCAGCACTCGACGAGGCACGACACAACGAGGTCCAGCTGTTCCACAAGACCTCAAGGGTAACAGAAAACCTGGTCCAGGAACGTCGCAAGTGGTTCTCGCGCACGTCTGCCGACCTGCGCCTCAGCATCAGGGAGTATGTGCTGCGGGAGATAGAGGCCGAGAGGCGAACGCTAGCTCTGCTCGAGACGGTGAGGCCGGATATTCGCAGCATCGACTCGTCAGGAGGTTTAAGCAGACTTGGACGCGAGGCGCACCCGACACCCCCCAGACGGGTCAGCATGGCCGCCAGCCAAGGACCCAAGGGCGACGCCTGGAGCGGCGTGCCCCGGCGTTCAGACGCCGCCGTGAACCGTAGCCTCTCCGCCTCCACGGGCAGCATAATCGCGGCCGGGCTGGGCGAAGAGGGACAAGGTGATGGAGACATGGCACCGGCCAGGACGCGGACGCAGGCCGAAGAGGACGATGACGATCGGCTGGACGCGAGGAATGCAGCGAGCAGGTTGGCAACTAGCACGTTCTGAACCACGACTTGAATTCTTTTTTCTTTCTCTGTTTCAAAACAAAACACATTAGGCTCGTATAACCGGTTTCTTGGTCGTTGTTGCTCCGCCGGAAGATTGTGTTATTTTTTTGGTGATAGCAAGGGTAGAGCCGGTTTTCCCCCTCAACGGACGGGAATGAAACTAAACTTTTATTCTTTGCCGACCAAGTTTGATGTACGTAGCGCACAAAGATACCGTTCTCCTCACTTTCATCTTTCTAGGCCCTTCTGCTCATAGTACCATGACCTTGAACGACACAATAGCTATCTAAACCATGACTTTGCCTAGTCAGTGTCTGCTCCTTCTCGGTTGGGAGTACTCTTAAACAGAAACACAAGATTATGACTAAAGAGGCGAACTCAACATTCGGCGTGAGACCAAAACCACTGGTACAAACGATACTGTATTTAGTGATAGGAATCTCATCAGCAACTTAACAGCAAGTCTGTCAACTCTAGGCTGCTATATCTGTCGTTTGCACAGTATTAAAATTTGTTTCGTTAAACGAGACTTGAGACTTGAAATCTCGCAACCACTCATCTTCTGTTCTCACATTCGCGCCACACCCAAGCAAGGTTACCATGTCCGTTTGCTCAGCTTCGTTTCTATCACAGAGTCGAAGAACCCATATTGAATTAAATATACTGGCAAACGCTCTTGGTCATCAACTTACCCTCACCTTCACCGCATCCAACTTGATTTGAACAAGATCTATCTTTCCTCCTTCACTTTCATTTCGATCAACTTCACGCCGGAAGAACGCGCACTGCGGCAAAATATAGTAGCAATCTACCAACTCTGCTGGCGTTCGATCTTATTGAGCCATTCTTTCAACCTGTGCTTGTGACGCCCAGCTTCGGCTCATCTGAGCAGGGCTCACCATGGCCTCATCCATCACACCGGGGCCTGATGATGGCCTCGATTTGCAGAGCACGACCGTCAGCTCCCAGACTAGTTCTTCTTCTACCACTCAGCCTCCCATTCAAGATGATTATCCGATGAAACGCCTCTTGGAGCTTTGTCAAGAGACCTCGGTTGACAAACTCGAGAATGGCCTCAAACTTGGCATCAAGCTTCTGCAGGAACTTAAGCCGGCTGTTCGCGATCTCAACTCTCCCACTGGAAATAATCACCTGAAGGCAATAGATGGTCTTTTGCAGGCTGACAAGCGTGATAGAGCTGTCGTTGGCGTCGTGGGAAGTACTGGAGCGGGCAAATCATCGGTCCTGAATGCTGTTCTGAACGAGTCGCAGTTAGTATAACCCACATACCTATACCTGTTCAGCCGAAGTAATCACCATTTTAATTCATCACCGCACGCTACTTTATTTCTGCGAGCTAACGCTAGTTTTTTTTATTCTTCTTACTTCTAGGCTTCTCCCCACCAGCTGCATGCGAGCCTGCACGGCTTCAGTTACCGAGTTGAGCTTCAACCATTTAAACGACCCCGAACAGAAATATCGCGCCGAAGTCGAGTTCATCTCCAAAGAGGACTGGATCACCGAGCTCGAGCTTCTTTGGGATGATATAATTGACTCCAGCGGCAAGATTCGTCCAGAAGCCAAGGCCAAAAATGGGGATGCGAGCATTGCCTTTGACAAGGTCAAAGCTGTTTACCCGGCTTTTGGAAAGTCTGCCTCGTCAGTTTACGACTTTGAAGAGCTGGCCAAAGAACCGATGGTTCAAGAAGTGCTCGGAACTAACAAAAAGTTTCAGGCCGAAACGGCAGCAGACCTTGTTCTTCACCTTCAACCTTACATCGACTCGAAAGAACGCAGTGGAGATACTGACGCGATGGAAGCATGGCCGCTCGTTAAAGTTGTTCGCATTTACATCAAAGCAGATGCCCTGGCGAACGGGCTTGTCCTCGTGGATATACCAGGCGTCCATGACAGCAATGCAGCACGAGCAGCCGTCGCTGACAAGTACATTAAGGACTGCAGCGGAATGTGGATTCTCGCGCCAATTCAACGTGCAGTAGACGACAAGTCAGCCAAGACTTTGATGGGGACTGCTTTTAAGGAGCAACTGCAATTCGACGGAATGTTTGGCAAAGTAACATTCATCTGTTCAAAGACGGACATTATGCCCGTTTCTGAGGCGATCAAGAGCCTCAAACTGGAAGAAAAGGTGCAAAAACACTGGAAGCTGATTGCCAAGATTCAAGATAAGAAACGTCTTGCAAAGAAAGAGAACGAAAAGCTAGTGCTCAAGAGGGGCTCGCTCCAAGACGACAGGGACCAAAGGAGTTCGGAGCTTTCTATTTGGAAGCAGTTGTCTAAAGACTTCAGTAGGGGTTTGCCGGTATTCCCGCCGCCACCAGAAGTGTTGTCCAGGAAGCGCAAGCACCGGACTCGCCAGACACGCGATCGCAAAGATCTCTCATCCGGGGATAGCGAAGACTCTCTCTCGAGTGAAGACGAACTTGAAGACGATGAACCGACTGGCAGCAACCCAGTCACAACTCTTCCCTTGACACGCCTCGAGATCGATCAAAATATTGTTTCACTCAAGGAGTCTTTGGAACAGCTGGATTCACAGCTGGCTGAGGCCAAGGAAGATGTTTATCAGTCCTCCAGTACGTTGAGGCTGAAGTTGAGGGCTTTCAAAAAAGAAGAGGCCAAGCAGCATCATGCAATTGTGGCGATGTGTATCAAGGGGCGAAACGATTATTCACGCAAGGCGATCCAGCAGGACTTTGCCATGGGAATCAAAGAACTGGACGAGGCGGCTCTGATTGACGAAGACGAGAGCTCGTTCAATCCTGATGTGGACTTTCGTGACTACGACAAAGTCGCTGATTCTCTCCCAGTCTTCTGCGTTAGTAGTCCCGCCTATCAGCACTTGTGTGGCCGCAACGAGCGAGACAGGTTCAAAAGTGAAGGCTTTGGCTGTGTAGAGGACACGGAAATTCCCCAGCTTGTCAAGCATGCGCAAGGGATGACCGAGGCCTCCAGAGTTGGCCATTGCAGACGGTTCCTGAACGGCTTGCTCCAGCTGGTTGAGTCGATGTTAATATGGACAAGGCCCCGTGACGCCAACATGCAGTTGACCGATGAAGAGCGAGATCTCATTAACGATGTTTTACGTCGAGAGCTTGAGGCTTTTGAGATAGTAAGTCGCATATCGGAGTTGCAAATATGGTGAGCTGTATAGCTAATCATTGGAACCCCAGGCATTGGCAACGGCAATCGATCTCTGCGTGACAACAATGCAAGATTACTTCTCCAACTTGATCATCTCAACTTTTGATTCCAAGATCCCGGCAGCCACATCCATTGCAGTTGATGTTTGCCGAGCCTGGAGCGCACCACAAAAGGAGGGAGGTATGCACTGGAAAACTTACCAGGCTACGCTCAAGCGAAAGGGTTGCTATCATGGCGCTTCTGGCCAAAGGAACTTCAATCGCGAGCTCCTTGAGCCTATTATGGCGCCTGTCGCCTTGGCCTGGGAAGAGACGTTTCAGCGAAGGGTCCCCAAAACAATCAAGAAGCTCGTCACTTCGGTCCAAACAGCATTGCGAGCCTTGCATGCTCAGTTTGCTAATGCAAACAACCTGCCGGTTCCCACCCAAGATCTTGCCACCCTGCGCCTCCAGGTGGATAGATACTTGGCAACAGCAGCTGGGATTCCAGCTGTTCTACAGAAAGAAATCATCGACGTCCAGCGCCAGGCCAATCGTCAAATCGAGCCCGTCATTGTTATTAACATGACACCTGGGTACGACAAGGCTACGAAAGAACATGGTATGAGTCTTTTCCAGGGTTCCCTTTTCTTTTTTTTCGCTCACTGCCGCTCTACCTTTTTAACTTTGATACAAGTCCTTTCCTTTAAATCCTTACGGCTGACTGAACTAACATCCTTCAGGAGCTGGCTTATACATGCGTATGAAAGACGTCATGGCTGGTCATGTCGAAGCGGTCCGGAATACCATGTTCGAGAAAGCCAAGCAAACCGTACAAGATCGTCTGGCAGCCATGACAGACAAAGTCCAAGAGGTCCTGAAGAAGCTGGTATCCCTTATCTTCACTGGAATACTCCAAGATTACAAAGGCGTGCTGCTTAACAACAATGATGAGGACCTGATACACAATAATGCGCAGTTGAGGAACCATGCCAAACACCTGAGCAAAATCGCAGAAATCCTCGCAGCCGTGGACAAGCGCTTCACACTTGCTTATGAAGCTGCCCCAGCTACAGAAATGGCCAAAGAAGAGATGGCTTCTTTCGATGAATCCCCAGTTGTCCAGGGAATGACGCTGAAAACTGAGCAGTAAAATGCATCATCGCGTCGATGCTGCTCAGACACAGGCATATCCGTGGATCTGGTATGATCTGGGACTCCATTTCTTTGCTCACTTTCCGACGATCGTCTGCCCCTTTGGTTTTTCTTCTTTTTATTCTTTACACTCTGCCTGGCAAGTATCTCGGCCACGACCGCATTGTGGTTAGTCTGCTACATCAAGTGGACGACGACGATGATGATGATGATGATCATACGATGTGACTCAAATTCATTTCAAATCTTGCTCGCGACCATTCATTTCCTGCTTCTTTACTTATACAAAGTTTTCGATGAAATCCCTCTATTTTGCGACATATCATTGGCACCAAATCCGTGCCTCGAATTTACTGAATTACCGTTGGTTCTCTTCAGCACAGGTTAAAAGCATCATATTGGCATTTCTGCTGCCCCTGAATAGGAGGGCTCTGCCCAAAGGCCAACGAGGTTGCAGCGTCTTCTAAGTTAGCTTCTTTGCTCATTTGCAGATAGCTGCAGTTAACTAATCAATGCTTTACCTTTATGATTCTTCCGAATTAAAAGGCCATGTGCCGTATGATTGAAGCTGCATCGGGGCTTGGCAAGATGCTACTAATCATTCTCAGCGCTAAAACCCATTTCTTCATACTCGACATAGTTGATCCTGAACAGCATGGACAGCCTCGCAGCGAATTGACAATACACAAATGAAACTGAGTTTCCCTTCTGGTGAGTTACAGTACACACTGTTGCTACATACATTCTTTTGTTGCGCAAACAGGCAAAAGAAAAGAAAAAAAAGAAAGGAAAAGAATAATACAATATGCTATGCTCCGATGATATACTGGCTCGCAAACCTACCCATTTTGACACAAGGAGAAGAGGAAAAAAAAGAAAAATTTCAGTTGTTGCCCTTTTCGAGCGAAATCTTTAACATCTTCAGCTTTTCTTCAGTGGCCCTGATGGCCTCCCTGACCTCACGACTGTCCGCTACGTTCTTACGCGGCGGCGTCGGAGGGACCGAGCTGTGTGCTGCTCCGCTCAGCCGCTCCATGCCAACCCGCTCCTCCAGCCACTGCCACAGCTCGCTCTCCTCGCGCCGCCACATCTCCTCGTAGGCTGCCACCCGGTCCGGGTAGCTGAGGTAGGCGAGGTCGGCACCGTAGGGGTGTCGCGAGACCGTCCTGCCGCTCGGGCTAAACCCAAACCCGAACCAGCTGGCGACGAGCAAGCCCACTAGCAGACCGTACACGAGGTTGCCTGTAATGAGCGGTTTGACGGTATCGAGCACGGGGCTGACGATGCCCCGCACGGGCTCCAAGAGACCCCAGTCTTGCTTGGCGGCCTGGGCACGGGCACCTCCCTCGGCGTCGCTCGCTGGGCCAGACGTGGGGCCTGTTCTGCCCTTGCGACCCTTCTTCTTGCCCTTGACTGCGGCACCGTTGCCGGTACCAGCTCGTGGGCGGGAAGACACGGATGACTTGAGGCTGGCGAATATGTCTTTGCAGTACTGCTGCTGTCCTGTCACTACTCCGTTCTCGATTGGTCCCTTCAGCCAACTCTTGCCGGTCCATTCGATCGTGCAGTTTACGTTTATCTTGGTCTGATTCTTCTCATCCCACGTCAGGCAGTACCTTGTCTTGACTGTAAAGACGTTACCGCTGGGCACGTCAGGAGTTTGCGTCGAGCATGTTATGGAAACGGCCTTTTCAAGGTCGATCGTATCCAGCTTTTCCGTTACTATGCACTTGGTCTGCTTGGGCCCTAATGAAGCGTTTAGGGGCTTCGTGTACGAATACGTCCGTGTCTTGTTCTCCGCGCCGAGGCCTTTCTTGTCCTCCATCTGCAGATCGAAACACTTTTGATCGTCTGTGAGCCACTTGGACATGTACTGGCAAGATCCCGGCCCGAACATGAGGTCGTAGACTTTGCCGAGGGGTGCAGGAATCACGTCGGTGGACAGATGCTTTTCATAGTGAGTGTCGGCATCACCACACTCCGTCTTGCCGTGTGTCGCAGGACCAGGGAAATCCTGAGCTCCTGTTCCAGGTGCGGTGCCACCAGCTGCCTCCTTTGGCTTCTCAGCAGCTGGTAATGCAGCCGATGTCTTTCGACTGGTGACCTTGTCCAGAGCACTCTCCGTGGCACCATTGTCTATCGGCTGTGCCACAACCGATTCATTCATCTCGTCCTCGGCATCTTCATCGTAGACATCTTCCTCGTCGTCCTCGGAATCTTCCAATTCGGAACCACTCTGCGTACCGGCCAAAGACAAACTGCGCACTTCCTCCACATCAACCTTTTCGGTCTTGTCGCCTCCGGTCTCGTCCAAGCGAACTCCATTGAGCGAACTTTGTAACGAAGGATGACGGATGCCCCACACTTTGACGATTAGTTGGTATGTAGAGTCACGACTGGCAAAGCTGGCAAAGACGTGCTTGGCGTTGATGGTGCTAATGAGCAGTCCATTCTTGAATAACAAGGCAGTGCTCCGCTTTTCAACCGACAGGATTTCATCAAAACTCATGACCAAAGTCGTTACGTAGCCAAAAATGTTGCTGTTGAAACACAAATGGCCCTCGGAAACGTAGAGTCTTCCATGGGCTAGAATTTGTAATTGTCTGTTCGAGGCTAGTCAGTACATGCACAGAATTGTACTCAAAAGAGTTTCAATGGCTTGAATGGAATAACACTCACAATGCACAGCTAAAATCATCAATCAATAAATCGTCATCTGGTACGCTCTTGAAGAGCTGGTGAAAGTCACGGTTCCGCTTGGCACTGGCGACGGCAAACCCAGTCAACTTCGCCGTGCTGTTGTTGCTTAAGCCTCCGTTTTGAGTCAGAGCCGTGTGGGTAGCAGTGATAGGAGCGCCGATCTGGCCAGACATTGTAGAACTGCCACGCTTCCGGTGCCGTCTGAGCGAGCTCCGGACGCTTCCGTTACGCTGAAGTCCGGTTGCATCCTCGTATATGCTACCGGCCGGTGTGCGTTCTGCGCTGCCGGGTTCAGCAACTGATCTGGCCTGCGATGAGGATTGCGAATCATTCTGGCCGTTGTTGGCCTCTATAGGGGCCGAGTCAGCCCTCACCCTTGAGGACATCGAGTCCACAAACCTGGACGTAATTGGCGAGGTGGCGTTGCTCGGAGGATCGTTGATGCCCAGCTGGCTCAGACTCAAATCGCCCCTGCCTAATGTTTTAACTGCGGGCTCCTGCGACTCCATAGGCTGTCTCTGAGAACCTGAATACGACTCAACCTCGACTCGGGTATCTTTAGATGAGGACGTATCTCGGGATTGGCCGCCGTTACCTCCGTTGTTACCGACGGAAGACGTGCTATTGTTGTTCGCGATGGTGTTGGTCCAGGTGTTAGCTGCGTTCTGCGCGACGTTCTGGGCAGCAGATATCATAGACGAGAAGAAGTTGCCGGTGGGGAGAGGAGACTGGGCGTTCTCAGGCGTCGGAGTAAGAGGGGCTGGTGTGATGTTTGAAAGCTTGCTAGGGCCTGCGCTGCCAGAGCCTGACCTTCCACGTCGATGTGCTAGTGTAGGGACGGGCTCGACTGGCTTGGGAGCTGCATTACTTGTAGCTTTTTTCGTCGGCGTATGGCTTTGTAGGTCGTAGGGTTTGCTGTGGTCGGTAGGCGTCGGGGGAGTGTTGACGATGACAGGAGCGGATGTGGCGCCGTTTGGTGGTGTGCGGGGTGGATTCGCAGTCTCGATCGTCTGCCCTTTGCTCAATCTCCTGAAGCGCTGGGTAGATGCCTCCTTGGCAGTATCTGCCTGTGAGTTGGGTGTGGGGTTTGGTGCACTTTCGAGGCCAGGCTTGTCGATATTTTTGCTTTCCAGAGAATCGTTGCTGGTGGAAGCGGCCGCTGACGTAGATTTTCGTTCAGGGCTAATGCTGCCTGTTGACAATCGATTTGAAGACCTCGAGCGCAGAGCTTTCCGAAAGCGGCCTACGGGGGAAGGTGATCGTCTTGCCCCGGCGTTCCGGGGGATAGCAAGACCGGTCTTGGTATGGCGTAGGGATGATGAGGGTGCCGAGTCGAGAGAATCGGTCCTCTCGATAGAATCCGTGACAGGAAGGGTTGAGGATCGGGACAAGCTGTCGGTCGAGGAGGGTTCTGGTGGCTCTTGAGTGCCCTTTAGGTGCTCTTCTTGCACCAGCGGCGACGAAGTCGTCAGGTAACCGATTTGCGAGGGATGCGTCGACACGGCGGTGGGCCTTGCTGACAGTCTATAATACGGGGGTTAAAAGTGTCAGACAGTGCGTAGTAGCCAGTGAGAGCTTTAGCCTCTGAACCTAGGCCCCGGGCGGCGCGACCCTAGTCAGCGCTGCGGGTCCAATGCAGCGGACTTGAAGCCGGAGAGGAGCTCGATACCAAAGTCCACGTCGAAAAAGGTTCCATCCGACGAGACCATGGCGAAAGTGAAATGGAAAAAACAAAGGGGTAAATGGAAGGATTTGAAACTTCAATTCCAAGGTATTGAGTGCTTTTTTTTCCTCTTCATGTTATGTGTCCCTCTCCCCTCCCATGTTTCTTTTACAAGAAAGGGGGGTTGTATCAGCCGAGGTTGTCACACGTCACAGGCTTGTCTTTGCGCTGTAGCCGCAAGTATTGATCCATCCTAACAGGTAGAGTTGGCACCAGCAACGCTCTACCGTACAGTTTGGTCTGATTCGCGAATGCGAGCAGCCGAAAAAAAAAGAAGCGAGCGATGAAGCGGCTATGATGATGGTCCACTTTTCGCCAAGGCGGGAACTGACGGCCAAACAACCAGTCTCGACGGCGGCGCCGTGACTTGCAGCAGTGGTATGAAAGGCAAAAGTACATTCATTTACGGGTATTCGTAGTTTAGGCAGACATGAATAAAAGGAAGCGTGCAGGAGCAGTGACATAAGAAGAAATGGGGGTAAGCTTACGAGTCTTCGTCCGTCTCCACTGCCGCTAGACTGGCATCTGGCTGATGAGGCGGCTGTCGATCCTCCTCCTCTGCAATTGAAAATGAATGATTGCTCGTGTCCTCATTTAAATCGCTTTCGTTGGTATAACGACTGCTGGCTGGGCTTCGACCGCGCACTCCGAGATCTTCACTGCTGGCATCGCTACCAAGCTGCTGCTGCTTCTTGCGTCGCCTTTTCTCTGCAAGCGCTCGCGGTAACAATTTGCCCAGGCCAGTGGCGGACGTTGAGCGATCTGAGCCGTTGGCTTCCATGGTTTTATTTGCTGCCGGCAGCCTGGGCCCTGAAATTTCCAGGTCAATTTGGCCCAGGCGAAGATTATCGGCCTAGAATTTTGGGCTTGAGACAAGCGTTTTAATTTTTCCGCCTGGGATGGAATTAATCCAGCCGTTGTTGCTGCTGTAAGCACGAGCGTGGTTCTCAATCGATGTATGGATGGATCAGTCGTGAATGATCTGATGCGATGCGATGCGATGCGATGTGATGCGGTGCAAAGCCTAGAATAAACAGTTGCCCTTGTTCATAGAGCCGGGTGGAGCTGATTTTATAATGACGGCGATTATCTTGGTTTCAAGAGAGTCCAAATTTATAAATCATGATATCGGTTTTGGTTTTTTTTTGCGTAACGGTAATAATACTTTTCGTAGTAAAATTGTAAAGAAGTTGGCTTGACGTCAAAGATTGGATTACTACGATTGGGAAAGAACAATACATCAGTCAACCTGTCCAAAACAGTGGATGAGGAGGCTGAAGAATTGTTCCGCAGTTGAGGGCAAGTGAGACTCCCCCTTTTTGGTTTCACTAGCTGTCAAGTGGGGGACAAAACAAAAAGTCAACAGACTTGTTGCATCTTTCGCAATCGTCATCAATTTTCTCTCTTGTGCATGTACAAATTCCCTCACCCGGAAATACGGCTTGATATGGAGATTTTGTTTTTATTTTATTTTATTTTATCTTTGTCACAAGAACCAGGATTTCTCCCAATTTTTGTCGTCAGAGTATATTTTCGCTAGCTTGGCTTCAAAACTCGCTTGCCATGGTAAAATGGCAACCAAACTTCCTTGGCTAGGCTCATTGTACCCTCAATGCTGTCACCACTGTTGTCATCGTCGATCCAAGTGTTGTTTACCCTCACACAAGTGCCTGGCCCCACATGGCTGATCCCTGGCATCCAGCTCCTAGCTCGGACCAGTCACCACATGGCATCCGTCAATGGATCCACATAAACCCTGAGAAAGCTATCTTTGCCAGTTGAACATCGGAGGATACAGTAATACATACTGTTCCTGGAAAGATGTAAACATGTAGAAGGTAATTAATTGAATAGTAGTACATCGGAATTTGTACAAGCGACAAAGTGTATTACCGGTACGTGAACAATTGCTTACCCGGATAAATTGCACATCTGCAAAGATCCGTCTAGACCAGCTCGGATTGAAGAGCTCGCAATTACTGCGGCACGTCAAGGAATGCGTCTGCGTGTCAGGTTTATTTGCTGACTTTACAAATTACTCCGCAATCGTCAGAGCCCCATGTTTACTACACTCTTAAAACAACCCTGTAATGATTTGCAGCAGTGAATTGAATCTCTGAAAGGGGGTTGGCCGAATCATATATTCTTTTCTATTCCATTAATGTTCCTTGCAGCTATGTCGCATTCATACCTACGGTACCGGCCGTCGGATTTGTTGGATTGACAATATTACTGGATTGGATTTGACAGCCATGATTGGAATGCAGGGCCCATTAGAATTTGGAGGAGGGAGGGTGTCAGTGTCATATTGGCTGGCGTTGCTTGAATTGAGTGACTAAAGCCAGCCATTCAGAAATCGATTTGGAAGCTGGACTAAATACCTAATTAGGTACCTTATGTACAGTGTACTGTATGTATACTGGTAGTGCTGGTTGCCCCTCTATTTCCGGCATAATTGTGAATGAGCAACCCTGTCCCTGCGAAACGACGCCCAGATGCTTATTCGGACAGACAGCCTCAACTGACACCAAAAGTGAATCTTTTTGCGCCACTGGCTACATTCCAGCCAGGCAAGTCTGCTTCATGTGCTACGAGAAGCCAGGCTGTTGATATAGCGACAAAAAGAATCCCATCAGGCAGCATGGACGCAGCACCTTTGATCAAGGTAAGGAAGCCAGAGAGTCCTTGTCAATCGTGGACGCACGTGCCTGCTTGACCGAACTGTTCCCCCTAACATGGGATCCTTTCAAAGGCACACGACCATGCCAGGAATGCCGCCCTCGCCCACACCGACACGACGGTCGCCATCAATGAGCACGCGCTTGCGGCCGGCGAGTTTTCCAACGCCGCCAGGTCGACCACCAGCGCCGAGGCCCTCCGCACGCTGAAGCTGCTCGAGCAGCATCACCAGCGGCTGTCGGACCTGCTCAAACTACCGCTCGAGCGACCCCCGCGCAGATCTCAAGCCGACGACGACCGTGCCGGGGCGGATGCGGGCCACAATGACGACGTGAGCGAGAAGCCGTCGGCCAGACCGGCCTCGTCGGGCGCCGACGAGAAACCCACCGCCAACGACATGTCGCCGAGGAGGAAGTCGGCGGTGGCTTCCGGCACGGCCTCATCGCAGCAGCGGCGGTATCCGCCGTCGCGGGAGCTGTCTTCGTCGATTGCGAGCAATCTGGCATCGGCGCGCGGCATCCGGTCCTCGCATCGTGGACACCCCCTCGCGCCCAGCGTCTCGAACGACCAGGCGCCCGGCAGCCTGGATGGCCATCCAAGCAGGGATGTTGGTCGGTCCAAAATGCAGAACATGCTGGGACAGAAGCCAAAGCCCAGCTGGGTGCCACCTACGGAACCTCAGCAGAAGTCGGAGAAGGGCCAGGCCCGGCAGCAAGCCGAAGGACCTGCGGAGGAGCCGAGTGAGGATGGATATTCCAGGTTCTACAGCACGTTTGGGAGCTTGATCAAGGGCCTCTCCGCGCCGCTGGCCTTTGCCGGACTGCCTTTGATTGCGGAAGAGTCGGCACCTGAGCCGCCAACTTCTCCGGACCCGGCAACTGCGAAGAAAAGCCGGCCCTCCAGGCCACAGCATGTCGCTCCCGAGCCAGACCTGGCCAGGATTTATTCCAAGGCAACGCTGCAGGCGCTCGGGCACAAGGGGCATGCTCCGAACGACTCGTTCTACTTTGTCCCGGCCACCGGGGGCACCGTCTCGTACGCAAACATTCTCAGCTTTGATCAGAAGGAGAGGCGTCGCAACCTGGCCTCTATCCACGACGGCCATGACCACCTCGACATGAGCCCGGAGGACGCAGCCGATGAGGATGACTTTGTCGATGCCCGGGAGTCGCAAGCCTCATCCTCCATGTCCCCCGGCGTAAAGAGGCGCATAGGCAGCAGCAAGTCGACCAAGGATCTACACAACGTGGTGGAGGAGCTTTACCTGGAGAACAAGGGGCTCAAGGAGATGCTGGACAAGTTGTCCAAGAGACTGCACGCATTCGAGGCCAACGCGCAGAATTATGCGCTGCAGTCAAGCATGCGGCTTGTGCGTCCCGGGTCCCCCTTGTCGTCCTCGGGCGGTGGAGGGGGAGGTAGCGGTGGCGGCAGTGGTGGTGATGAGGTTCTGCGTCGCAGAAACCTGGAACTGGAACAGGAGCTTGCGGCTGCGGTGAAGCGCATGGAGGCCTTGGAGAAGGAGTACACGCATGTTCGGAAGGTCAATGGGCAGTACCGCGAGAGATGGGAGAAGCTCAAGGCAGGCGCCAAGGCCAGAAGAGAGGCTCAGGTGGCGAGCGGTGAAGGCGAATCTTCCCGTTCGCAGGCTGGTTGATGCATGATGTATGAAGAGCATAAAGAGACTGCGGAGTATGGGTTACAGATCCCCTAACATGATACCGTTTAGGAAAGTCATATCGACAGGTGCGCTGGACCCTAAACTAGCTCTCGTCCATACTAGCAACCCTTTCATCCAACTTCCTCATCATCTCGGCCTCATCGTCCACCACTGCATCTGCACCCTGTGAATCACCTCCATTATGGCGTAATTGTAACCCTCTCCTCTGCATTTCCGCCTCCACGAGCCGCCTGGTGAGCAAACCACCCTCCCCACCGAGCAGCGCCGGAACCAACGTCTTGTCCCCAGACGCCAACCTCTCCTTCTTCTGCTGCCTGACCCATCCCTCGAGGCTCCTCAGGCCGACGACCAAAAACCCGAGCTCCTCCCGCTCGACGTCAAACACCTCCCACCACTCGCACTCGGGCATCTTGGCGCCGAGGTCGCGGGCGGCGTTGTAGACGGCGGCGACGGCCAGGGCGCTGGGCTGGTGGGTCAGGTACAGCAGCTGCGGGGAGAGCAGGGCGGCGTTGAGGTAGGCGACGGCGCGCTCCGACACCACCTCGCGCGGCTGGGCGAGGAAGTCGAGCGCCTGCAGGTACGTCACGGCCAGGGGGTGCGGGAGGGCGACGCGCGTGTCGAAGGACAGCGCGTGCAGGATCCGGCCCTCGAGCGCGAGGATGCGGTTGTGCGCGGCGAAGTAGTCGGCTTCGCTCTGGTAGTATTTCGTCGGGTCGGGGGCGTCGTCGGGATTGCTGGTGTTTGGTGGTCGGGCGAGGGGTGAAACTGGAGAGAGGAGGTAGGCGTAGACGTTTGTCACGTCGCGGGGGGACCGGGGGAAGGGGCCGCACTTTGCAACGATGTAGATGCATGCGGCGGAGACATCCTGTTATGGGTTGTGCAGTAAACTGTCAGTTGTCTTGAGGGTTGAACGAGGTTTACTAGGGTAGCCTAGGGTATAAGAGTATACACACGCTGAATTCATGCTGCATCTCGGAATCTACAAGCCAATATCGAGCAAGTAGTACATTGGCTTGTGCTGTGGTGGACTGCGGGAGCTGCAACAGCAGCCCTGCGGCTTGTGTGAGGCATTGGGTCGTGTAGAAGATTGTATCTTGGAGGTCGGTTGGAAGTGAGCTAAACCTGGCGCGTTGATGCAGCTGTTCAGGTGTGACGAGGAAGTTTGTCATGTGGGCCATTTTGGAGAGGATATTGTTGCGATACGGCAAAGCATGAATATCAAAGCTATACTGCATGTTTCCAGGCGTCGATGTAATTAATTGTAATTAAGAGCTTGTTGTAGTTGGGTGGGGACGTTGGAATCCTGGCCATTGAGGTACTGATAAGATAAGCCAATTCGACAGGGATAGCTCCTGCGTCCAACGTTCTTTTCTTTGTAAGTGTACCGACCGGTAAAAGGGTTCATGATTTCTTTTTGATGATTGATATTCTTCTGTTTTTTTTTTCTTTTCTTTTTTGTCTATTTTCTAACCCACTCAAAACTGCTCATGATTACAAAAAGGCTACCTTTACAGCAGCAACAATCTACCACTTTTGTCGACTTTCCCAAACGTTATTCAACGTCGAGAGAGCGGAGCAAGACCCCTCACTATCAAAAAAGATTAATATCGAGAAGGAATTCATGACTCACTAGTCAAATTAAGCTGTCCCCATTTACTGGGACTATCTGCGGAGTTTTGCGGGGAAACGGAGATACGCATGCACAAAGCAGGAACTGTAGTAGTAGTCTTGTCGCAATCTTTCCAGCAGCTCGGATTCACTTCGGATCTGTTCACATGAGCAAGGGGGATGAGCTTGGTATTTGCCAGTCGGTCAGTTTATTAGTATAGATCTCGGTGTAACCCCCAAGTTTGAATGTGAGTTGGATCCTCCTTCAGTTCCCTCGTGGCACCCTCAAACCCACCGAGTAGCCAGAACATCTCTTTTGCCCGTCCGTCGTTGAGCCGTTCAAATCGAACATCCATTCATTGACAGCAATGCGAGTCTCCAGCCTCGCGCTTCTCGGCGTGGCGGCACCAGCGATGGCGGCAAAACCCGGAGGGTGCTCAGCGCCTTCCCAACTGGACGCCATCATTGCACGCGGCCACCTCAAGGTTGGGATGACGGGTGCATACAAGCCATTTTCTTACCTCGACCCCGACTCGGCCTCCAACTCGTCGTCCTCGGGCTACATTGGAGCTGATGTCGACATGGCCAAGTCGCTATCCCAGGCCATGGGCTTGACCAAGGACCCTGAGTTTGTGCACGCCACGTTTGCCAACATGACGACCGAGATCAACGAGGGGAGGTACGACATTGGCATGACGGGAGTCTCGATAACGCTGGCCCGGGCCCGCTCGTGCTTTTACTCGAACCCACTGATCAGGGTCGGCAAGGTGGCGACGGTGCGGTGTGAGGATGCGTCCAAGTACCAGTCCCTGGCGGCGATTGACGTCGAGGGCGTGCGTGTTGCGACCCCCTCTGGCGGCAGCAACGAGGTGTTTGATCGGGCAAACCTCAAAAAGGCCGAGATTCTCGTCTACACCGAGACCGACAACAACATCATCTTCCAGGCCGTCGTGGACAAGAAGGCCGACGTCATGATCACGGACAGGGTCGAGGCGGAGCTCCAGGCCAAGATGCACCCCGGTGTTCTTTGTGCCGTCAACCCGGAAGAGCCGTTCAGCTTCGAGGAGATTGGGTACATCATGAAGCGGGATGTGGCGTTTCAGCAGTTTGTCGACCAGTGGCTCCATATCCAGCAGGGCAGCGGCGCCTGGAACCGGACTCTGCAGAGTTGGATGGACTACCCATGGCCACACACTTGAACAGGGTGGGAAGGCATCCGCGGGCAGATAACCTTCGGGAGGGGAACGGAATATCGGGATTTGAACGAATAATAGATGGCCATAGCTTGATGAGTACTAGGCATGAACCGACTCGCATCAACATTTGTTAGTGCAGAGTCCAGAATATGGCTGGATAACTACCTACCTAGGTACCTGCCTGCTTACCTTAGTTTCCAAACACAGGATGGGTACGGGTTTGATATGGAAATATTTGGGCCAAAGACCGCCATCCTCCCCTAGCCTCCATGCCCAACCAAAATACAACAAGTCTGCCTCGAGACCAGGCCATTTTTAAGAGATGAAGACAAAGACAAAGACAAAGACAAAGGATAAAGGTTGCGTCAGCTTTTGGATAATGTAACTTGGCCACCCATGTACGTGGTACGTAATATGATATGACAGTTTCTTGCATCATGGAACTCCAAAACACGCTCATCATCAAGCTCGAGACCAACCATAATTGTGGTTGAATGCGCACTTTACCGGTATACACGCCCACTTACCGAACCACCGCGAAACGATATCTAGACACAACCAGCACTGGACCCTAGTGGCCTGATGTTTGACGATGCTATCTGACATGCCAGCCCATTAATGGGATGCATCTGCACTAATCGCGTGAGTTGGTTGGATCTAGTCTAGCTGAAAGAATTCCGAAAGGGGTCCCGTCTGATGAAAGCGCTTCAAAGGCCAGCATGAGTCCAAATGCCGATAGGCGCAACCGTAGTAGCGGCTTCTATGCCTACATAGGCTCTAGTGTCAACGTGGTTTTTCTCACTAGCTGGCTTACACCCTACTCCTGCTCCGTTAGCTTTGTCATGGTCCTTTGACTGACTCGGAATAGCAAGCAGGCAGACCTTGTGTGTGCATATGAAGATTGCAGACGTTGACAGCAAACCACCTCAAAGGATCTCCTGTCAACAAACACCATCCAGTCTTTTTTTTTGTTTTTACCCCTTGCAATTTCTGGAAGTGTGTCAGACGATCTACCACCTCGAAGCCTAGAGGAATTTTTCCTTGACTCGTGGCTTACTGCAAGCAGGTATCATCGCGATGCTTTTTCCGCGCTTGTTGGTTTTTTTTTCCACTCTTATCGACGTGGGAAAAACCTTTGCGCCCGGGGGTAGAAAGAAGCCCTTACCTCACCTTCGACACCCTGTCTAGCTTCTTCTGCCATATAGTTTCAATACTGTGTCTTGCGATATTTTTTCTGTTTTTGTTTTGCAATACTTGGGAGCAGGTTGCGCCGCGATACTAATATATTTTTTCGTCTTAATATCATCCCAAAAATTGCCGTTTCAACCGCTGCGAAGTTGGCAAGTACTCGTCAATGATTACTTTTTAAACTTTGAGGATGAAGTTCAACCAAGGTTTATATCCCGTTTGACATGAGCAAGTAAAGCTTGCTGATCGGGGACCCTGCTTGTCAAATCCCGGGAGGCCTTGCTGCTCTTCTTCGAATCCGTCTGCCGCCACTAAAAGTAAGGTAGGTATCGAACGGGTTTATGGGGAGCTGGTAGGAAAATCCATCAGCCTTGGGAGTGAGCTTCACGCCACAAGCAAACAAAAAGCCCCCTCCCCCCTCCCCACCGAGCCAGGAATCCCTGGGCTACGTCGTTCAAGACTATAGCCATGTTGAGAGATTATTCATGGGCAGGGAGACAGGGGGAGTTCCAAGGAATATTACAACTCAAGTCGTCGAGGTACGGCCTCGGTATTCGAAATAACGTACACCTCGCTCCTCTCTTTTGTTTTTGTCGGCTCTTCCAAGGTCTGCATTGCGAGTCCCATAGGTGCGGTTCAATTATTCTCCCATATTTTCCCCCCATCTGCCAGTTCCGTTCACGGAGCTTTTTGTGTTCATGGCAATCAGATTTGTGCATCCTGGAAGCCACTCGGGGCCTGCTTCTGGTTTATCCAAGAGGCAACGCTAGGTCCGAACTTGTACAAGGGAGAAAAAAAAAGAAAAGAAAAAAGCGTCCCAAGATATTAATCAGCGAAAAAAGGAGAGAGATAAAAAAGAATTTCGACTGCTTAATGCAGACTGCAAAAAGTCATATTTCTGGACTGAGCGATAGCAAATTGTTTTGCGGTGGGTTGCCGCGAGGGCGAAGATGCAAAAACTACCAGAGCCAGCTACACATGGCTCAGCGAACCGTACCCCAGGGGGCAATACTGCCTTTTATAATATTGGTATGTTGACAGTTTACTCCATCTCCTTACTAGGTGTGCTGCATGTCCAAGGGGTAAACAAACCACTCTTCAAAAACGCTCACTCGATGCAATGAGGTGCTTTGATAGCTGCCTAATTGTAACTGAGCGCCCCTATTTGCTTCACATATTTTCTCAATGAAGCATCTTTGCGATCATGATCTCCTTTTTTTCATCCACAACCTCATGGCTCTGCCTCACTTCACAATAAGATCTTGTTCCCAAACGCTGACATCAACCCCCACCCAGCAAACGACTACGCGCACATCGCCGACATCAACCTGCGCCGGCGGCTCGCCCTCGCCGACATAGACAGGGTCCCGCTGGGCCTGCAGCACGTGCGGGCCGTGGCCGTGGCCGGGGTCGGCTTCTTCCTTGACTCGTACGACATCTTCGCCATCGACCTGATCATGAGCCTGCTGGGCGTCGTCTTTTGGCAAGGCGGACAGGGCCAGGCCGCCAACGGCTTCGGCGGCAACGGAGGCAGGCTCCCGTCCACGGTGGACCAGGTCCTCAAGGCCTCGACCAGCGCGGGGATCATCATCGGCCAGCTCGTGTTTGGGTGCCTCGCCGACGCCTTTGGCCGCCGCAAGATGTACGGAATCGAGCTGTGCATCATCCTCATCTCGACTCTGTGCTTTGCCCTGGCGAGCCCCAGTCCTGCAATCAGCTCGACGGGGATTTTGGTGTTTTGGAGGGTGATGATGGGCATTGGGATCGGGGGCGATTATCCGTTGTCTTCGATCATCACTTCAGAGTATGATTGCTTGCGTGTGGTCTGATATCCTTTTTTTCTTGCGGTTTGATCCGTGGACTAAATAGCTTGCTTCTTTTTTTTTTCTTCTAGATTCGCACCCACGCGCTGGCGAGGTGCCATGCTGGCCGCCGTGTTTTCGATGCAAGGTATCGGCCAGTTGGTTGCCGCCATTGCGACGTTGGCGGTGACGGTCATCTTCAAAGAATCCTTCATCAACGTGGGGAAAGTGTCCGACTGCGATTCGACATGCATGCTGGCTGCAGATAGGTCGTGGCGCCTGATCGTGGGCATCGGCGCCTTGCCGGCCTGCTTCGCCATGTACTACCGCATCACCATCCCGGAGACTCCCCGCTACACCTTGGATGTCGCCCAGGATATCGAAAAGGCTGAGGCCGACGTCAAGGCCTACATGTGCAGTCAGCGCGAGGGCACCCCCGATCCTCTGGCGCGAGCCAGGGCCAAGAGGTTGGCGTCCATTTCGCTGGATATCCCCTCTGCTTCGTGGCCCGACGTGTACTCGTATTTCCGACAATGGAGACACTTGAAAATCCTCATTGGGACCACCGTGCCTTGGTTCTTTCTGTAAGACTTGTTTGCCGCAAACAACATCAGCTGACTGACCTTCTTTCCGCTCTTGGACACTCGGGATTCTGACATGGTTTATGAAATGATACCCAGTGACCTGGCATTCTACGGCCTCGGATTGAACACCACTCTTGTGCTGAAATCGATAGGCTACTCACGACACGAGAACTTCTACCACACCCTATACGACAACGCAGTGGGCATGATCATCCTCACCTGCGCCGGCTCCCTTCCGGGTTACTGGATGTCTGTCCTGACCATCGACACCTTTGGCCGCCGCCCGATCCAGATCCTGGGCTTCCTGGTGCTGACCATCCTCTTCTGCGTCCTGGGCTTTGCGTACCAGCACCTGTCTGGCGGCTCCATGCTGGCGCTGTACATCGTGGCGCAGTTCTTCTTTAACTTTGGTCCCAACACCACCACCTTCATCACGCCGGCCGAGGTGTTCCCGACCCGCTACCGGGCCACGGGCCACGGCGTGTCGGCGGCCATGGGCAAGATCGGCGCCATCCTGGCCCAGGGCATCAGCATCCCGCTGTTGGAGCACGACAGGCCGCCGGTCGCGTGCGAGGGGCTCACGTGCTCGCGCTCCCTCCCCAAACTGATGCTCATCTTCGCCGTGTTCATGCTCATCGGCACCCTGACGTCGACGCTAGTCCCTGAGACCAAAGGCGCGACGCTCGAGGAGCTGGCGGGGGAGCTAAGCGACTCTGGCGGTCGAGGTGGCGGCCCTAGCTCGGGAATGGGAAAGTCGTCGTCCAAAAGTAGCAGTGGTGGTGGCGGCGGCGGTGGCGTCGATAAGGGGCCTGCGGAGACAGGCTCGAGGGCGAGGCGATGGCTCCAAAACGCCTTCCACGGCGGCAAGCCAGCAGGGTTCCAGCGGGCGCTAGGTAGGGCAAGCCCTCGGGTCGGGATCATGAGCGGCCCCGAGGTCGAGGACCAGGGGGCCCTGCCGCGGCAGCAGACGACGCGGAGCAGCAGTGGGAGGGGCTTCAAGGACCCTCCGCACGGCTGGCCGTTTGCCGACGTGGCGACCAGCTCGACGCAGGAGTTTGGCGCGGGGAGACCCGGCCACAAGCGGTGCCGCGGCAAGGGCAAGACGAAAAAAGGTGCGGTGGAGAGCGGCGGTGGTGAGATGGCGAGTGACGGCCACACGGCGACGACCGGGGACGAGACGGACCCGAACGACAGGTTCGCGTTCGTTGGCGAGGATGCAGCAGCCATGCAGGTGCTGGCGTCGACGCAGTCCTTGACTCCAGGCTGGGGAGCCGGATGGGGGAGGATGGATAGGGGAGGCCGGTCCGCCTCCAAGGATAATATGTTATTACAGGATGTGGGAAGTCTACTCAGATAACATAGATTTAGCAAACAAGGTACATACATGTAGCATTCAAATTCGACAATATCCTCATGATGACATTCGTCCCTTATTGGTGGGTATTTGCAATTCGGATAAGGAAGTGGCAAGAGAAATAAGAATACATATATTCCATTTCCCTCACTTTGCCCTCACCTTGATACTCACCACGACTACAATATATACGCACACAAAAAACGTACAAGTGAATTCTTTTGATGCTCTGATAGAAACAAAAACATCACAGCCAAAAAGAAACATGATGCAAAAAGAAACTCCAAAAGCTCATCAGGCAGCCCGTAGGGTGCCTGGCTACGAAAGCCCCCCCGAGGGGGTTTTACTCCGTGGCAAGGCCTGGGGACGGACCCCGAGCCTTGCGTTGGAAGATCATTGGGGGCGAATCCCCAACGAGCTTCCAACTGCACCACGAGGGCAGGGGACGGACCCCAACACCCCCGTGGTGCGTTGGAGGAGGCAGGTGGCATGGGGTTTATAAAGGTATGGGGGAGGTTTGGGTGTCAGGGGAGTGTCGGTTGGCCATATGTGAGCTGGGGAGCCTGTGTTTGATGACAATCCCCAGTTGGGTGCTGCCAGTTGTCACCGGTGAGACCTGCAACTCCCCTGATATGTACCTAGCCAGCTTTGATGCTATATTACTTCCATCATGGTAAGTACCTTTCTAACAAGATTTATGAATAAAAGGCATGAAGGACCAGCTTTGCGACGTACCTGGAATATATATGTATATATCCCTATCTGTCTACCTCATATAAAGTCAGTATCAGAAAATTATCACCTTGATGTCAACGTAGCAGTATTAACCCTGGCGAACAATATAATACTAATTTTAGCATCGTATAAGCTTACTGTTAATTTCATCATAATTAACAAGCAATGCTGGCAAAACTGTAAACACTTAACACGATAGTAATAAGGTCTGGGATATGCCTAGCTACCTTAGATAGCCATTCATATATAAGTATAAACATATAGACCTCCTCAAGTTGAGAAGCATGACTGAAATGGGTGAGATAACTCAACTAGGCATTCTCCTCTCGGAGCATGTCCTGTATCTAGAATAGTGTCTTGGTCTCTTGGTATCGAGTACCTCAGCTATCCATAAAACCCTATTGGCCAATGGCTCAAGGCTTGCATTTTTAGCTTGTCTATGACTTTTCGCTTTGCCAGGTTTTGTGCATACGGTTGCTTGCGTTACCTTGGAATAGCCTTCTTGGTCCGGTCACGGACGTTACAAACATATTAATTAGAGACCGGCTTGTGACTCTGCCTAGTCCTCTATACTGTATAGTTTTATGGCCCCTGGGGTCACTTTGACTCGAGTCAACATTGGGAATGAGTCGTGACAGCTTTATCGGCAGCTAAACCGTCTTTTGCACACTTGAAATTAGTAGTAGGATAACTAGAGAAGAAATGGAAGAAATCCCGCTAATAAACATATATATGATTCCTGATCGATTGATCTGGCCGATTTGGCTAGTCAAGGAGTCCCAGACAACTTATGCGCCCCCACCATGGCGTACGTACGTAGGGAGCTCAGGAACTGCATAGTACAAGGGGTAAGCTGCTCAAGGCATGCTGGGCTGTCCTGGTCCGTTAATAAGAAGCAGCTTCAACTGAGTCGATGTTGCATTATAATCCCGAATAGCCCTCCACTTGTTCCTGCCTGAACCCCGCTTGCGCGGGTTGTTTAGTCCCAGGCGCACGTGTACAAATATTGATTTCGTCTAAGATCTCATTTTGCCAAGATTCAAAGTAGCAGAGATTCGACGCGGATCTTCAACAAAACCCCCCAAATGCCGGTCGGACGGGAAATCTCAAAAAGGCAGGTGAATTGACAACCTCAGCGCTCACAACGCGCCAAAAGAGGTCTTATGACGATCCAGAAGTGCTTTGCCCAGAGACTACCAAGAAATCGTTTCCCTCTCTCCCAGCGCATATCCAGCGCTTGCCGAACACGCGATACGGGGGGAGATCGCTCGATATACTCCGTACGCCGTACGCGTCGGCTTTCGTTTTAGGCTGATCGTATTTGATTGGGCCGCCTCAAGTTCCCCCCCTGGCGGTGATTGACGGGAGCCAAGATGCAACTGCACTGCAGGCATATGTATGTACAAATTCAGTGGCATATTTGTCAATCACAATCCAATGTGATAAGGCCTTTGTTTATTTGATATATTTGCTGGGCGCGTAACAGCAATCCTACGCGGTGCAGAGGGAAATCTACCAAGCGAGACATTCCAAGAGGAGAGATGATTGCTTATCCCAGTCAGAATAGTTCTAACCGATACCACCTAGACATAAAGGGACTCAGTAACTAAACCTACTTGGTACCATATCGGTTCCCTACGTAGTATCACTTACCTCATCACGGCTGTTGCTATCAAATCGACGTCGCAGCCGAGGCAACATGGATTCCCAAGCTGGGGGAATTTGGAGCTCGGGTCTCGTCCGAAATGCATCGACGAGGCGCAGTGATTGATTTTTAGAAGCCCGCAGTGCCTGAACTGCCTTCCAAAGTATCCACTAAAATACAGGTGGGACTCAGGGTCTGTCCGCGCTCCGCCCACCGAAAGTGCAACTGCATCCACCCGCGTGACCTGCGAAGGAAATACTAATTCGTACCACCACAAGTCCCTTTCGTACTGTACCAGGTACCTACCTTATGTATTGTGCAGTAATTAACTGACTTGACTTTGGGTCGTGGTTCACCCACCCCGCTTCCTTCTCCAAAAACCCCCCAAGGGCCCCGAGCCTCGAAGCCAGCTGCTCCAGTTCTAATTGAGCTTAATCCACTTTGAGAACTCCCCCTCCCATACATAGCCTGCAGCCTATAACAAAATGTCATTATAGGACATCATTTGAGCCAATTCAAGCAGTGGCACGGCTGCTTGGGAAATGAAGACGCGCACATGATGGGTTACTTTCGCTTACCTACCTGGCGTGGGCCGCATTTGGAGAGGGCGACGAAGCGGAGGTGACCCTTGGCACTGGGACGGTACTGTACAGTAGCTTCGTCACCACTGACTGAGTTGTTGTTTGTCTTTTTGCTTCTTTTCCCCGGCGCGTTCGCGGTGGGGTTGGGTGCCCTTGCAGCATCACTACCGACCCTTGTCGCGCGGTGCTGCTATGCATTCCGACCTTTCCAACGCAGGAAGCACCGGTAACGGTAACGGTAACTTACCAATGGATCACCTATATATATGCCACGGCTGAACCCGCATCGTTGGGGTTCTCGCGGCTTCACTCCTTTTGGTGCTCCTCTCCTTTAGCCCTCTGCATGGTTCCTGGTCCCGTTAAGTTGGTTGACCACAGTTTGTTGTTGTTGTTGTCCAAGGTACCTCGCGCCTTTGTTTGTCTAGCCCAGCCCAGGCAGACACATCTAGTCGATAAAGCATACACAACGACAGGCTTTTGAACCGGGCTTTTTGCAACCACCTTCAAAATGGTGTCGAGCAACACGTGCCTGGCCATCCTGGCCTTTGCCCGCCTCGCTCTCGTCGACGCCGGCAGCATCCACCGCCGCGATGCCGTCCCAGCCCCCTACGTGGCCGCCCCCTACTATCCCACCCCCCACGGTGGTTGGGCACCCGAGTGGGCCGACAGCTACGCCAAGGCCAAGCTCTTGGTTGAGCAGATGACCCTCGCCGAGAAGGTCAACATCACGTCCGGAAGCGGTATCTTCATGGGCCCCTGTGTCGGCAACACTGGCAGCGCCGAAAGGCTCGGTTTCCGCCAGCTCTGCCTCCAGGACTCAGCCCTCGGTGTCCGACAGACGGACCACATCACCGTCTTCCCCGCCGGCATCACCACCGGAGCCACCTGGGATAAGGAGCTGTTCAGGGCTCGCGCCGAGGCTCTGGGTAAGGAGTTCAAGGGCAAGGGAGCCAACATTTGGCTCGGACCTGCTGTTGGCCCGATTGGCCGCAAGCCTCGTGGAGGCCGGTGAGTTGCACAAAAGCAAACCTCAAAATGCCACCTCTATAGGTGGTATGCGCGGTTTCGTTGGACGCTTTGGCTAACTGGCAAATAAGTAACTGGGAGGGTTTTGGAGCCGACCCTGTCCTGCAGGGAAAGGCTGGCGCCATCACCATCAAGGCCGTTCAGGAACAGGGCGTTATCGCAACCATTAAGCACTTGATCGGAAACGAGCAGGAGATGTAAGCCTCCCAAGCACCCAGGGACCTATCTGGGCCTTGACAACAACCATACTGCCTCTCTGGACAAGCTGCTAACATGCCGACAAGGTACCGGATGACCCACATCTTCCAGGAGGGCTACAGCGCCAACATTGACGACCGTACCCTGCACGAGATCTACCTCTGGCCGTTTGCCGAGGGTGTTCATGCTGGTGTCGGTGCCGTCATGACTGCCTACAACAACGTAAGTCCCAGGGCTTTTTGCATACTCTAGGTAATGACCTATAACTGATTGACTGACTAAATTTTGATCTTTTAGGTCAACGGCTCTGCTTCCACCCAAAACTCGATGCTTATCAACGGCATCCTCAAAGATGAGCTTGGTTTCAACGGCTTCGTCATGAGTGATTGGTAAGCCTTGACTCCTCGGATCCCGGGCTCCTGATTCGTCGCAACGCTAACCTTTTGTCTTGTGCATATACAGGTTGAGCCAGAACAGTGGTATCGCAAGTGCTCTGGCCGGTCTTGACATGTCCATGCCCGGTGACATTCACACAGTCCCGTTGGCTCTTGGCCAGAGCTTCTGGAACTATGACCTCAGTCGTTCGGCCCTGAACGGATCCGTCCCAATGGACCGACTGAACGACATGGTGACCAGGGTCGTTGCTGCGTGGTACCAGATGGGCCAGGACAAGGACTACACCGACGTCAACTTCTCCTCGAACACGGACAAGGAGACCGGTCTTCTTTACCCTGGCGCGCTCTTCTCGCCCTCTGGTGTCGTCAACAAGTTTGTCGATGTGTCTGCAGACCACTGGAAGGTTGCCCGCGAGATTGCCCAAGACGGAGTCACCCTCCTGAAGAACGACGGCAACGTGCTTCCCCTGAAAAGGTCCACGCCCTTGCGCGTCTTCGGCACTGGCGCTGCCGTCAACCCCGACGGTCCCAACGGCTGTACGGACCGAAACTGCAACAAGGGAACTTTGGGTATGGGTTGGGGATCCGGCACTGCTACCTACCAAGGTAAGGAGGAATAATCTTTTCTGTCTTGACATTTTAACTATCAATACTGACTCATCATCACAGTGTTCCACGACCCCATCACCAGCATTAAGAACAACTCGGCAGATGTGACTTACTACCAAACTGATAACTTCCCCAACGTCCCCACACCGGGCGATGACGACGTCGCAATGGTCTTCATCAGCTCCGACTCTGGCGAGAACACATACACCGTCGAGGGCAACCACGGAGACCGTGACAACTCGGGACTGAAGGCCTGGTACGGCGGTGACGACCTCATCAAGAAGGCTGCCGCCAAGTACAAGAGTGTCATTGTTGTTGCCCACACTGTCGGCCCGCTCGTTATGGAGGACTGGGTAAACTTGCCCTCCGTCAAGGCAGTCTTGATCGCCCATCTGCCCGGTCAGGAGGCCGGCCACTCCCTGGCCAACGTGCTATACGGTGACGTTTCGCCCAGCGGTCATCTGCCCTACTCGATCCCTGTTAGCGAGGACGACTACCCTGCTAGCACCAAGCTTCGGGGCTTTGTATTTGGCCAGGTTCAGGACACCTACTCTGAGGGACCGTAAGTATCTGGTTTTCAATATGAAAGAAGGAAAAAGGTACCCGGGCCTGCACAATTACTAACATCCCCCATTATAGATACTTTGACTACCGTTTCCTCCAGAAGAACAACATCAAGCCCCGGTTCGCCTTTGGCCACGGACTCAGCTATGCCAACTTCACCTTCTCCGACGCCACCATCCGCCGCGTGACACAGCTCAGCAGCACCCCGCCTCCTCGCCAGCCCAAGGGACCCACTCCCGTCTACAGCAACGCGCTCCCCCAGGCTTCCGAGGTGTACTGGCCCGAAAAGTTCAACCAGATCTGGCGCTACCTGTACCCCTACCTGAGCAAGAACGATGCCGACAACGCCGCCAAGGACTCCTCCAAGAAGTACAACTACCCCACTGGCTACAGCAGCGAGCAGAAACCCGGCCCGGCTGCCGGCGGCGGCCAGGGCGGCAACCCGGCCCTCTGGGACGTCGCATACGAGATCACGGTCAAGGTCTCCAACGACGCCGCCGCCAGCCACGCCGGCAAGGCGGTCGCCCAGCTGTACATGCAGTACCCCGAGGGCATCCCCTACGACACCCCCATCGTGCAGCTGCGCGACTTTGAGAAGACTGCCCCCATCGCGCCGGGCCAGAGCACCGAGATCAAGCTCACCCTCACCCGCCGCGACGTCAGCGTCTGGGACGTCGTGTCGCAGAACTGGGTCGTCCCTCAGGTCGACGGACGCTACAAGTTCTGGATCGGCTCGGCCAGCGACAACCTGTCTCTTGCCTGCTACGCCGACACTCTCACCTGCGAGGGCGGCCTGGCCCCGCCGGCGTGAGGTGGGAAGCCTTTATTTAAGGAGTCTTTTGTATAGCTCCATGGGAAGGATCTTAATTATGATATGACCTTTTCTACTGAACATAATTATTTACTATGTATGATTTCATGTATTCAAACAAATGAAATGAAGTAATGTTTCTTTGTAAAATTGACCAGATTAAATGCCATTATTGTGATCCAACAGGCAGTGTCAACAAACAAATAAAGAGCAGACAAAAGGTCAGCCCGCTCAATAAATTCAAGCAGAGTAGTCCGGCGGATGATAATCAGGCGGGTTCTCCCCGGCAGGATCATCAGACTCAGACGGCGAAGGCTGCTCATCAACAGCCTTGAAGAAGCACATAACCTCATAGATGGCCTTTGCTATATCCAAGGTCTTGTTCCTCAGCTCGTTTTCACTCCAGACGCCCTCCAGCACGGCGTCCTTCATGGCGGTGGCCATGAAGCGGACGACGTGTTCCTCGAGGGTCCACCCCTGCTTATTCGGGTGGTAGACGAGGTACTTGGCCATCCTGGAGTTGAGCGCATCCCTGGTGATCTGGGCGACGCGGGTCTTGTCGATCTCGTCCAGGTCCTGATGGCGGCAGTTTGCGCGGAACTCGAGCCACGTGCCCAGCAACGGCGGGCTCTCCAGCCACTCGTGGAACTGCTCCGCCGTCCTGAACGGGAGGAGCTCCATGACGAGCCGCTCGTGCTGCCTCGCCATTCTGCACGACGTGTTTTGCGTTGGTGGCTGTGACGAGGACGAAGACGGCGATGGTAGTGACGGGCGGCCCATGATGGCTCGGTTTGCAACGGCGACGTCGACGACAATCGGGGCGGATTGTTCGTTGCCCATCTGTGGAAACCTTTTCCCCCCTCCCCGCGCCCTTTCCGGAAAGGCCTAGGTTTTTTTTTGGTGGGGGTTGCGGGCGTGCAAAACCGGGCTGTTAGTGGGACTGGTGGGGCGCCAGGAGCTCTGATAAGCTTTGAACGACAGACGACAACCGCGAGAAGAATGGACGATACGACGCAGATCGGGACCTCACGCGGCAAGATGTAAAGAGTTTATATGCAAAAAAAAAACTAACGAAATGAAATGTATGGAGCCTTTCTTTTGCATTTCAAAAGTTCCCTCGGTCAGATTTTAATCCCGGGCAGCCAGGACACCGTGGTTGGATCCCATGGTCCCATCTAAGCTGGTATGTCCGGTTTACCTCCAATTAGCGAGCTGGGCCAAGCCTACGCGTAACAAAGATACGCAAATGAAAGCTGGCATACTGGGCAAAACTGAGGCAACCATCTACAGCCTGACCAACCTACCCAATTGAATGCATGGTGTACTTTGGTATCGTCTAGCTCCGAGAAGCTCAAGAGACGTTGGTAGTTGGCCATATCAGGTGAGTAGATTGGTAAGTACCTCATTGGTTGAGTACAGTGCAGTGCAGTGTATGGTGGTCGTTTGATTACGCAGCACTAAATCGGGGATTTGCCAGTGAGCAATTCAGGTTTCTCTCGCTCACACTCTTGTTACTTTAACAGCAAGAATAATCTGTCTGAAAACAAAATTATATTCGTGACGATCAATGCTGCATCCCAGTTTGTACACCGCAGGTGATTCATCACTACAGGAGAGAAATGAATATGTTCACGTGACTCCCTTGCTTCAGTGGCTGGCTAGCTTTGGTCAGCCTTTGGAGCTAGGGCCACCTGTGCCTGCACGCTCAATCACACCTTCCCCCATGTTTGCACATGAGATTTGACTTCACCAACAAGTTATCGCACGATCTTCTTTTTTCTCATTCTCCCTGAAATTTTTTCATTCAAATGTGATTCACTTGAGCGATTTCTCATCAGCGTTCATCTCGACTGTCTCAAAAGTTTCAGAGTTTCGCGATTGTTGAAGGTCTTGACTTGAATACCTGGACCTCATTTCTGAGCAGCCTTCTCACCTTGACCTTGAGTTGCTCGTGCCAGGCCTTGGCAGTGACATTAGTTCATGTTGACGTGAACCTGACCCATGATTTGAATCAGCTGTCAATTGCAGGGAAAAATAAGCCTCAGAGTGAGTTGACTCGGTTTCTATCCATCAAAATTGGTCTTATAGTCACTTACCTTTTTTCTGGAGGGTGTTACTTTTTTTGGGTGGATAACTCTCATGCACTTGGTCTTTTTTTTGCCTGTATTATTTACTTACTCCATCATTAGAATACTTGGCACCTTCATTTCTCTGATCATATCACCATCTTTATATTTTTTCATCGACACTCACCGTTCAACGCCATATTTCCTTTTTTTTTGACCTTGTGCTGAGCGAAATCTTGCTAAAGTCGCCACATCTCCCTTGCAGGTGAAAGCCATGGCAAGCCAAAATGACGTGAACGGCTTCACAGCAGTCATCGACGGCCAGGCCTCGGATGTTGCTGGACCAAAACAACCCTCACAGTTCTCTTGGATGTAAGTGAACCCAAAAATACAACCTTAACCAACAAAGGCCTTTTCACTGACAGCAGATGTACACCAGGGATCCCCACCCCATCTTTGTCATCATTTTGGTCGGTAGCGAGGAGCAGCCTTTCGGCATACAGAAGGACTTCCTGTGCGCAAAGTCTTCATACTTTCGCGATCACTTTGACCGGAACCAGCAGGAGCAGCAGATCGAGCATGTTGTCAATCTCAGTGAGACACCCGTCGAGGTGTTCTCATGCGCACAAAACTACATCTACACAGGCCAGGTTTGCCCAGACCTGGGCAGCCTACCATCTTATGAAGTCCTTATAGGCGTCTGGAAGCTCGGTAATGAACTTGGAATCGATGGACTGTGCGACAAGACACTTGAAGCTATGAACGAGTGTCGACGAATCACCCAGCGGATCCCTGCTACCCCGGTGCTCGTCCAGGTTTGGCGGGACACCCCCGAAGGTTCCTCTATCCGTCTACTCTTCCTCGAGTGGGCCGCCGAGTACATGCGATCTTCCGAATCACGAGCCGAGTTCGCCCGGTCACTGCCTCAGGAGGTCTTGAGCGAGCTCGTCATAGCCATGAGCTCCTTGGACTTCCCCCCTGCATCAACCGTACCTGGATCGGCGTCTCCAAATACCTGCCCCAATAGCATTGGTGCTCCGCCTAGGACTACCCATCAGCTCGAAGCAGATGGGATCGAGGAGGTTACTCCTGCTCGGGCTGTCAAGAGGGCCCGACACTCGGACGTCCTCCCCAACGGCGACGACGCCACAGGCCACAAACCTCTCTCAGGCCACAAAACTGTCCCCGGCTCTTACAAGCCACATAGAGCGTCTCTGCCGGGAGCCAAGCCTGCTGCTACCACTCAAAGGCGAAGGGGAAAGCAGCAGCTGGCGGACCTGAATCCTACTGTAGAGCAGAAACTCGAGTTCTGCTCAGATCTGTTGACTAGGATGGTTTCCGGACCTGGTAAGCAAACCCCGTCGACATTTTCTTTGATTATCAGAGTCCCAGATACATCTCAGTCTGGGATGTTGATAATGGTTGGCTGATTGATATAAACCACGAAATACAGGATTCTGGACCCGTATCGTCGGTCCGTTCAAAGAACCTGTCGACCCCCTCCGTGACGAAGTCCCTGATTATTTCACAAAGATTAATCGTCCGATGGACCTGAGGACTATGAAGAACAAGATGGACCAGCACCTGTACAAAGATGAGGAGGAGTTTGTCGCAGACATGCGGCAAATCTTTACCAACTGCTACACATACTGGACGAAAAAGGACCCCATGTGGGCCGCGTGCGAAAGGCTCGAGAAGAACTTTGAGGACAAATATGGAAGCATGAACGCCTGGATTTCCAAGATGTCAGGCTGCGAAGGCCAGTAGTCGAATCACGGACAGGCGTGTCATTCGGACGGATGACTTGGCAGTATGACGAGGGGAGTGGGCGGTTTGCATCCTCTACACTTGTGCAGCCAGTCACATGTCCGGTTTGGTGTTTGGCTGCTACTTTGGAGTCATACGATACAGGATCTGGGCAAACTCGTATTCTGGCCGGACAGGCAAATTCAGCCCAGTGTGAGAAGAAGTTATATAAGTATGGCTTTTACAGAGGCAGCCTTGTTCCTATCATCCCTCCTCTTGATCACTTTTTTTTTCATTTTGACCCCTCAATAATCATGTGGCACGGTCAAAGCAGCCAGGGGAACATCTGTATAGTAGTAATAGCAGAAAAAATGTTGATTGCCCTGATTATGGTATCACACTGCTTCAGTTATTTCGGGAGTAATGCGTTGCAGGATTTTGTACGACCTAGCCCTGATGGCCCAAAGCCCCTTGCTCTACATTCCTTTTTTTTTCTTTCCAACTATGGAACAAATTCTTCCAAATGTGTCCCATCATAGGCACTGTCTCGCCTCACCCGCCAATTCTGCAGCGGGCGGAATGTCTCACCGCAGCCCGCACAGGGTACAGGCGCCGGCCAGGCCGCCTTTGTCTTTGCCCAGCCGCCGCGATTTGCAAAAGTTGTTCTTTGTAACCGACTGTCTCAGCAAGGTCAAAGCCGCTAGGGCTGGACCAGCATGTGGCGTCACTGGCGGCCTTTGTTAGAGAGCGCAAACGTCAGGTGATGATTAAATTGGGAAATCGGCATGACACCAACAGGATCGCCCGAGAGGAAGGGGTCTTGGTTGTTGGTCGGTTTTTTCTTTTCTTTTTTTTTCTTGTTTTCAATTGCTCTGTTTCAAAGAAAAAACAAGACAAAAAAAGAAAAGAGAAAAAACGTTCTACCTAAAACATCGGTATCATTGGATGACAGGTCGGCGCTTCACCCCAAATGGGGGAACCACTACTCCCCCAAAGGCGGCTAGCTTTTCTTCAGGCGGCTAATTAACTAGGATTATACCTCGTAGGTCCACAGGGCTCGGCATCCTTCCAAAGGGGAGACCGGGGAGATCCAGTCGAATTGAAATGCCGAGAGGTTCAAGTCAAGTATTACTTTGCTTTGGTGTTGCCCAGCCAAATGGGCAATTTGCGCAAAATGCTCCGCCAATCAAAAAAAAAAAAAAAGAAAATGGCGAACCACGCAATTTTCCTCAAAGTCTCGTCCAGTGGTAGAGCAATCTGGGAAAAGAGCATGGATTTGGGGGGGGGGGGGGTTGCAAGGGGGAATGATGTAGCGAATAATGAGCATTGTTGGAGATAGACAGCCCGCCAATAAATAAAAAGTCAGCTTCCTGCGCGGGCGGGGAGGCGGCACCGAGATGCAGGTACGAAAAAAAAGCCCAAGTATGCAGCAGGCGGTAAAGGTTAGCTGCAGGTACAGCGCATCGTATCCACGCATTGTGGATAGTTTTCGACACAAATACGAGTCGAGCGGTTGTGAAACATGCGGTCACAGTTACTGTGGTGTTTTCGTTTTTCCTCGTCGTCGTCAACCGAATGATCGATCGGTGAATTGAAGGTATCGTCATAAAAAAAAAACTACTGTTTCTGGTAGGTCTATGAAATGAGGGGCAGTTTTTAATATTAATCGCGCAAATCCAAGAAGATAAAGAAACAGAGCAGAAATGAATTAAATTGCAAAGACCCATCCCCCCAGATTGCAAAATCACCCCCTAGTATCTTGGGATAAAGAGAAATGATCGCAAAGATGACGGTGTGAATGGTTGTCTGGTTGCTTTGGGAAGGTTGTTCAATCTCGCTTGTGATCTGCTGCTTTGGCTTGGCCACTTCCTTTCATAGTGAAGAAACGTAGACGGCATTGGCCGCAGGATTTGTCTGGGCCCACCCTGCCGTTCTTGTCCTCACGGCGCATGATGACCGATGCGGCGGAAGGGCAACCGAAAGAGGATGTTGATCATTCTGCCCACTAGGTCTAGGTCTAGGTTCTACCGATAATAGTACCGTAGAATCCCCAGAGAATAGAGAACAATATTACTGTACCACTGTGCCTGGGTAACCACATCGTATCGGCATGCATGCATGCATATACAACACGAAACTTGTGATCTTCGCTTGCATATAATTCAGTGAGGACAAGACAAATATGTGCAGGCTAGCTAACTAAGATATCCCTACATACATACAGCAAGTGAGTCGGGACGTTGCACGTGACACTCTTTTTCTATTTTTGAAGCGACGAGATAGATCTACCAGCGCTTTGGATCGTCTGTCACAGCAAAGAAATAATTCTTCCGAGGTCGCCCGGAGTTGGCCAAAAAAAAAAACCGACTGACTGACTACCCAACTTTGTACAGTATCAGCACTATTCCACCGAAAGCAACGAGCTAATTGATTCTCAAGGGTCCGATCGGTTGGCTCACTCTGTTCGGACGCATGCGCTGGCCAGATAGGCCCAAGACCAGGATCTTTGCGCTTGCCTACCACGTAGTACGCTTGGCTTACCTGGGTGCCTGGCTAAACTAAGGTAGGCACCTAATTAAGGTAATACAGCAGTACTTGGCTCGCAAAGAAGTTTTTTTGTTATTGAAAGCCTGGGTCTTGTACTGTACCGTAGGTTCAGGACAACAGGTTACTGGGGTAGCAAGGTACATGCCTATTGTACCGTACCTACCCTTTCCATTCACACGTTTTTTAGGCGCCTGTCCACTTCCCGCCGAGTTTGGACGACCGGACTGGGGATTCCTCAAAGAACGCTTTGCCAACAGCCGACTCTACATGGCCTGGCCTGACATGGATGACCTGATGTGACTTTTGCTTGCTTTGTTGGCCTAAAAATGCATACCTTTCACCAACACGGCGGTTACTAACTGCAAAGCCCATGACGGTTCCGCAAGCGCGTAAGTGTTGTTTGTCAAAGGCTATAAGGCAGGTCTAGAGGTATTTCTTTGTGGTCTTTTTGTTTTCTTTTGCTGTTGAAAATGTAGTCATCTCGTCGCATCGTCGCAATCATCGTTTAAGCGCACAATTTTTTCTCACTCAATGCCCAGCACCTCCAAGTGTCCACCCATTTTACTTTCCCATCTGGTTAAAATTAAGGAGTCGTTTCTTCGCTACTTATCCCACCCCGGATATCACCCCTGCGCACCAATCCCAGGCCCCGCCCGCCCTAATTTCGTCGACCGTGCTTACCCTGCTAGCCACTGAGCGTTGCGCTAGACGCTGCAAGTGGAGAGTTCCACTCGAGATTGGGGGCCCGTTCTCACCAAAAAAGTCACTTCAGCGTTGTCGTTATTTATCCCCGTTGGCTGCCGCCCTGACGCCGGGCCCCGGGGTCATGAACTCGTTCCCTTTCACGGTTGTCTCAAACCTCCCCACGTCTCCAGCGTCCCTCTCCGACGGCGAGCTTTCATTCTTTACAGCAGAGTTTTTTACTCTATCCGCTCTTTTACTACAACCGCCTATACAGCATTCGCCTGTCGACCAGTTGCGCTTGAAAACATACTCGCGTTCACTTCGAATTTAGGACATTCAAGGAAGAACAAGTCACCAGAGCAAAAACAAGGGTTGAGCCTCAGTAGTAGCCAATTTTTACAATTCACAAAAAATCAAGACACCAACCTACTTCTCTTCTCAAATCAAACCATCACATCACCCGCCACAATGCGCTTCAACTCCATCACCGCCGCCGCGGCCTGCCTTGTCGTCGCAACGAGCGCCCTCAACACGTCGCCTGAAGCCATCTTCGGCTACTCCAACATCGAGGCCCGCGCTGACAACAACACCGTCTACGTCCCGACCCAGACTCTCTGCGGTATGGGTGACACCTGCGCCCAGGCTTGTGGTGCTTCCTTCGACATGTGCCCGTCCAACGACGAGTCAATTCACTGCTTCGACAAGGAGAGGCAGAAGTGCTGCCCTGGCGGCAAGGGTGGTAAGTTGCTTCTCCGACTTGGTCCCACAATTTTGGGTGTTTTGGATGTTGGGTCGGATTATGCACTGTACAACCAACACACTATCCATAAAAAGACTGATCTCCAGCGCCGATCACCAACGCTATAAGATGTTATTTTATAATCACGACGCTGTTTTTTTTTTTTAAAAAAAAAAGCGGAGGACTAATAACTTGTGTTTTACAGTGTCATGTGACGCGGGATTCTTCTGCGCTGCCAACGCCAAGGGCGAGCAGATCTGCTGCCCCGAGGGCAAGCCCCTTGACCAGTGTGCCGGTGCCGTCTCTTCTCTGGCTCCGGTCCCGCTGTCGACCGCTGCCCCGACCACCAGCGCCGCTCCCACCAAGAACGTGACCATCGCCACCACCGGCGCTGTTGTCAAGTCCACCGCTCTCCCGTCCGGCACTGCCCAGGCCACGGGTGTCGTCCCCACCAAGAGCGGTTCTGGTGGCTCTGGCAGTGGCCCTGCCCCGACCAGCGACTCGTCGCCGTCTCCCATCCCGGTCGGTGCCGCCAGCGCTGTTGCCCCCGCCGGTATGGTCGTCCTCGCCTTTGCTGGTCTTGCTGCTCTTCTGTAAACTGGAGGATAAGATGAACCAGTTGAAAGCAGACACAGATACCAAAAAAGAGTCTCATCATCTTCATCCGGCGCACGCTTGAGGATTGCCGCCAAGAGGAATACGGCAGGATTCATGATGTGTCACTGAACAAGTCTACGTGGGGAATGAGTTTTTTTTACGAGACATGAAAGTCAAAAAAGGATAATCGCGCTGTTTCTGGTTTTTGTTGAGGTTAGGATACCCCGAGCCTTTGCTCAAGCGAGATACCCATGATGCGCAAACACAATAATCACACATAAAAATCCCCTCTATGACCTGAATTACCGACATACCTACTACATCTTCCATCCGCCCCCACTCTTCCAGTCACGGAACACAAAACACTCTCTTTTGTCACTTTGCGCTGCTTGTTACATGTTGGGGGCATCTGGTCCACGTACAGGGACATGCCTGAGCGGTTGGTTTGGCACTCTTAATGTCCGTGTGTCAACCTACAGTCAATGGATGGATCGTATATGGGCCCGGGGAGTTGGTGCGTTTTTTTTTGCGATTTTGGTTTATTGGACTTGTTCTTGCTTCTAAATTCTTTTTAACCGTCGCTGGCAATGCTGACGCGGGAATCTTTTCATCCTTTGAACCAAGTACCACTTGATGTGCATTTTTTATCGCGCATTTGGATTCGCCGTTTTAACTTCTATTTTTTGATATTCTACTTCACCTGAGGTGTAAAACTTTTAACTTAGCTTTTAACAAAGAGGGGGCGCTGAGAGCTCATTGCGCATGATCTTTGGTCCTGTTCCACACTCTGTCGAGATTTTTGGCTATGCGGTTCTTTGAGAGTACAACTGACATGTTTCTGCACCAACATCCATCGTCATGTCGGCACGTGCTATGTCTCGGGATTAGGATAGTATGGTAGTATTGGCGGCTGTCCCTGACGATCCATTCTTGCGATGCGAGATCGTCTCCCACACTCCCGTCGAACAAATAAGGAAGAACGTCCACAGTGCTTCTACAGCACAGGGTCCTCAGCCGCTATCGAATTTTTCTTTTCCCTTTTTTTGGGTCCCTGCTTTGTTCTAACTCTATGCTAGAACGAGATAGTCGGATTCTCTACAACCCGAATTAATGTTTTCGTCATAATCTGTGACGGCGCAACGGTCCGTCAATCAACCAAAAATCCTTCCAGTTGTCGGCCTCTTTTTTGGGAGTTTTTTTGTTTCTATTTTGCTGTTTGTCAAGCCGAGGCTAGTTTTAGAATGGTCGTCTGGTTGCTTTACCTGATGCACGCTACTCTTATAGTCCTTCTTTAAGGTTGTAACTCTTTTAGGTTAGACGCGACTATCTTCATGCCAGTCATCATCCGCCTGTACCTTAGCGCTGGATGTTTCGTTTCTTTTTGCTTCTTTCTTTTTTGTTTCTTATTTTCACTGCTAAAGGATCTGTCAGACTTGGACTTGGACTCTACCCAAGGCTCCACAATGGCCGTGGGCTCATGCTTTCTCTGCAATACGAACAAGTCGTCTACGTCTTTGCTCGGCGGACGTATAGCTAAAGACCAATCGCATCACTTGGCTTTAGCCAACATGGTGGCTAAACCTTGTCGGTTCCCAGAGACGTAAAAGACCAACACAAAACATAGAAAACGCATTGGCGGATAGAAGGCAGCTTTACGTCATGCCCATCAACTACTGGACCTCTGTCGTCACCCTCAAGCGCCAGTGAAAAGGGTGCCGACGTGGTAGTGAATACAAACAGGCACAGATGTCATACCCGTGCTCCCATCGGCTTCTCCGGCCCGGAGGCTACGGCATCCAGCCCGAATATCCTGTGTGTCAATAGCACCACGCGTCCAGCCACAAATCGGGTGACGACATGTGCACCCGCACCCGAGCTAATCATCATGCGGCCCGAATGGTCAAAGGCTCTGGGGAGGATGAGATAAATACTCTAAGAGTGACGCTAGGTTATGCAACCTTGATTCCTCCCGCGAGCCAGTGCGCGGGACGTATCTCAGAGCTTGGCCTGGTGGATGGTTTTCTCCCTTTTGCGGACTATTAATAACCTGGTGGTAGATGATTTCCATACGTCACAGTATTAGCCGGGCCCCTTTACCGATTCACTTTATAATATACTTCATGGCCGAGCTTTGAAATATTTATTCTATATGATTGCGATTTATGAAAGTAGCCGGTTGTGTTGACGGGCTGAAGCTTCAAATAGTATGATATTAATAGTGTTTACAGAACCAAGATGGCATTACTTGATACACAACAGCGCCTCGGTAGGACAGGATATATATGTTCCCATTTTAGCCCATAGTTTGTGCACCAGGAGCGCGTGATATGAGGGGCCAACAGGGCTGGATGAGGGATGAAGCGGTCTGCTATAGAGAATAGTGCTCATTGTGGTGTTACCACAAACACAAAATATATTGCCTTGCTTTCACTTTATCCTTGTTCAGCACTAGGCCTCAAGTTTCGACAGACCAAAGGGTCGATGGCCCACACTTTCACGGGTTGTGTCTACAGTCACAGTAGATCAGATCTACCTTTACGAGTTAAACACAGCCATAGACAGCCGCCATGGCAAGATATATCTTGCGAGGGTGATAGTAGACTACGTACTACGAGGAAGGCTGGGCTATGCAGCTCTTTTCAAAGTTACCTATGTTGTGCTTATGAGTCTGCCAAAATCGAGTTAAGGAAGAGGAGGACAATCCTCACATGGGAACAGCTAAAATGATGCTAGGTAGCTGCAAGTGTAGACCCAACACATATTATAGTGCCACAGTGATGTTAAGGTGGCTCCAACGACGTCTGTAGGAATAGAGATTTAGGAATTGCTATTTCGTCAAGGTATATATCTTTTCGATTCGTGTAAGCGCAAGTACTTCAAGTGAGTCAAAACGGGTTTCCTCATACCTCCTTTCTCTGTTGTGATATGAGTGAGTATATAATCCCACGAGCGTCCCAAAATTCAAAGGCTCGCCCACTTGCAACGCGAAAGGGGAAACACTGGAATAGAACAAAAAGACAAAATACAAAGACAGTCTCCATGATCATACAAGCGTGTCGTTCCAAGGTACCCAGCTCTGGTCTGTCCATCGCGGCATGCATTTGATCTTCTCTGGAGGCGTATCCACCCAAGGGACCTGAAGTGGTAGCTCGCTCATCCCCTCCTCTTTGACCACATCGGTTACGTAGCCGTACTTGTGTTTGATGCTCCTTCCATGATCATCATTGTATCCAAGGTTGACGGTAGGCACGATAGCAAAACGTCCGTGGCCCTTGTGCCAGAGGTCCTTGTTCAGATAGTCTGGCTCTCCCATGGCGCACTCGCCCTTGTTCTTGTCACGGAACCTGACCTCTCCATCCAGGAAAGGCTGGGCGGAAAACACTGCGCCGCCGTTCCAGCACGAAAATACCTGCACCGGCACCCTGGCGTCGTAACGGGCCTTGTTGGGCGGGTCATTGTGGAAGAGTTCCCATTGTTCATGCCATTCGCCGTTCTCTTTGATCTCGAAGAAGCTGTCGCCATTGAGCTGACGAGCAACCCATACATCGTAGAATGGCTGGTACCGAAGGTTCCAGGACCAGTCCATGCCGCACGTCATGTCTGCGTTCTGAATCTTGCGCTGATGGATGAGCTCCAGTATGTCGTCGGGGCAGATGGACACATCGTTGAGGAAAGCGACAGTGGCATCATCCATGATATCGACGTCGGCAGCCCTCAACCCATGATTACCATCACTAACCTTTGTGGCAGTCTTTTCGTGTCGACTATTCACCAGAGGCTCCATGGCTAAGTTTCGAAGCTCAGCCAGTCGAAGGATGCGGCTGCCATTGTCGGGGCTGATGTCGCTATGCTGGTAGTGATATACGATTCCGAGCGCCTCGAGATCTTGCTGTATCGCCTTCAAGACCTCAGCCGTGCCGTCGTCCGAGTTGCCCTTGACAATCGAGAGGACCGAGTTCTGGGGTCCGAGGAAGCGCATCGCCTCAACAATGGAGCCCAAAAGGCGCGGAAGAATGTAGTGACACTGCTTGAGGTTCAAAGCAAAGTAATAAAGCTTCTTGTGGCCCAGATCGACCGGTGCCTTGAGGTGTTCATATCGTTCGGCGGGGAACTTGGGGCACGACAGACGCGGGACGTCGGTGCTCGCAGGATCCATGATGGCGGGCGGATATCTTCGCGTCCGTTCTTCAACATCCTTGCGCAGCAGCTCCTTCGTTTCTTCATCCGTCAGCCCCCTCCACGGCCATATCTTGAGCCATGGCTTGAGCCGCGTCACATCGATGCCTTCGTTCGAGCCAACTCCGCTCTATGTAAGATGGGCTCCAACGAGCAGAAGTAGGGCAACTGAAGCAGTTAGGACTTTTTTCTTCTTGAAGACGAAAGCGAAGCGCATTTTTTTTCTTTGTTTTGCGCCGGTGTCGGCGTTGACCGCGAAAGTGACCAAAGCAGGCGTACTTTCGATTTGCCGGGAGGACGTCGACGCCAGTAATGAGATCAAGAGATTGATAGCACTGGAGTAGACTGAGATGCAACTAGAGAATTGGCAAGTTGGTAAAAATTAGGTAGGTGGATTGAGATAGACAAGCTGGTATGTCCAACAAGGTTCGCGGAGGGGACGTTGACGGGAGACTTGACAAAGATTGTAACCCGTTGAGATTTTCGAGAAACCCTGTCGCAAACGTACAGCCGGCCAACCTTCCAGATGTCAAGGAACAAAAAAGAAGCAAAGAAAAGCGAAGGGACAAAATGTTTCCAAAATTTCCGACACTAATCACAGCTAAGTTGGTAGGTTGGTAGTTTGCTTCCATACAAAAATTCCCCATCTGGTTTAGGAATGTCGATCAATACGGAAGCCACGTCTCTAGGGGAAGGGCGGGAGCCATGATGATTCAGGCAAGGGCATCCGTTAGCATAGGTACAATCGATTTCAAGATCTACCTAGGTAGGTAAATTTCTACCCTAGATTTGGCTTTGTATCGCATCGGCCTGCGACGCGTGGAAGAGACACAAACTTGATGTCTCCAAAAGTGGACACTGGAAACTAAAGTTAAATAGTCGGACGTCAAACCTGCAACCTGCTGATCGACAACTTTATTTAAGTTTTGAACCAGGCGTCTGGAACCACCAAAACTTGCTGGAGAAAGCTGGGGTTAGTTTATCCACAGCTCTTTACCAAGGCAAAGGTTAAAGGGTCCTTGACAGTGAATGAAGCAAGAATGGGCACGGAGTCAAAGTTCCGCATTGTGGCGATAGTGCAAGTCAGTTGATGGAGTACAGATTTCTAAATGCCAAATGTACGTATGCCTGCCTACTTGGGCAATCATGTATACGATACTTGCTGCGAGCTTATTACCTATGTACTAGTCTAGGTCTAGAACTAGTACATTGCAGCTGTCATCGCAACTCTCGAGTCTGTATCCACCTGACATTAGATGACAGTACAGACACCGGGGTTACACCTTGATTGTGCGCAATCACTCAGTAGCATTTTCTGAAAAGATATTGCGACTGTTTTCTTAGCTTTTCTTCATTTTTAAAGAAAAAAGTAAAGAAGCAAAGGAGGGGGAACTTGTAAGCACCAGCTTAAACAAACTTCGTGTTGCTTCTACTAACACCAGAGCTAGTACACAATAACTACACTACCGCAGTACGGCATGGTTGCCAAGTTTGTAGTATCGGTGAATTGATTTTTTTTTCCCTTACGGAGCCGTTGACATGAGTGGCTTGCCGACTTTTTTTATCTCGTCAGCCACTGAAGAGAAACAAGTGGAGCCCTTAAGCTTCCACTGAAATTTTTAGCCCTAAATGACCTCTCTCATTCCAGCCTTCCGCGGCACCCAAAGTCCACGGAGTAGACAAAAACCTGAGTGAGATTCGCTCGGTGCCGCACAATATTACACATAATCCTACCCATTTAATCGGCCCGAACGCGGCCCCAGGACCCAGATCTGGCCCAACATTTCACAGCACTTACAATTCTCCCAGGGTTTCCCCGAGCCCACCCAACCAGAAAAAGAAAACATGTGCTAAACCACACCCCGCTTGACTCGTGGAAATGTCTGCCCATTCGTGCGCCCGGCGTTGCAAGCGACTGGATGGATGTCAAAGGAAATCTCGATTTTAATATCGAGCCATCCTTTGTGGGTAAAATGAAAAAAAGTCCCTATACGATGAGACGTTGACGTATCGAAATTCTCAGCTCTATTCAAGGCCACCCTGCGTTTGCGGCAAAGAACGGCTGCGCGTGCATGCACCACTTTAGGCATACCAGGTTGCAGGTCACCAGTTTGTCGCATTGGGTATTATATCAGGTCTGAGAAAGGGATATCACAATCCTTACTTCGTCTCAGGGTAAGGAGAAAAAAAAAGAAAAAAAAGAAAAAAAAGGGTCCATACAGACACTCACAGCATACCCACTTGAGCTAGTGTCATGAGTAACCATAACTCTGGCACGGATTCAATTCCTAGGTTCAAGTTCTAGTCCCTTTCAGAGCTGCCTTAAATGGATTCAAAGGGTGAACCTGTGACACCAACTGCGACAGTTTTTTTCAGCCTCGCTATAGTCAATACAGGTTTTGTCCTCTCCACACTGGCCAATGTGGTATAGTACCTAGAGCATTTTCTTGCAAAGTTCGCCACTAAAGTTGTTGGCATGGGGTAAAAGCGCCGAATGGAACGAGCCAGTCGGTGCCGACAATTGCGGTATCACGATTCCAAACGAATCGTCGACGCGTTACGTTGGAATATAAGCCTTGGTACGGGGTTTAAGTTGAGATAGGGTAGGGGTGTTGACCAAGATCACACGGGGCTTTGCCAAAAAAGCTAACAAAGAATGATCCTATCACGGTCGCCTCGGCGCTATTACTGCATGTCTTGGGGTAGACTGCGTTGTTTTGAGCGGAGAAAAGTTTTGGGGAAATCTTTGTTACGTTCGCCCGCATGTGCCCATGGGGTTTTTGGTTGGGTTCACACCCCCTAAAACAAAAAAAAATGGAGGGAAAAACGAGGAATAGCGGTATCAGGTCAGAAACACGCTGTACGGTAGCCGGTTGGGTGAAAAGTAGAACCGAACCAGAACACTGGATCGGGGCTGACCAGAAAGTGGTCCTGTTCAAAGCGGATCATAGTGTGGAGAAGATAAAAGGGAGAGCAGGCATGTGTTGCGAAGAGATTTTTTACTGTAGAGTAGCCGCTTACAGTAGTACTACACATAACCACTTTAAGTGCACCTTAATACAGGATTGGCCATTAAGAAATGTCCATGGTAAGTGGCTTTACTTAGTGACAGAACTTATAGCGATTCTGAAAGGTAATGATGCGGATTGTCAGTAGAGACATAATATATTAATACTTCGTGGGCACCTAGGTGGCTACGTAGGAGCAGACTTATTCAATAATGTTACGTATAGCATTCCTGCTCAATTTCAGTGCATCTGATGACTGATGATGATGGATGGAGCCCTTCAAAGGGACCTGCCAGGGAGAAGCACGGGCGGCGGGTCAAGGTCGCTTTGAGAAAATAGAGATCGAAATTAGACAGGAGACAAAACAAAAGTAAAGTCGTGACTCTGTAATCGCGATGTGGGGGAACCACAAGCTAAACGAGACGAGCCTGGACCACTGCGCCTTCCCCGAGATGCTGATATTTTTTTCTTTTGCCCCACACACTCACATCTGACAGCAGAAGAGCCTGCCTACCTTCGCCTGCCTGCAGCTCAAACAGCCCGCATGCTTGGCGCTGCCCCGGAAACGGCCCTTTTTTTCTTCGTCGTGCAAGGGTTTAATGCACACCACCAACGATTTCCCCCGGCCGGGGAACAAAAGGGAGAAGAAAGAAGGAGGGCAGGCACGTTGAAAAAAAGAATACAAATCCGGAGACTTTGCGACGCGAACACACCCACGAACGGAAAGTGAGAGTTTAGACCCGCGCGCCAACAACTCGAAACGACCTCGCCAGCTCGCCATTGGCCGGGCTTCCCCCTATAGAACAACCGCCCTGCCTCGGCCAATCATCGGGACTTGCATATGATTTGCTTTGAGAAGATGTGGAGGGAAGGAATGGAGAGTAACCACAGGGACCCGGAGAAGAAGGGGGCGGGGCGCCGGCGGCCCACAGGGACCCGGGCGACGTACCATTTTCAGTGATTACAATGAAGTGAAAGTGGTCACGATGGACCATGAGGGAGCGATGTAATGTATTATTAACGAAACCTAGGTTAGTTTTTGTTTCTATGTCGTAGCCTGCCTGCCTAGGTAGCTTCGTAGGCAAGTTGGTAGGGTACTATGATCGCAGCCAAGCCCTGTACTACCCGGACTCCCGTATACTGAAAGTGAAGCCTTGTTAGGGAGCGAAAGGCCGAAGACGAAGAAATCAAACCGGCCCCCAAAAGGAACAGCGGAGCATATGATATGCATTGGCCCAGATCTGTCCAAACGGCCAACGACAGTGCTCCCCCAGTCAGTCTAGAAGTTGGTCAACTGACTATTGAGACCCATGCAGCTAGGTAGACTTGTTGATTCGCCAGGGCTCCAAGACTTCGTCAGCCTGCTTTGTCTCTGACGATTGGGTGTTGTTCGGCTGAAGCAAGACCCCAACCAAGGGAGGGGAGGCGATACCGATGGGTGGCGACTAAAAGACCCAACAAGCGCACACGGCTTCGCAAACACGGCGGGAAGCTTTGCGGGATGCTGACGAGATTGCATATTTGTGTGCTTGCTTCCCGCTTATGCTTCCCGCGAGTGCTATGCCGGGCGACAATGTAGCATTTGCCGTAATTACGTGTCATTCCCATTTGGGCTGAGCGGGCACTGTTTTGTAAGTACGAAGTAACATCAGTGGAATGGTCTCCTTAAATTTTTCTCTATTTCTTTCTTGCTCTGTTTTTCCTTTACGATCACAGGGGCAATCCTGACAACAAATAAAAGGAGAACATTTTTTTCCGGGTACTTTCACACGTGTGGAGGCCTGTGCTGCCCCCACAGGTACTACTTTGTCCTGTCAGCTAGCTGAGGTTTGGATTTCTATGCTAGGGTATGTACTGCTTTAAAAATCGGTAAGGCAACACAGTCCATAGGTTCTCTCGAGTTGGATTTAGGTATGGTTTTTGCGCCAAAGCTTGTAGAACAGGCTTTGTCCGGGCCATGTCCTTCGTGTCCATTGTTACGCCACGTTTTTCTCTAGGTCTGGTGGTACGTCGTTGGATCGCAGCTAAGGTACCTGGGCAAGCTAGCTGGCAGGCCATCTCATTCCTGCTGGGGTCGTACCCCGCATTCTGGACCTTTTTGTTCGCATTCTCGAAGGAGCCAGTCTCCAGTCCAGCCTTGAGTGGTCAAAGTACCGTGGGAAAAAGAATTTCATCACCTGTTCGTTTCTCTCTCTTTGTTCCCCCCTGGGAGCTGGACCTTGAATGATCAAACCACTAATTACCAGGCAAACAAAGTAAAGAAAACCCCCCTGCATCATCAAACACATGGAATCATACGTGTTTGATTGGACAGTTTATACCGCCACGCCGTTCTCTCCTTTCAAAAAGTAACCGATTCGGATCTCGCCCGTTGTGATCACCTGGTGGGCCATCTTCCGGAGGATTGGAGAGATGGAGAAGGGACAGACAAAAAAAGAAGAAAAAAAGCCCAGTCGGCCTCCATTCGGCGATTCACGCGTATGATCCACATGTTCTTGATCCCCTGAGCTTGTTAGAGACGAGCTGCATCGTAAGGAGGGCGTATGTGGGAAGTACCTTCCTGCTGCTGTATGTAGATACCTTACCTGCTTACCTTACCTTCTCTCATGTACGAAGTAGGTGTGTGTGGCGTTGCAGATGCAGTTGCATATCCCTTTTCTTTCTACTTTTTCCTTTTCTTAGCTCTCCCATTGACTTTTCTAGCTGGAGTTTCTTCTCTCTCTTTCGTCAATATGTCGTTGTTTAAACGGCTAGCATTTTGTTCTTGTTGAATTTTCTTCTCTTCTCGTCACTGACGGCGAGACTTTGTCTAGACAAGATTATCGCTAAACTCTTTCCAGGACGGGTGCCGGATGTGACCGCCTGTGGATGTTTGTGCCGTAGTAATAGGTAATTAATTTACCACGAGGGCACACGACAACCACACCCCCGTCTTCCTTTTCTCGTTTTATTGCCCGTAGTCGTGTTTTTTATTTTTTTTGTCAGGCTCCTCCCTCTCCGCCGCCCACACCGCACCCCCGGCCTGGCCCTCCTCGCCATCCACAACCAATTTTCAATTTGCGGAGTCCCACGCATGCAACACATTTCCCCAACCGGCCCTACCTTGCCATCCCATACACCTCGACCCTTGCAACTAACAAACAAGCCCACCCCTAGAGTTCGGTACGGTTCACGCCCCCCCCTGCAGCTCACTTTGTGTACCTCCCGTACCGTAAACCTAGGTCCTTTAGCTTGAGTTTTGTACAATTTCTGTTCCTCGCGTGTGGGCTATATATTGCCCTGCCCATCCCCTTCTATTCACCTCTGCCTCACCTTCTCTTTGTGTCTTGGTTCTTGTGTCCATTGGTTTCTTCCCACCCGGCATTTTTAGGTGAAGAAGCTAAAGAAATATCCCCTCGAGAGTTTCAAACAACACCCGACTTCAAGAAAGAACACCGACAGCCAAGATGCCCGGCTCCGTCATCGGGACGGCCGACGTCTCGCGCGTCGAGGCCCCCATCACCGTCAAGGCCTACCTCGTTTGTGCCTTTGCCGCCTTTGGTGGTATCTTCTTCGGTTATGATACAGTCAGTTAAACCCAAAGGACCATCACTAGAACTAGTATTCCAGTTTTACCACTGGAGCAACACTCCCAAAGACCCAAAAGCTAACCAGGCTTGCTTCAACAACAGGGATGGATGGGTGGTGTCCAGGGCATGCCCTACTTCATCAGCATGTACACTGGCATGCAGTACGACTACGACAAGAAGGAGCCCATTGGTGTTGCTCCCAAGGATTTCATTCTTCCCGACCAACAAAAATCTCTCATGACCTCTATCCTGTCTGCTGGTACCTTCTTTGGCGCTCTCATTGTGAGTATTTGTCCATGTCGAGGCTTCACCGAAATAGCTCTCACGCACACGGAGGGGCCGTGCTAACCTTGGCGTCTTCCGACCACTAGGCTGGTGATATTGCCGACTACATTGGCCGCCGTCCCACCATTATCGCTGGCTGTGGTATCTTCTCCATCGGTGCTGTCCTGCAAGCCGCTTCCACCAACCAAGAGGCCCTTATGGTCATCGGTCGTCTGATTGCTGGTCTTGGTGTTGGTTTCATCTCGGCCATCATCATCCTCTACATGTCCGAGATCGCCCCCAAGAAGGTCCGTGGTGCCATGGTTTCGGGATATCAGTTCTGCATCACCATTGGTATTCTGCTGGCCAACTGCGTCGTCTACGCCACCCAGGGCAGGAACGACACCGGATCATACCGTATCCCCGTGTGCATCCAGTTCCTCTGGGCCATCATCCTTGCCATTGGTCTGTTCCTGCTGCCCGAGTCTCCCCGTTACCACGTCAAGAAGGGCATGCTCGACCAGGCCGCCAAGGACCTGTCCATCATCCGTGGCCAGCCCGTCGACTCTGACTATATCAAGGACGAGCTTGCCGAGATTGTCGCCAACAACGAGTACGAGATGTCCCACATCCCCCAGACCAGCTACATCGGCTCGTGGACTGCTCTCTTCAAGGGCTCCCTGTCCAAGGGCAACAGCAACATCCGCCGTACCCTCCTCGGTGTTGGTATGCAAATGATGCAACAGCTCACGGGTATCAACTTTATTTTCTACTTTGGTGTTCCCTTTTTCCAGCAGCTCGGCACAATCCAGGACCCGTTCTTGATGGGTCTGGTCACCACCCTGGTCAACGTTTGCTCCACCCCTGTCTCGTTCTGGTCCATTGAGAAGTTTGGTCGTCGTTTCCTCCTCATCTACGGAGCCATGGGTATGATCGTTTGTCAGTTCATCGTCGCCATTCTCGGTGTTACTGCAGGCCGCGCCGAGGCCCAGAACGACAACGCCACCAAGGCCATGATTGCCTTCATCTGCATCAACATCAGCTTCTTCGCCATCACCTGGGGTCCCACCGCCTGGGTCATTGTCGGTGAGACCTTCTCCCTGCCCATCCGCTCGCGTGGTGTCGGTATCTCGACCGCCTCCAACTGGTTCTGGAACTGCATCATCGGTATCATCACCCCCTACATGGTCGGAGAGAGTGACGGCTCTGCCGGTCTCGGCTCCAAGGTGTTCTTCATCTGGGGCAGTCTGTGCTGCGGCTCGCTCGCCTTTGCCTACTTCCTTGTCCCCGAGATGAAGGGTCTCTCCCTGGAGCAGGTCGACAAGATGCTCGAGGAGACCACTCCCCGCAAGTCCAAGAGCTGGATCCCTACCTCCACCTACGCCGCCGACATGGGCCACACCCACGGCGAGAAGGGCGGCATTATCGCCACCGAGGCTCCCAAGGAGGAGACCGTCTAAAATGTCTTTTTTATTGGCGAATCCCCGTAATCTCCAAACATTTGTCTCGTCAGCCACGACATGTTCCGGCGGGTGTCATTTGATTTGGGATCCCAAAAAAGAGGGATACAATTGGCTTTTTACTGTTGGTCTCCTATGTCGGCTATTGCGGTAGGATGACGCTAGAAACCTTAACATGATACCATCTCTTATATATAATACAAATCCCAATTCGATTTAATCAATGTTGGCCCCTGCAAAGTGATTCTGGTTTAGTCCTGTTCTTAATTGTATCGTTTAGGTAAACTATGCCTGCCTCTGCGCGTAGACTGCCAATGTTCTACGCATGACTTGCCTAGTTTATTTTGGAATAGCCAAAAAGGGCTAATTTGTGCAAGTAGAAGATAGTCGAGTTTGTGACAAAGATTCGCACACCTGTCTAACCCAACGCTTATACTCTAATAGGTATAATCCACTGACCCAATTATTTCGTCTCTTCTAAGCAAACAGCAAACCCAATATATCTTTAACAAGATCTAGTGGCCACGCGGTAATCAGAAAATGTCTGAACATTTGAGCGGAAATCCGAAGCTTAAAACTCTTAATCAATAGGATCAGGAACAAAAAAAAAAAAAAACAGGATAAAAACAGGAAAAAGAAGCACAAGCTGAAAAAAGCAAGTAACCCCCACCTTGAGCCGAGCCGGGACAAGCCAATTGGCAAAGCGCGGCCCGAATCCGCTAGTCCAAACGGTCTTGTCGGAGAATAAAAGGGAGGGACAAAGAAAGACGAGACGATCAAGCCGCAAAAAAGGGAAACCGTTCCCCGAGTGAATCAAAATGATTCATTCTGGCTCGCGCCCAGCGTCGCAAAGGCTGGATCTTTTAGTGTCGCCCAGACCGCAACAATCGTCTGGATCTAGTATGGGATTTTCAAAGGCAATTAATTACGTGTATCTACTGAAGAGTTGGCAAATGGGAAAAGTTACGAAATTACATTTGTACCCGGATCGTCAGCAATAGGTTTTTTGTTTGTTGGTTTCGTTATAAGCCCTTTAAAAAAGAGGCAGATACAGACCGACGCAATTGACATATTTTTCACCGAAAAAAAACACACACACACTTCCATTTTGCATTTTCTTTGGACTTCTTGACACGATATCGCCTGTCTAGTTCTACGGTAGTGTTTGATGATACCATAACGCAGGTTTCTATCCGTCTATTTGCCTTTCTCTAAACCTTTTCATCAAACCGAGCATCACATTCCCAGAATGACCTCGATTGCCTCAGAGTCGGTCGCCTCCATCTTGGTGACCTGCAAGCAGACCAGGTTCCGTATAGAGACCAGCCCCGAATATCGAGAGGTAACACAGCCACATCAATCCTCATCGTCCAGGAATCGAAACCCGCTCGATCCAGCTATACAAGCTAACAAGAAACTTTCGTGACCAAAAAAAGTTGGACATTGAAGGCATCAACATAACCCTCGCCGCTGCCCCAACGCCTGAAACGGGCGGCGCCAGTGCCGGCGGCAAAGCAAAGGGCAGATCAAAAGCCAAGGCGCAGGGCCTGGAGATCTTGACCGATGCCAAACTGCGCCTCAAAGCCGGGCAGCGTTATGTTCTCGTTGGACGGAACGGGTCCGGGAAGTCGACGCTTCTAAAGGCGATCGCAGAGAGTATGTCATCGTATCTTGGGATGTTAATGATAACCCCTGGCTGAATCGGATCGAAACAACATTAGAGTTGATCCCAGGCATACCAGAAGCCACCCGCATCTCGATCCTGCAGCAGACAGATGCCACCGATGAGACTGCGCTCGGCGTCCAGAGTTCATCTTCTAAGGGAAAGACACTGTCCACCTTGGATGAGGTTATAGAAAGAGCCACCTCACGTAGTGAGCTCGAGCAAGAAATGGGCGGTAAGTAATCAGCTGAATACTCTTCTGGGAAAGCTCGTAGTGCTTGTGAGGTCTAACAACAGTGATAAAATGGTGTGGATGCAGCTTTATCCACCGGTATCAATGACACGACCAGTGCGACTGGTGCGTTGCGCGCCCTCCGAAAGATCAAACACGACAGACAACAGAAGCGGTTGTTTGTGCTAGACAAAGATGCGAGGTTGAGAAGCGGCGCTCGTGGTCTCCAGGCGCGCAAGGCTTTGACTGAATTCGAAAAGGAAGTCGCAGCCTCTGCCTTGTCGTGAGTCTAACATAACACATCTCGGAGAAAACTCAAACAAACAAGAAAAGTGAAAGAAAAGTAGACATGTGAATTTGAAGCTGATTTCAAGCCCCGGTCTCACCACCAAAACAGAATCACTCAATTAGACGAAGAGATTCCACCAGAGGCTATACGTGATGAGACACAAGAAGCCATCGACATGCTAGCAGATTTACAAATTAAAGTCGAGCCGTCACGACTCGCCGAGGTCGAATCTCGCGCAAAGAGAATCCTCACAGGCCTTGGCTTCACGGCAGATTCAATGGCCAAACCAATATCGAGCCTCTCCGGCGGCTGGCGCATGCGGGCGTCGTTGGCAGCTTGCCTGCTGCAGGAGGCCGACATCATGATCTTGGACGAGCCGACCAACTTCCTCGACCTGCTCGGCATCGTATGGCTGCAAAAATACCTGACCTCGCTGGGCGAGGACTTGGACGGCACCACAGCAGCAGCAGCAGCAGCGCCGCCGACGCGGGCGCCGACGCTGATCCTCGTCTCACACGACCGCGACTTCATCTCGCTGTGCACCGACCTGCTCATCCTCAAGGACAAGGACCTGGTCTACTACCACGGCGACCTGGCATCGTACGAGTCGTCCACCGCCGTGCGCAGGCAGCACCTGAAGCGCATGAAGGAGGCCAAGGACCGGCAAAAGGCGCACATGCAGGAGACCATCGCGCGCAACATGCGCGAGGGGAAAAAGAACAACGACGACACCCGCGTCAAGCAGGCCAAGATGCGCCAGAAGAAGCTCGACGACCGCTGGGGCCTCGAGGTCAACGCCAAGGGCGGCCGGTTCAAGCTGAACCGGGACCTCGTCGGCTACCACCTCACCATGCGCGATGAGATCGAGATCCCGCCTGAGGAGCGAGGAGTCGTCATCAACGTCCCCGACCCCGCCGAGCTGCGCTTCCCGGGGTCCCTGCTCAGCCTGGAGAATGTGTCATTCCGGTACCGTGGGACCGCCAAAGGCGCAGCTCCAGCCCTTCAAGACGTCAGCCTTTCCGTCGGAATGGGCGACCGGATCGGCATTATCGGGCTCAACGGTGCGGGCAAGTCCACCCTGATCCGACTGCTCGTCGAAGCTGACAAGCCCACCTCGGGGACCGTGACGCACCACCCGCGGCTGAAGCTGGGCTACTACTCGCAGCACGCGGTCGAAGCGCTACAGGAGCTCGGGCGCGCCGAGCCGACGCTGACGGCGCTGGCGCTGCTGATGCGCGAGACGGCCGAGGCCGGGGTTTCGGAAGGCGAGAACCGTGCGTTCCTAGGCGCGCTGGGTCTCCCCGGAAGGCTGGCGTCCGACGTGCCACTGCGCAAGCTCAGCGGTGGCCAGGCGGTGCGATGCGAGTTGGCGCGGCTGTTGTGGCGCCGCCCGCACTGCCTGGTGCTCGACGAGCCGACCACGCACCTCGACTACGAGACCGTGACGGCGCTTCGGGATGCGTTGCGGGACTGGCCCGGCGCCGTGGTGCTGGCCAGCCACGACCGGTGGTTCGTGCGGGGCGTCGTGGAGGGGGTCATGGATGACGACGAGGTGGGGAGTAGTGGTGGTGACGAGGATGAGGATGACGAGGCCGAGTCCCCGCGCCGGAGGATTGTCTACCGGGTCAGGGTGGGGAAGATGAGTGTTTTGGAAGGTGGCGTGCAGGAGTTTGAGAACATTATGGAGAAGAGGGTCAGCAAGATGCTATGACCTCGTTTGTTATAGCCTGGGCTTTATATAAAACCAAGCCAGCAGAAGTTAATATATCTTCTGCCCTTCAACCCCGATAGGCTCAGTATCTCAGTTTTGTATGTCTGTCGACGTTTATATAATGTAAAGTTGACGTTGACAGGTAGCCACCCCTTCGGGGCTCCGTATCGTCTATAACATGCGAATATCACAAGACACTCTTATCAACCAGTACCCTGAATCGCGACTTGCCCGTCTTGCGGACGTGCATCCAGCCATCCTGGGGTATTTCAACGATGGTGCCATCGATGCACACCTTACGCCAGCGTGGGTCCTCTTCCTGTATAGTGATTTTAATTTCTTCCACCTTGTTGTACCCAACCACCTTGTCATGGGCAGTCTGGGACTCTTCACCCGTATTATCGCATTGAGGCCAAGTACAGTTGACATGGTTTCCGTCATTGTAGGCAGCCTGCATTAGCTCCAAGGTCTTCTCCGGACCGACGGCACCGAAGCTGACCAGTCGCAGCTGGCCATCAAGCGGGCGAGAAGCGGGGCTGATCGTAAAGGTCTTTTCGAGGTTTGAGACCAAGGTTGAGAGCACGTACATGAATCTCTCTCTTGACTCACTACTACTATTGCATGTGTGATCCTTGGGAAGGGTTGGGTGGATGCGCTTCCACTCACTGTCTTGGGCCTCAGATCGGACCTCAACCACTACCTGGTATGCATGAGCAGTCTTGAGAAGCTCTGCGGCGGCCATGCCGAACCGCTTCGCACCGTGCTGTCGATATGCGGCCGTGTCGCTTTCCCAGACTAGTTGCGCATGGAAGCCATGGCTCGCAACGATGGCACCCAGAAGGTGGTCCACAGGCATTGCCGCCCCTTCGCTCTGGTTTTCGCCGCTGCTGACTTTTTCCTGGTCTTGATCCTTCTCATCGTCGTCTTCTGGTGCTGGCGGGACCAAGAATGAGCCGGCCGAGAAGGACGCGCGAAATGTCGGCAGTGGCGCTTCTTCACCCCTGAAGAGGGTCCGCAGACCAATAAGGAGATGCGAAGGCTCTTGTGTTCCTGAGTTGCTTTTGTAGATTGGCTTGTGAAGGGAATGAAATAGAGCATTTCCAGTCCCTAGCGGTAGCAGGGCAATGGCCGGGGGTGTAACCGATGAAGACTCGGTTGCATCATCAGGCTCGCCAGCACCGTTTAGCAGGTCCACCAACCCGCCATCACCGCTCAAAAGAACGAGCAGCTGCCGGGACGAGGGCCTGCCCTGCGCCGCCGTCGCTAACGCCCGAGCACTCCATCTCTCCTGGGCAAGCTCCCGGATGCTGTGCCGAGACCTGGTGACGAACAGCTGATACGATGGACCAGTGATGATGTTGCTGCCAGTGGATTCGGTAGGGGTGATGGAATGGTCGTCATGCGTACGCAAACCAAACACGGTGAGCAGCTTTGACAAGACCGACTCGTAAAAGGCCTTTGCCAGCCCGGTGCCAGACTTGGTCGAAATTATTACTTGCAGGTCCTCTGCGCCTACGAGGTGGGATGGCGGCTCGTCGAGGAGGAAAATGTCCAGCAACGGTTGTGGAAGGCGTGGCGCGGACAGAGAAGAAAGGCGATATGGCTGTTCGTGGTTCGCGACGTCTTCGTGAACAGAATAAATTATGTACCCTGCTGTTGTTGTATCTATCGGATGCGTGTCCGATGGCGCATCGGCTTGGGATGACGACTCCCTGCAGATGAATAGGATTTCATGCTCGTGCAGTGTTCCACCATTATGGGTGTCGTCGCCAATGGTCTGGTCTGCCCCGCCATCCTTTGACTGGATTTCATGCTCATCTTGTTCCCCTTTCTTTCCCTCCCCGCTGTCTCGCACACTCCATATTAATTTGTGTTGTTCAAACGAGATGGCATGACCGTCTTCTAAAATCACGTGGTGCTCAGTATGCGCCGATTGTTGTGGTATACAAAAGCCACCCATAGCTTCGGTTTCGGTTTGTGAGTTTGGTGCTAAAAGACAGGATAATCAAGAATTGTGGGATTTATTCTAGTTATAGAACTAAAGGTTTTGCATGGAGAAGTCAGGCCAGCTATGAGAAAGTTTGGGGTTCGACAGACGAAGAGACGAAAAGAGGAGGACGCTTGGGTAACAAGGGAGGTAGTAGTCATTTTCTGGGATGGCGTGCTTATTTTCATCTCCAAGCCTTTATCTCTCTCTCATTGGGTGGATGCCTATCAACGCCGGAACCGGTACGGTAGGGAGGTGCCTGTGGTGAGGGAAGGTGGTGCCCGGCTAGTTCGTAAGCAGGCAGGCTTGCATGTGCCAAATTAGGACCTGCGCCGTTAACGATTTGGACTGCAGCGTCCATTCTTACCCCTCCGACAACTCCGCCGCTGCACCACCATTAATGTTTAAGGAGAAATCATAAACCCCATCCATAGACGATGCGAGTAATGCGGGATTTTGATGCTCGTATGTATCTGACATAATCAGTTCCCTATCTACCACGTTTTCCAACACTCACTCGATTTAGCCAACGTCTTGCGTTTTTCCATTCGCACCTTGTGAGCAGTCAATGACGTGATAGTAATACTGAGCTTTACACTCTGTGGGTCTTGCTACTTCAGGAGAGGTTAAAATACCTACCTTGCCTAGAGGTACCTATGTACCTAGGTAGTTACTTTTCTTTGAATCAAGTGTAGCATCGTGAAGTGCGAACTAATCTAGACAATCCAATTCCAAGAGTGGTTTGGTTTATAATGCAAAACCAAATGTACTACACGTTTCATAATAAAAATCCAAAATGCAACCCCAAGATTCCCTGTCATTTATACATTTTTCGTGTTTAAAGTCGTAGTGGTTATCGAACTTTTTTTTTTTTTTTTAAAAAAAAAAAAAAAAGATTAGCAACCGCAACATCTATACTTGGTATAACTAACGACTGCCAAAACACAATTCTGCAGTTGGCCTGACCCAGTCCGCAGCCATACGGTCAATAATAGTTGGGGTTGAAAATGAATCACCACCAACCCGAGAATGTCCGGGCTCGACAATACCGCTGTAGAGAAAACTCAGGGGGAGAGCTGGTTGGTACGTCTATGTCTTCTTTTATTGAAAATGATGTGCGGCCGTAGTTTTGGTTTACTTCGCCAAATAATCGAGCCTTAATCTTGTAAATGAGCTTTATCGCACCTTTTCCATAGTAGCATGATGCTCTTAGTCCTCAACCAACGAGCTTCACTACATCATTACACCTTGCTCCGATTTGATCAAGAACAAAAGCCCGTGCGTAAACTCCCAGCATCTACTCGCCAACAGCTCTGCTCCGCGGGCCCCAGTTCTCCGGGTGTACCGGATACCTGGTGAGTCTCTCCTTGTTCCTATCACGACCAAGCTTTTCGTCAAATACAACCTCCATCTTGCTCGCTTGGCCATCCTCCTTCTTCTCCGGCTGCTGCTCCTCTCCCTCGACACCTTCCATCTTCTCACCGCCATCCCTAGTCACCTGGACCGACGACGGCAGTCCATGCATGATGTGCCACCCCGGCGAGCCCTCCTTCAAGCTGCCCTCGTGGATTGGAGACTTCTGCCGCACCCACTCGCGCATCACATCCCAGATCACCGACCAGGGCGCGTCCGTCTTGACGCTGCCGGGCTTGCAGTGGCTGCGCGTCGCCCGGTACCCGAGGCCCTTCAGCGCACCCCTGATGGCGTCCTCGTTGGGCGTCTGGCAGTGCAGCACCTTGGCCACCATGGACGGGCTCCAGAAGAATGGGTACGGTTCTAGCTCGGCCAGCCTCTCCTCTTTGCTGAGCTTTGGCGTGGTGACGGGGCCGTTGGTCTCCTGTTTCTTGCTCTCCTCGCTCTTGTCGCCATTTGTCTGCTCATCCTGTTGGCCCCTGTTGGCCGCTGCAACCTCTTGCTCGTGTCGGACGTGCTTCTTGGGAATCGCTTCCCTGTCCTCCGGTCTGGGATCCATGATCTCCTCCAACGCCGTAGTCAGCATACCCTTGATGCGATCAGTCGTGCCGTAGACTTCGGTTGATGCATTCGGCAGGTCGTCGAGTATCGACTGTATAAACTCGGGCGCGTGTAACCTTCCGGCGTACATTGGTCCAGCCAGGTGCGTCTTGGTGCCGCAGTGCTCACACACCTTGTCTGCCGTAGGACCCAGTGCAAAGCCATGCTTGTAAAAGATGCCGCCACCCTTCTTGTTGGGCATCGGCCTGTTCCTCAAGAGCAGCTGCGTCTCCCAAGCACCACATCCAACATCACAGTTGTAGACGACCATGGTCTTGCCCGCCTGGAACTTGACGGCGGCCGGGGACTTGGTCACGCGCACAAACACGCGCGCGTAGTAGTCTATCGAGAGCGACAGCAGCGGCTCAATCGCCAGACCATAGCGGGCGGCTGACGAAGCGAGACCATGGAGGATCAGACGGAGGCCGGCCTCGTGACAGTGGAAACCCTTCATCGGTATGCCACCGTACAGCGCGTATGCCTTTTCTGGGTAGCCATTCGAAGCCCACACGCCCGGATCCGTGCAGGTAACGCACAGGAGGCCGCCATCGTCCCGGACCGCCTGCACCGCGGAGTCAAAAAAGGTGGCCGCAGTGCCGTAAGGATCAAGGTCAATTACGTCGTACTTGCCGCCTAGGTTGTTGAGCTGTTCTTGAGGGGTTTGTCGCCGGTGTTTGTTACCAGACGGCGTGAGCATGCTCCTGGTAAGTTCGTCGGCATGAACGCTGTACATGTGTCCTTGGGCGTTGCCATGGTTCACGCGGATGCTGTCTTCCAACTTGTTATGTTTCACGTTGACCTTGATAGAATCGACTGCAGCCGCGAGGAGATCATTCGATGTCACCATGGTCGGAAACGGAAGTTCGTGGGCGTAGCGCAACGCCCTGAGCCCAGTCGCCGAGAGCGCATCGAGGATTTTCAAACGAGGCATCTTGTCGTTTGGCAGCTTCGCCGGTGTCTCCGACATCCTGCCCTGAGACTCATCAGCAGGTGCTGCAGCCTCCGTCTGTGCCTCCTGCTCAGCGACAGGTGCTTCGGCCTCCTCCATCGCCGCCGTAGGATTTGCGTCCGCGGCCTCTACCAGCGCAGCAGCCCCTTCCTCCGTAGTCTTGGGAACCTTCTGCGGCCTCTCCCCCTCCTCTCGGTGCTCCCTCTTCTCCTGCCTCTTCCTCTTCTTGTCCGCAAACATCTCCATGCGCCGCTGCGCAAGCCTTGTCCGCTTCTCCATTACGACCTTGCCATATGCCTTGATCGCCAGCACGCTCAGGTCGCGATTGAACTGCTGTATCGGGTTGTAAAATACCGTCTGCGGCGCACCCTCGCCCGAGGTCGCCGCCCGATCGGGATTCTTGCTGGTGCCATCGCCTGCCTCATTGCCCGCCGCCTCGGGCACCAAGATGTACGCGAGTCCTTCCCTGATGGTCGTGTATCGCTTCCCGTCGTGTTCTATGGTCTGTCCCTGGGCCGGCTCGGCCGAAGGCCCGGGTACTGGCGCCGCCGGCGTGGTGCTCATTGGTCTACGGAATGGAACGGTTTTGGAAATTGAGACACTGGTAGTGAGTGGGTAGAGCTGCGGGCGGCGCAGATGGTGCAAAGGTCGAAATGTTTGTGACTTTGAAAACGAAACTTTTATATGCTCTGCTAGCTTGCTGCTGAAGCCCCTGCGAGGTATGCGTAGCATCAAAGCCTAGGCGGGCAAGGTGCAGACTATCAAGCTACTGAGAGCTCGGTTGGTGGGGAGCAATCTGAGAGTGAGGGATTGTTTGTCGAATATTATTTGTTCGGATTAGGTTCAAAGCGAAGGTGGGCAAAAAAAAAGTTTAGAGCTCCGTCTCAATTGGACAATCATGACGCGCGCGCGTCAGACAATTCTTAGCTTCTGTCGCAATGTCGTGACAGGGGTTGCATCGCGGGGCATTGCTTCAATGGACCGTTACTTAATACCGTACATAATGTATAGGCGGTTAGTTGAATGATATACTTGGATTTGTTATTCACACCAGAGAACTTTTAAATCAACTCCAATACTCACAGGCTACATACCCAAGTAATTAAGAAACGATTATGTCTATCATGGACTTCTGCAGAATATGGCAAGCTCGACAGCACTGCTGCGGGTACCTAGTTCATTCCATCACTTGAATGTTCTGCCTCTCAGTTCGCCGAAGCATGCCTCTTTACATAAGTGGAACTTCGGTTCTGTACGTGAACCGCGTCCAACCTGGTTGTTATAACTTTCGGAAAGATACTTTGTTTTTATTATTCAGGCCAAGTGTTTCCTCCCGGGCGCTTTTCCAGGCCGAGTAGTATTGCCCAAAAAAATGGCTTTAATGGGCTCCGCTGCTCCCTGTAGCCCCTCGTCCAAAAACAACTGTGACTTCCAATTCCGCCTCGTAACGATGTTGATGACGCCCGAAAGTCGGGGTGTACTGCAAGTCCGTTAACACTCCTGACGTCAGTTTCTAACTGCCCGCCACCTCAGGTTCCATATGAAAAGGAAGTTTCACCTGTTCACCTGTTAGACCTAGCGCCGCCCTGTCCCGATATATCTGCCCTCAGTCACCCCGCACAGCGACTCGAAATACCGACAAACCCATCATATATCCGCACCAGCAATTTCTATATTCTCCACCTCTTTAGTAACTGCCAAGATTCGCTCGCACCAACTACCCTGAGCACACACTCTTCCGCTGCGCTGGTTGCCTCCGTCTATTCTCCCTCCCAAGTGAATGCGGCACGTGTATATTTCTTATGATGCTTCCCATCCCTGTCGATCTATGCCTCATTAAGTAATCCTTATCCTTTCCTCATCATTCACCTCTGTTCGAGCCATTTGTGTTAAGAGCTTGCTTCAAGCCGCCCTGGTCGCTGGAGATCTTCTGCTATTGTCGCGAAGCTCGTATGCTTAAATAGACTTGAAGGGCCACAGTCTAGCAAGATACCAATGGCAGAACCCTTATCCACTGAAACTGAATACCTCGTCCACCTCACCCAGCCCATCGCGTTGCTGTATGTTTCGTCGTCGATATTGGACAGTGAAATCCTGCAGCAGCGCACGAACTTGCCTCATTTGCGACTGGTCCTCGCCACTGAGCTTCTCTTGAATCTTGGCCATCATGCGTGTGGCTTCAGCAGGACTGACTGAGCCGGCAGGCAAGGTGCTGATAGCCCGTTCCACCCACGCTGTTGTTTGCGTGGGCAGCTCCTGGAACATCGCGAGTAGCACACCGCTTCCGTCGGCAAAGCAGTCGCGGGGGAAAGTGTGCAACATGCCGTTGAGCACCCGGACAACAAGCTTTTCTCCGAGGGTTTGCAGTTGGTTACGAACGATATGCTTCAGGTGCTGTGAAGGCTCGCCAGGTGGTATGGTAGAGACTGCCGGATTGTCACCTCCATATGTAAGCAGATCCCTCAGGAAGTGCAGCGTCGCAGATAGCGGCTCTCGCTGTTGCAGGGTCAATGATGTGAGCGCCGCTTCGAAGATTGCAGGGAAGAGCTCCGACGGGATCAGGCGCTGGTGATGATACAGGAGAGCATCGGTTAGTAGGCGGAAGAAGTCTTCGAGGACATCTGGCGCCTCGGCAGGTGAGAGTCCATTCATGACCTGAAGCACATTCCTTGCCTGAGTGTCGAAGAAGCTGTATATCCAGTCCATGACAGCATCCGACACGTGCTCGCGGTCCTCGGAGAACTCGCGGAGAATGGCGCCAGTCACCCACAGGAAGCAGCCCTGTCTGGACCTCGTGAAGCCCTCCACCAGCCTTGCGGCGAGTCCTTCCTGGAGGATTGGAAGCATTGAAGTCCTAAAAGAGATGACCATGAAACGCCAGCACCGACAAACCCTCTCGCATATCGGCACAAAGTCGAGAGAGTTCTCCAAGATTGTCGAGAAAATGCTAAACTTCTCTTGCCAGTACTTGACCGCAGGATTCTCCTGTCCGTCCGCCGTGTACGGCTTGACGATTTGGACAAACAGGGTGATGAGCTGAAGGTGATCTGGAGTGTTTGATTGTGGTTAGTGAGAAACGTCTGCACGATAATCCAAAGCCGAGTCGCCATCATAGTAAGAACTGCCACATACCTGCAACTGCCAACTTCCCCTCCTGAGTGGTAGCGTTCTGAGCCTTGGCCATGAGCCGCGCCATGAGAGGGTCACAGTAAAGCTTGAGCAGATTGTAAATATCCTCTGTCTTTTGAGCTGCCACTACGTTGGCCACACCTTCCGTGATCTCCTCCTGGCTAAGCTCAGGAAGCTTATCAAGAATTTGGTCGTAAAATGCCTGAAGCTGGAGGACTTGGTCGCTCAGCAGGTCCTTGCAATCTGTGCAGAAAAACTTGATCGCCTGAGCAGCAGCCCGAATGATCTCCTTGGAGTCGGTCGAGAAGGATGTGACGATGTAGTTGAACTGTGGCTCCAGAAATTCCTTGTGCGCTGCCGTCCACTCGGTGTATCTAGAGAACACCATGATTGCAGCAAAACGGAGCTTCTCGTGGGCAGGAATTTGGAAGAGTAGCGCCATGAGCTCTGGAAGGACATCAGTTTCGCTCTCAGGGACCATTCCACCCATGGCACGCATGGCGAAGAGCGGCGCCTCCAGTTCTTGCCAATGCGGCACGTTTGTCCCGTTGACTGTGCTGCCATAGTTGCTGCTCCACATTTTGATCGCGTCCAGAACCTTGGTGAGGCACACCTTGACACCCAAAACCTCACAAGAGTCTTTTAGGGTGTCACCCATACGATGGCGAAACTCGCGGAACTTTTCTTCAACTTCACGGTCGCCATCGAAAAGGTCTAGTTCGTTGCCGGTTTCCGATTGAGGGAACTGGAGGTGCTTGAGAAGGACGTCGACGAGCGCAGAGTAAATTGGTCTGAGCTGATTCAGGGCCGCAGTGTACCTCTCCAGGGTGATATACTGCTTAAGCTCATACCAGAAGTTGAAGGTATACTCAATCACGTCTCTTTCCTTGTCCCTAGCGCAACACTCGAGGAGGATCTGAACGAGCGGCATGAAAATTTGCGGCTCGCGGGCAATCGCAATAACCCACGCATCGCCTGCGTCGGCAAACAGCTTCGTCAGGGCCTTGTAAGAGTCCGTATCTTCGTTTGAGACTGCTTTCTCAATCAGGGGCTGGAGCGCTGTGAGTTTCGGAAGCAAGATCTGTATCGTCTCGGCATTGTCGTCGATATCGCGGGTTTCCCTGCAGATGGTGCTGAGGCATTCTGCTGCCGGTTCCGTAGACTGCTCATTGTGAACGGCCTTGAGTACAACGTCGAGAAGTGGTGTCTTCACGACGACGTTGACAGGAACCTCTTTGAGCCATGATGTGATACACTCCATCAATTGAGGATTTTGCTCCGCCTCCGCTATAATTCAACGTTAGGACCAAGAATACTTCCGAGGCTCACGCAGAACCAATGCAAGAATCAATGGTGACGTACCTGATGACGTCGCATAGTCGATGAGCATCTGGACAACGCGCTGAGCGTTGTTGCCTAGCAGCTCGGTTGTCCTCTGAGCCAGCTCCTCTTCCTGTTGATATTTGTATTAGACATCCGTCTGCGCAAAGATCGGACGAGGGCGATGCGCCGCGTCGGGGTCGAAGTGTATAAGGTCGGTATTTTCTCGCGTTCCACGTACAGACAGGGTGATTTTGCGGCCTTCGGTGACCTCCTCGGGCAGCACTTTCAGAAAATCTAGGACACATGCGTGGCTCTGCGGGTCGTTCCCGAGGGCCATACCGACATCCTGTAAAACATCCTTCCAATCCTTCATGTGGATCGCCAAAATTGCCAAACAGACGCATAGTTGGACCCTAACGGGCTTGGGACCAGGCGCAAACTTTTTGAGAAGTAATAGAATCTGGCCCCTCAACGCTGGAAGGTCGCCCTCGGCGACCTGTGTAGAAAGATCGTAGGTGATCTGGGTGATTGTTAGAGTCGACGATCAAACGCATTTTGAGTTCCGGGCGGCAAACCTACCTTTCCCTTGAGAGTAATGGCAGCAAAGTTCAGGGCTTCGGCATCGGTGCTCGACTGGAGGATGCCGATGGTGACGTTCCAAGCATCCATCTGCGTGGGAGAAATAATACTGTCAGTTGCTGCCTGTTAGAAGGGCGGTACTAGCAACGAACCGATTTCTGAAACTTGTCCAGGTACTCCATCGCCACCTTCTTCTTCTCCCGGTCAGGGCTGCGCATTGTCAACATCGCCTGGAGAATGTTGTCCGGCGTGAAGACATCCTGAGCGCCGGGAGTAGCCATTGTAGTGAGCGCGGTGCGGGAGACTCCCGCGGGTTGAAAACCAGGACCGTTTGGTAATGAGGTGTATGTGTAGTGACTGGCGACTTCGCAGTTAGTGGGGTTTGGGTTAAGGCGGCCAAGCGGATGTCGCGGTTCCGTCTAGCGGGCAGGATCGAGAAAAAGTGGTTTTTAAAGGATAGCACGACAGCGTGCGAGGCTGCGAAAATAGGTAGGTAGCTGATGTGCTCTTTGTGGATAGGGAATTAATGATAGAGAGCGTGGTAAGTGAAGTAAGTGCACTTGTATGGCGTACGGAACAAACAAAGAAATTGATATTACTCCCGAAAAGTGGACTTGCGTCACAACGTCAACCGGCCCAGGCTTGCTAGGCATGGACTTGGAGAACACGCCGCCAGACGGCGACCCGCGAACGGACGGCAAGGGGCAGTCCCGCACCACATGTGCCAATTGTGGCATGCTGGCAGTGGCTTGACGCGGGGCTCAAATTTTTGGTGGGGTCCTTGAACCAGTCGGGCCACTCAAAGCGAAGCATCAAAGAATTGACAAACGCGCGGTGCACTGACCATCAGGTAGAATCCCGGCAAGCAGCGTGCACCGCACCGCCAAAGCAGCTTTGTTCGTCCGATTGATAGTCGGTATAAATATTTTGCTCCTGTTTGCGCCGTCCGATTTGCGCCCACGGAAAGCGACAACTACGTTACCGTAGCCTACAGACGAGCACCCCTAAGCAACGCGACATCGACAGCCGCTGCGCTCACAGCTCAGCAGTAACCGCGCAAAGCAAAACGAGGTGCCCAGGCCAAACAACTCCCGAGCTATACCACAATGACTGGTCGGGGAGGTGGCGGCGGCCGCAAGATTCTTCTTCCGCCTATCAACTGCATTTTTAAGCTGCTCCAGTCTCATGCCACTGTTTCAATTTGGCTATATGAGCAGTTGGGAATAAGAATTGAGGGCAAGATCAGGGTATGTTGCCCCAGTCTCGGGTCTGTTTACCGACGGGAGAGGCTGATCAACTTTCATGGCTACTTGGAAATAGGGATTCGACGAGTTCATGAACCTTGTTATCGACGATGCGGTTGAAGTGAAACAGATTACCAAAGATAACCCAGAGGAGAAGAGGAGACCGTTGGGTAAGAATTGTCACATATTATGTTACCGGACTCTCTTTGGACGGAGTTGTCAATACTAACGTTCATGATAGGTCAAATCCTCCTGAAGGGTGACAATGTCTCCCTGATCCAAAGCTTACAATAGAGGTTACTGCGAATAGCAGGCCGAGGAGAGCAGAACGGAGGGTCAGGGTCCTAATGGGGCCATTTTTGGCTGCTGGCATTGGGATGGCGCATTACGATTGGGGCTATGACATGCCTGCACCGGCAGAGCCTGCTTAGATGAGCGGATTAAACCGGGTTCGGGAAAGGCCGGCTATAAAGATTTATGATATTTGGCGTTATCGGTCCTGCTGGTCTAACTTGGAAGGCTTTATATCGCCGTTACCTAGAATGAGACCGTCGAGGCGGCGGTCCAGAGGTCCCATCGGCACAGCCATGTCGGGTTGCGATGCCAGGAACTGCTCGGTGAGCGCCAGGCCAACCAGTAAAATGGAACTTGACTCTCGATCTCCTGGTCCTGTGATTTTAGAGGCATATCGATGCACAAAAAGGTCGTAAAAGCCTTTGCCGTGGCCGCAGCGGCGCACCAGGCCGCTTGCAGGATCAATATCAAAGGCCACCCCGGGCATCAGCATGAGGTCCAGGGTTGACCGCTCCGAGTGATGGGCGTCGGGTCCGCCTAGGATTCTCTGCCGCTCGTGCACAGTAGAAGGGTCGACACTTGGTATGCCCCACTTGTCAGGCTTCAGAGACTCGTAGTCGCCCAAGTCTCTCAGTCGGACCATATCCATAACCCGCGATGGCGTGTCAGGCGTGTCGAGTGGCGACTTGTGAAGATAGGGAATATAGACGTGTTTGCCTGTGCTCAGAGCATGTCGTACAATAGCATCAGTCTGGACCTCGCCCGAAGGCATAGAGAGGAAGACACTAATGCGCTTAGCGTTCATGTACGGGGCCCAAGTCAGGAGACTGCCCATGATGGTTTTGCCTGGCACATGTTTTATTTTAGCCCCCTGCAAATACTCGACCGGCGATGGACTGACAAGGCAGGTAAAGTCATGTGGTTTGTGGGCCGAGGCATGGATGTAATCATACTTTGCGCCAGGGCATTATCGCGGTTTACTGCTGCCAGCCGCTTCTTCATTAACGACCGCAGCTGCTGTTTGGCGGCGGTAAGAGACATCTCGGCGTCTGCGTCCAATGTCATCTCCAGGCGGAAGCCTCTATCCCCAAGGTTGCCTGGGGCAGGTTTCCCAAATCCAGGATCTTGGCTTTCGGCAGTCAAATTCTTCCTCGAGGGATTTGTTAGGATCGACGGGATTTTCTTTCTGTTTTACCTCACGGCATGTTGCGAGCTCGGAGGTGGGCCTCTGGGTAGGTTATTTGCCAAACTAAACACAAGCTTTGATAAGCGTGCGTGACACTGTGCCGTCGTCATTTCTCCTCACTGTTCCCGTACAGGTGGATCCTGGCCAAATGATACCCGTTTTTGCATTGATTTCAAGACGATTAATCAATTCAATCTTATCAGATCAAGCAGACACCTGCCTTGCCCTGGGCCTGGTTTCTTGGTCCGTGTAACACACGTGCCAGTCAACCCTTCTGACGGCGGGGACACTGAAAAGCTCGGCCTGCATTGGCCGTGCGTCGGCGGCCGCGGGATTCTGCAGTGCCGCTAATCCCGCAGGTAATGAAGTAACGTGCTTGTGCCTGTGCAGCGCCGTCAGGCTCCAACAACGAGACCCAAAATAAGAAGTAACGTCCCTCACACATCACCTGGCCTAGCGTGCAGTAGACTTCAGGCTTTTTGGCGGAAATAACCTTGGATGACAGGATCACTCGACATTTTACCCAAGTACCCCAGTCCGCAAGTAGTAAGACAGTCAGACTTGCCCAGTCATTCTGCACCACACAACGCGCAAGTTCACCAATCGCATGCCATCACACGCCCAGTAAACTCCACAGACTATTTCATCAAATCGAAGCATCCATACCGCGTAAGTCAGAATCCTGGATTATTTAGGCGACCATACGTGTCACAACACAGAGCAAAGTGGACCTAAGCCTTGCTGGATACGTGGTAAACGCCCCCAGCTCAGCACAGTGTCAACACCAAGATTGACTGACATGTCAAAAGTTGAACCACCGACGTAGCGGGCTTTTTGCTTCCCCTGCCCCTGTGTGATTCACTCGTGGGTCATGAAGAGGGTCCCGTTTTCCTGCCCGCATTCGATGAGACAGTGCTCTTGCGGACCCCGCCCACGCCCGTTGTTCTCCCTACAGAGACCTTTTTTGCGTCACTCTTACCGGACAAGGGCATCAGCGCGCTGCAACCCTTGGCCCAAGGCAACCAGGTTTGTGTGCATAAACCCCCATCGCCGATTATCCATTCTCGTACCCATTTCTGTATTTCGACTCCAAAGTATGCCACGTATTTTCGAGCGCTGACCCGCCGGATGGCTCAGCGAGAGCGGTCTCCTTTCATCGCGATCGATCTCAAACAAGGCACCAGGCCGTGCCTATGCAGCCGATCCAGCACGCATCCGATTCAGCCGCCGAGCCAGAAGACCCTGCTGACACCCAGTACAACCAACAATCCTTCCCGCTTCGCAACCTAGCGCCTACCACTCGTCGCCCCACGCGCGCCGAGCTCAGCCCATCTGCTGCTGTTCGCGCCAACGCGGCATCCACATCTATCCGAGAGCCCCTCTTCGATACCACTGCCGATGGGCACAGTGCCCTCGTCTCATCCCCCCAGCAGCAGCCCTCCCTGTTGCCATCTTTTGACACACGGCAGGCTATCAGTGCCCCCTCAGTCGGCAGGCAGCCCAGTTCTTCCTCATCCTCCTCCATCGCCTCACATGTCAACGCCGCTCCGTCCCGGCAGGAGAAGAACGACGTGCCGGCCCTAACGGACGCTGACAACCGATCCACGACGGGTCTCGACGACGAAGCTACAGCCGACCCGATGAGGAAAGCTACCCCTGCTCTCCGCGACTCGGATGAGTTTCGGAGTGCACCATCGTACGGTGCTGTGTCCCTCGACAATGTGAAGCCGCCCGGAGCAAATGGGCACTTCTCGACGGCAACAACGATAGATGCAGACGAGCTTGGGCGGATAGCCTCACAGACCTCGAGCCGGCGCCGCAAGTCGGAGGACATCAAGGTCAAGAGCAGACGCTCGGGAGAAGAGCTTGGGGCATCATCTGTTCTTGGTGGCCTAGAGGGTCGCTTTGGCGTCACGGAGGGCGGTGCCCTTGACGATCCCAAACATGGTGACGATAGCAGCAGCGACGGCGGTATCTCACCGGAAGCCATCGAGGATGAGAATAATCCTCCAGACAACTCGCCATATCCGCAAGTCAGAGCCTCAGTTTCGCCTGTCGACAATACTTCACTATCCATCAACACGCCTCGCATGTGGGCATTGTCTGTTCTCTTCTCGATTCTCGGATCGTCTACGAATTTGTTTTTTTCTTTGAGATACCCTAGCGTGTCCATCACGCCCGTTATAGCGCTACTTCTCGTGCACCCCCTTGGGTTAGCATGGGATTACCTACTCAAGCGCAAAGGTGACCCTGACGAGGAATTTGTCGAGGGCGTGCAAGTTCCCGGCCAATGGGATGAGGTTCGCGACAGGAGCAAAGCCCGGCGCCTGCGACTATGGTTAGCGCAAGGTCGTTGGAACGAAAAAGAACATAGTTGTGTCTATGTCAGCAGCAATGTCTCTTTCGGCTTCGCGTTTGCAACCGATATTATTGTCGAGCAGACGCAGTTCTACAAGCAGGACGCCAGCATCACCTACCAGCTGCTCCTTACACTTTCGACACAAATTCTCGGCTACACATTCGCCGGCTTGACCAGGCGCTTTCTGGTACGCCCGAGCGGCATGATTTGGCCATCAACGTTGATGTCAGCTGCCATGTTCACAACACTGCACAAAGAGGAGAATAAGCCAGCAAACGGCTGGAAAATTAGCCGATGGAACTTCTTCTATGTTGTGTTTATCAGCGCATTCCTTTTCTACTTCTTGCCAGGTTTGCTGTTTCCCGCTCTGAGCTACTTCAACGTCATCACGTGGTTCGCCCCTAAGAATGTCGTCGTGGCGAACCTGTTTGGCGTCGTGTCTGGTCTAGGTCTCTTCCCCCTCACTTTTGACTGGGCTCAAGTTGCATATATCGGCTCGCCTCTGCTCACTCCATTCTGGGCCGCCATGAATGTCGTCGGTGGCTTGGTCATTGTCATGTGGATCTTGGCACCTTTGGCCTACTACAGCAACTGGATGTACTCATCGTACATGCCTATCCTCTCTGCTGCAGTCTTTGACAATACTGGCAAAGTTTACGACGTCAGCAAGATCTTGACCAAGGATTTTGTCTTCGATGCTGAGGCGTACAGGAACTACAGTCGGGTGTTTCTACCAATTACCTATGTGCTTAGCTATGGAGTACAATTTGCAGGGCTAGCTGCCTTGTTGACGCACACGGCATGCTGGCACGGCCGTGACATCTGGACGCAATGGACCAAGTCTTTGCAAGAGGCACGTGAAGAAGGAAAGGTTGCAGCCTATCAACCAGTTGCGACTTCGAGCAATGATGACGGACAAATGAATGCGACCGGTGTGCAGGCTCGACGCGAGGCCTCGTCGAGCTCTGGATTCTTCGAGGACATTATGAGTCGCGAGGATGTCCACAACAGGCTTATGAAGCGGTACAAGGATGCTCCGATGCATTGGTACTTGATGACATTTGTTTCGATGACGGCTATCGGCATATTCGTCGTCGAGTAGTGAGTGCTACGTTTCCCGAAATACTTTTTCTCATATTTCATGTTGAAGGTGTGTTAACTCTGGTTCTGTAGCTACCCGATTCATCTGCCATGGTACGGCCTCTTGCTGGCCCTAGGAATCTGCAGCATCCTATTCATCCCGATTGGAATTGTCATGGCAGTTACCAACCAACATACCAGCATCTATCTGATTTGCCAGCTCGTCTGTGGAGCCATATTTCCAGGCCGGCCAGTGGCAAACATGGTGTTTGTCACTTATGGTTATATTTCATCTTCGCAAGGCATCAAATTTGCGGCGGATCTGAAACTCGGCCACTACATGAAGATCCCACCTCGTATCCTTTTCATGGTGCAGATGGTGGCAACGGTCGTGTCATCCCTGACGCAGATAGCCGTTCTCAACTGGATGTTCCGCAACATCCCAGGTATCTGTACGCCCGAGGCCATCAACGGCTTCACGTGTCCAATCGCTCGGGTGCACTTCAACGGCTCCATCCTGTGGGGCGTGGTAGGACCGTCTGAGTTCTTTGGTCGTGGTGCAACGTACAGACCACTGGTCTGGTGCTTCCTCGTCGGAGCGATCGCACCCATACCGTTGTGGTATATCAGTAAGGGCAAGAAGGATAGCATTATCCGCAAGATCAACCTGCCAGTCCTCTTTGGCTCGTTGAGTTGGATCCCGCCCGCGACAGGCCTCAACTTTTCCGTGTGGGCTCTCGTGTGCTACCTGTTCAACTCTCTACTCAAGAACCGCGCCACAGCTTGGTGGGCAAAGTATAGCATGACGCTCAGCGCGGCGCTCGACTCGGCGCTCGCGTCAGGAATCGTCGTCGTCTTCTTCACCTTCATATACCCAGGTGTTATGGACGGGTTCAGCTGGTGGGGTACAGAGGTGTACAAGCAGGGATGCGATTGGCAGGCCTGTGCATACATGAGCGTGCCCGAAGGCGGTCGCTTTGGGCCTGACACTTGGTGATATATATATATATATCGTGATATTTCTCGTTTGGGACAAAGATGAGTCTCTATGATGAATGATCTGGCCCCGTGCTGGGCATTCGGTTACAACCCAGGAAGGGGTTCTTGAAAGATTTGGATTTCCAACAATGAAACAGCATGATTTACTGGAGAACATTTCGATTGGGATTAAACGCTTGAATGGAGCAGATTTGGAACAGTGATAAGACTTGTTCATATAAGCGTTTGCATATACACATACATAGATTTCATGTCTTTTCAGTCATACTCAACAAATACAATTGATGAACACATCACTCTTATTTTTTGCTGCTGAAAGACTTGCTGTCCAACTTAATTACTTGATTTAATGACATTTCACGTCAATCGTCGCCAAGACAATATCTATATGGAGTTAAGTAAGTAGATAGGCTAGGAACAGAACGCCCTGAGCATGCAGGATGTATTACTGTGGATTCAATCAAATCCCGCGCGTATAGAGGTAGGCCTCAACGTAAAGGATCCCTACTATGCTCCTCAACCCACTCCGCCAACCACCTCCCCATGACCTCAAGCTCCTGGACCACAACCAGACTCTCCGAGGGCGTGTCGTCGACGACCAGATCCGGCACGTGGATGCCACCGGGGATCACAAACACGGGAGCCTTGTCGGTGGACCGGCGCGGGCCGCCCGGGCGGAACTTGGAGGTGACGGTGGCGCTGTTCCAGGGGTCATCGCCGCCGTTGCAAAAGATGACGCGCTCGAAATCGGCGTCCCAGCCGGCCGTCCACGCGTTCAGCATCGACTCGGTGAAGCCCCTGACCGAGCCGCTGTTGAAGCCGCCGGTCGTGGGGAACATGAGGGCGCACTGCCGCGAGAAGTGCTCGGGTCGCATGTGCGACGAGACGATGTTGGTGCCATCTGACTTGGGCGGGCCGACCTGCCACCAGCCGAAAGGGTTGTGCTGTCATTTTGCCCTCTTGTTAGGATGTTTTGCGGGATATCATGTTTTCCGATGGGAGAAGACAAGGCAACTTACGCATAGCATCCAGTCCCACTGTCTCCTACCAGAGAGGTCCGTCGGCGTGTTGAATCCTCGCGCATTGCTGTGCGAGTCGCAGTTAAACCGCCGGCAAACCTCCCCTTGCGTAACGTTTACAAAGTTCGCATACAGCGGCAGCGCTTTCTCCAAGCCAAGCCCCTTGTCGCTCGTCAAGTTCACGTTGTTGATGCTCCCATCGTCGGACTCCATGTAGTCGCAAAAGTCAAAGACGGCCCGGTGGTCCCCCTGCCACTTCCAGATGGGCGTGGTGATCTGCTCGGCAAAGTCGTCGTGGCGGAGGTGCTCGAGCCCAAACATGCGCTTCAGCTGCCGCGCGGCCGTCGGGTCGCCCGAGTCGAGCACGCGGTCTACGTGGGCGATGACGGCGCGGACGTCGGCGCTGCAGTTGCGCGGGAGGGCAGCCTCGATGGGCGCAAAGTAGGTGTGGAAGTCATGCACGGCCTCGATGACGGCCGAGGTGGCGTGGTAGGCCCAAAACACGCCCGGGCTGAGCTTTTGCGTCCACGCCGCCAGGGCGCCGGAGTACGAGCCGCCGATGAGCACCCAGGGGGCCTTGTCAGCGTTGGCGCCGCCGTCGCCGGAGTTGTCGAAGCTCAGCTGCACCGTCTTGGCAAAGTGCGTCATGTCCATGATGCTTTGGGGTACGTCCAGATACTGGAGAGTTTCGGCTGTCAAAATGTCAAAGGGAATGCTCTTGCCCCAGTAGCGGTCTATTGGAAATGCAGAGAAACGGAACAGAGTTAGCGGTTAAAGGACAAAAGATGTTGCCTGGTCATCGCAGACTGGGCACCCACGTTCTATCACTATGACAGCCCCCTGAAAGGTATCGGCGTAAAGTCCAGGAAGCGTATGGTTGTCGAGATATCCAACATAACCGTCCGCGGAATCCTCGCCCGGGTTGAAGAGAAAAACAGGCGAGCCAGGACCGGCCCAGCTCGAAGCATCCCAGAAATACCGCTGCTTGAAGGTGCCCTTGGAGGGATCATGATGATCAAGAAGCTGATCGAATGTGCCACTGCCGACCAGCTGCGGGTGAGGATGCACCACTGCCTTGATCCCACTCCCCATCTTTGCAAAGCCGCCGCGGTTTGTAAGGTGGTGTCTTGGTTCCAGCCATGCTGCTGATGAGGTTGGCACCTGGCCAAGGAGCAGATGGACTGTTGCAAGCAGTATTGTCGTAAGCGGCCTCATATTGGCACAGTAATGTCCAAGAAGGGCAGATGGGAAAGTAAACAACTGTTGTCGAGTGAAATTCTTGATCACTCTTGGAATCAAGGGGCCAGCCCAAAGAACAAAACAAGGAGCAGCTGCTAGAGAGAAAACACACTGATATTAAAGAATCATCGTGGCGGAGAAATGGGTGTAGACCGAGAAATGGACGTCAAGCGAGTGATAGATATTATGGAAAATGAAGCATGAAAAAAACGGGTGTTGCCGGTACCGTCTTTGTTGTTCAATTTGTAACATCATCTTTTATCATACAGGCTTCGCTAAAAGCCAGCCATGTCCTACGGAAGAACAGAGGGCATTGTGGATGCATATTGAAGAGGTTGAATAAAGGGAAGGGTACAATAGGTGGACATTAGAAACAATAGGCACAATATGAGCGGACCTCCAGCTGCAGTCTGGAGCGTTCTCGTCCCATTCAAACCCCATTGAGGCTCTCCGGAGCCGCATGGAACCTGACCTGCAGAAACGAAGACATAACAAAACAGGAAAGATCAGTTCCGGTATCCTTGGGGAAGTTTTTTTTTGGCCTACTGTGGCCTTGCAAAACATCCCTTTGGCGGCCATAGTTTGAGGCCCTTTGTCTGAGGTCTTTCCCTTGTGCTCTCGCTTAATTAACCGCCAGCGCTATTTGAGGGACCTGGTGGAACAGTTACAGTAATACAGCCTAACCTCAATGAATTACAGTGAAGGGCAGGGTGAAGAAAAAGGAAAGGAAATCCCACGTGACTCATCATTTTCCCACCCCTGCCGCCTAAAGGCCCGCAATTTGTGGTGCCTACGCCCTTCTGCACGCCTTTTCTCACAAGGGTTCCATTTTCAGCTTTCCTCCACCCATGCGCTCGGCAGATCACGAATCGGGAAGGGCGCAAGCAGGTGCACCATAATCTTTGGGATACGGCAGCAAAAGATTGATTTATCGTTGGTGCAGAAACTCCGGAGAATCGTGGGGAAGCAAAAGATCAGGCCAGCCAGCGGCTAATGCGCTCGAGTATGTCTCTAGCCGCGGTCGGTCGAACCCAAAAAGTTTCTTCCATCTCAGAGGAATGGCGCATAGTACAAGCTCATCTTACTGGTTCGTATATTTTTTACGTAGCAGTAGAGGCATCCGTACTCTAAGCCCTTGAACATCATACCTTGGGTTTTTTTATTAAATTTGAAGGGCGTTATACGACACACCTTGAATCTAGCTGTAGAGAATCGAAGCATGACTGAGTGAATGGTAATACTTTTATTTTATTTTAGGGCTAACACACTTCCGAACATGCAAGGCAAGGCTGTGGCGGCGACGAGGGTGGATAAGGTAGGTCTCCGGGCATCTGCCATATCTGTCTTGGGAACTTTATCCGTCATGTCATATGCCTACCTTACCAACGTACCTAAAGCAGATATTTCAGAGTTGTCTTTCTACCATACCTAGTGTTGGTAGGTAAATCAGGTATCCATAATGCTGCGACGCTAGTATAGCAGCCTGTCTGTTATATAAACCCCCCGCCCGCTGCATTTTCAAAGCATCAAATGCAATACCAGTAACAAAACCCACCTTATCCAACTCACTTATCCCCGTCGCATCACATATCCCACAAATGTCGACCTCAAAACCCCTTCCGTCCAAGACCTACTTGGTTCCATGCGATTTCACCTCCGCCGCACATACGGAATTGCTGTATAACCAGCGAGTGACATGTGGCTGGGGCGAAGATGGCATCGAGAGGTATACAAATCTCTCTGCCCAGGGAAATTTGGTCATGTACTGGCTGGTATTAGACGACAGCTTACTTGGGAAGAATGGCCTTATCAAAACCCACTGTGACCGATACCCGAATGTGAGCAAAGCACAACCGTTGAAGTATAACTCCCTGTAGTTGCGTATGCTCGTTTTCTCTAACATGGAACGGATACCAAAGCAAGCAACTCTGATCCAGGATACGGCCGCTCAGATATGGGGCCAGAAGCGCACGCCGTCCACAGACAGCTTCATCCCCATCGGCCACATCGGCCTCGGTCGGCTCCAGCCTGACAGCGAGTACGTGGTAACAATGAAGCAAGCCCAGCCTCCTCCAGGGCCAACCGACGTTGTTACCTGGATCGGTCCCTTTTACATATCTTGGGCCATGCAGAGGCTCGGAATCGGCAATTTCGCCATGACCGAAATCGAGCGCCTGGCTGCGTCGCCACCGGTCAACGGGACCATCGTCGCCCTGGATGCCATCGCTCCCGATCACGCGATGGCTCCGGCGCTGCTGAAGACGTATTACACTCATGTCGGAAACCCCGCGCCAGTTGTGAGTTTTTTTTTTCTTTTTTGAGGAAGCCTCACCCTCCTAAGAAAAAAAAATGAAAACGCGTCCAGGGACACATACCTCGCCAAGTTTTCCTTCTCCCCCTTGTAATGATAACACACTGACCCTTGAACTCGGTGGGCGGTGCGCAGAGATCCAACCATGACTGGTATCTCAGGCAAGGCTACAAGCCATACCACCGCAAGACTGCCTATCCTTGGACCGATATTGAGAGTGGTGAGGTCAAAATGTTAGATACTGTTTATATGCTTAAGAGGCTCTGAGACGGTTTTGCTTCGTTTCGCCCCAGGCAACTCACATGTGTTGCTTTTCTTGCAGTCAGCTGTGGACTATGTGTCATAGGTCGCCCCCAGGTTCAGTAATGGGGGTGATGCATCTAGTCGGCAGTGTCAACAAAACCTTTCCAACCCATTTGAAAGAAGCCGCGTGGTGATTAGAGACGCAAAAAGAAGTGTTATTAGTGAGAAGAATTGCAGTTTATATATTAAAATCAAAAGTTCTCTGTTCTGTGTACATAGGTTTGACTGGATACACATTCCTCACGCACGACAAGGATAGACCAAGTCTTCTAATGTTGTAAACTTGAAATTCATGACCTTTGTTTATTTTATTTGATTTTTTTTTTTAAAAAAAAAACCCAAAAAAACTATCCGCTCAAGCCATTATGTTTGTGTTTATCCGCGCAATTCATCGGCGTCGCAGACACCGAGTGCTTTGAGATGGGAAAATTAAACATCCAATGCCATTGTCTTGATAGGTATAAAGGATATGCAAACTTGCCAAGCAATACCTTGATTAAACTGCTCGTGGCAAACACGCGACGGCATTTGCGCTTTTATTACGTTGCACCCACGAATCGTCATGTCGTCTGTGAATAGAAAAAGACTGGGCGATTCTTTTTGGGGGGCAAAATGAATGCGTACCGTACCGTCCCTAGAATTGTACCTAGGTAGGTACCTTAGCTAGTAAATAAGGAGTTAGTAGGTATTACCGATGACAAGCTTTCAGACGCCAGATTTACAAAGAAGAATTGTGGCAACCCCCGTGCCTTGGCAGACTCAGATTCGTTTCGTGGCGCCAACTACGTATACTATGCAAGGTAGTAGTGGCCGCAGTTTACCACGGTAAAAAGCTAGACTAGTTTTTATTAAATTCCCTCCCATCACACAAACCGATTATTATCCATCTCATCTTACAGGGTCATACTACTGGTATATTGTGGTTTCAATTTGGCTTGCTGGTGGGTTTTGAGCTGGGGGGTGGGTGGCGCGGGGAACTCACCCGAACCACTTTGACAAAAACCAATGACGTCGCTGCTTCGCCCAGAGGCCTCACGACTTTCGCTCCACACAATGGCCATCTTTAAGCGCCGGGGGCCGCCAGCTTCGCGACCAAATCTGCTGTTGGTAGAAAGGACTTGTGTCTTTTGGTCCTATATTTGGCATACGCATCCATAATATTTTGAAATCAACCGGGGCTCCAGTGGATTGCTTCTTTGTCTGCCCTTTCTCGCTCGTACTGCATAAGTCTAGGATCGCTTGATCTCTTTGACCGATCAAACTTGCGACATTCTTGAGCCCCTCCCATCTTTCTTTTATCCCCCCCTCAATTTGGCGCACGACCAGGAGGTCCCCTACTACCCACACCATTTTACCACCTGTGCAACACTCCAGCATACCTTGGTTCACTCAATCCAAGTACAGGCGCGAGTAGACAAACACCGCGAGTCGAGTAACCACCACTAGCAGCAAGCACCAAACGGCTCAGTATTGACCTAGCCTTGACTGTAGACCATAATGGCGTCAAACGTAAGTGCAAACACCTGCTTGTTGCGCCCGGGGGGGAGGGGGGAGAATTACATCATGCCTTTGAGCAGACTCACATACTGACATGACTTGCATCACCTCAGGAGCCAAAGCTACTGTACGCCATAGATGGCATCTCGGCATATCACATCACAAATGGGAGCGAAGAGACCCTCACGCCCGCCGGCCCACAGACCCTTTCCCTCCTGATGGTCCCAACCTCGTCCCCGTTCGCCGATCGTTCTGTTGATCCCAAGTCCGGCAAGTCTGAGGAGGACTTTTACCTACACCTCCACCTACCACCCGAGCTGGACCTCCCCCTGCCCGCGACTACCCAGATATATCACCAACCTCCCCGAAGCTACCTCATTCCACGTTGGGATCTCGGACGCGACAGCGGTGCCTTTACCCGTATCGAGTTCCCCGAGCTCGGGAGCCGGAAGCACATACAAGAGGATGTAGATACGTTTGAGACCATATTGGCTCAATGCACAGCCTTCCTGGAGAGGGCGCCGCCGCCCAAGCTTGGCGTATCTTCTTCTTCCAAGGGCGAAAAGTCTGGCTTTGGTGATGAGAAGGCGGCCGCCAGGTCTATGGAAACCGGTGTGGCAGGGCCCTCTTCTTCCAAGTCCAAGGCTGCCCTTTCCCAGGACCCGCCCCCATACAACCCGAACGACTTCCAGCCTGGAGAGGCATATGCTCGCGGGAGTCATAGCAAGCAGCAGACGGGCCAGATCGTCCTTATTGACGAGGAGGATGGCAGTGTAATAGGAGAGCTGGGAGAGGGAATGACCGTTATTGAGCATCAGGCTCTGAAGCCGGGCTCCAAAGGTGAGATGCACTTACCGAGCTTTGTGAGCTTGTAGTATGCCGCGGGGTCCTGCTAACAGCAACGTATTTGTCGCTTGCGATAGAGCCTGTCGAGATCACACTTCCAACCGATTCGACTCAGAACATATCCGTGGCACCGGCTTCCAAAGAGTCTGTCGAGATGCTCATGCATCCTGCCTACCAAAAGTCCTTCCTGGTATCCAATGCATCCATGGCATCCCGGTTCATTGTCGGCACTTCGGACAAGGTATCAAGTATGCTGCAGTCGGGAGCGACCGCCATCACCACCAAGAGCAAACCAGCCAGTAAGCCCATGACCTTTAAGCCAGCGACCCACGAACGAATCCGGCGCATCAACACCTTCACCGGAGGAGCAGTTGGTCTCTCGACCAAGACGGTAGGGCAAATCGGCAAGGTCGCACAAAACGTGGGTGCAACCCTCGCGCGAAAGGGACACAAGGGCGGTGGTAAAGGCTTCGACAAGGACGGCAACCCTATCGATGGCTACAAGCCCGGCTTGTTGAACAAGAGCTTGATGGCATTCTCGACCGTAGCCGATGGCATCGAGCAGGCGGGCAAGACGTTGCTGACGTCGACCTCGAATGCCGCCACGACTGTGGTAGAACACAAGTGGGGTCCCGAGGCCGGTGATGTGTCGCGCAACCTTGGTTCCGGTGTCAAGAACGTAGGTCTGGTCTACATCGACGTCACCGGAGTATCGAGGCGTGCCCTGGTCAAGAACGTGGCCAAGGGCATGATCGTTGGTAAAGCACCAAACGGAAAGGATGTTGTGGTCGGTGCCGGAGATGGCGGCGTGGTACCAGTGCCGCCGGAGAAGAGACTCAAGGATAGCGAAGAGAATGGTACTTCTAGTTCCGCAAGCTCGATCAAAGGTTATCCGGACGATAAGAAGGGGGCTATTGAGTACAAGTGAGCGAGCTCACTCAACTCAGACATGACGGGAAACAGCCCATGTTTAGGTTTTTCACTTGTCGCCACGTCGTCATTGTTTTGTGTTTGCGAATGTGGACCAGCATTCTGGCAGCGATCGGATATGTTATTTTTTTCAAGGGATTCTGATTCTGATGATTTGGAAGGATTAAAGAACTTGATATCGGAGATGCAGTAATTAATGAGCAAAGATGAACGCTGACGGTGTTGAATCGTTGCTGGCGCGCTTATACTATATGAACACAGACGCACGTGATGGCAAGGTTGACGTAAACAATCCTAGTTGCGTGTGCTCATTTAACATGAGATTTCTATTGGCAAGTGCGATAATGTTACATCTTATGGTCGCTTGATCAGGCTTTCTAGGCGTTACTTGGGTTACCTTCCCCATGGCACCGTTAACATAACATGTTTGCGTTTGTTCTCTCATCGCCAAAAAAATGCATGCGACAGCTGTTTTGCCATCATCAACATAAATCGTTCTTTGGCAATTATATGTGTTCTAATTCTAGGTCTAGATAGTCCATTTGTTCTGTTGTGCAGGCTGTGATCTTTATTGCTTGACCGACACCCGAGCCCAACCCAAGCTCCATCTTAAACTACAGAAACCGTTGTCACCAAAAACCAGCGTCTTGGCGCTCGAAAGGCCTTCCCATGTGTCGATATGAACTGCTTGGCAGTGCAATTATCATTCTCTCTGAGATGAAACTTTGTCTTGGAGGGTCAGACGCACAAACAGTTGAGAGTCGGTATGAACAAAAAACAAATCGGATTTTTATTTTACTTCATAGCTCCATTTCTTGTCGCTTGAATCGTGGATTCACTCCCCCACACCTCTGGATCAAAGCGGCATCTCCGCGTCGCGCAACCCGCACTGACATCAGCATCGCGTCGCGCGCCCAACCCGGGAAACAGTAGCAGCAGTAGCAACAGCAGCACCGGCAACGGCGACGACCGCAAACTCACCCCGCGACAATGCTCCATGAAGTCCTCCTCTCCCTCGCCGGCCATCCGTCTCCACTCCTGCGGGCCGATCCCTCAGCCGCCAATGCGGATAAGCACCCCGCCCCAGGCAATGCGACGACCGCCTCCGCCGTCTTCACTCCGCCAGAGCGGGAGCTCCTAGCGTCTGTCTCGCACCTGAGCGGCCTGCACATCAAGCTGCGGAGCCACACGGCCCAAATTGCCGTCTCGCACCCGTCGACCATATGCCGCGCCGTTGCCGCCTCCATCAGCTCCGTCCACCTCGCGGCGTTTCAACGCAAGGTCCTCGAGGTCGAGGATTCGGTGCTGCGGCGGGATGCCTCGCTCGTCGGGGCCTACAACATCGTGCCGCTGACGGCTGTGGTTGGTGAATTCTCGGACTGGACGAGACGGATGGAGTGGTTGTGGGAGATTGTCAAGTTTATGCTATCGGCGAGCATGGAAACAAAGGCTGCAAAGCAGCGTGGCACGGCGGGAGGGACCACAACGTCTCCCACCCCATCTCCATGTACCGGTGCCAGCATCATCGACAAGTTGCGTGGTGAGCTGCAGACTGGATACTTGGACATCGAGACCACTGCTGCGAGCTTGGTAGCGGTTGCCGAGACCGCCTGGCTGAAGCAGGTCTCCGCTTGGATTCTGTACGGTCGTCTTCCAACCTTTGGCAGTGGGGATTTCTTTGTGCAGAGGGCCTCGGAGGAAAGTGACGAGGTAGGTCAAGACGGGCTTGATGTGTCTGGCTTGAAGATATATCGTTTGGGTTCTAAAAGAAGAGAAATCAATATTGCAGGACTTCGTTTGCGAACACACTTTGCTTCCATCATTTGTCACGCCATCAACAGCATCGTCGATGCTCTTTATTGGTCTATCATTGAACCAGATCCGGGCCAAAAGAATGGACACCTCTGGTTTAAGCTTACACGACACTCAGCAGCTGTCGTCGCAGCTTTCCGAACTTTCCAAACTCCAATTTCCTCTAGACAGTGCTGCGCTTTCACGGACCATCACGGTCATAAGACTGTTTCTGTCGAGAAACATTCTTCTGAAATTCCTGCCACTGGTCAAGGTTCTTGAAATACTACAGCTCCTGAGAGATTTCTTCCTGCTCGCCCGAGGCGACTTCGCCATGGCCCTGTCACAACAAGCGGACGAGAAGCTGCGCAGCCGCTGGCGCAAAACAGATAACCTCAACCACGCTTGCGGAAAACAGGATGGACTAGGAAACTCCATGCTCAAAGAGGGCGAGGTGATGCAGATACTAGCATGTACGTGGGCAGCTTTGGGTTCCTTGCAAAGTCAGCACGCCGAAGAAGATGAGGGGCTTGAGTTGGCAAGGGATATCATGCGACTCACGCTTGCAAAAACGAGGCCGTCGACGCCAGGTACATCTCATGACACACCAGCCGCGGCTGAATATACATACGACATAGCCAGTACACCTTTTCGCAACCTCCTTCTCTCGGTTCCGGCAGTGCTCACCTTACACATCCCTTCTCCCCTCGATCTCTTCCTGAGCCAATCAGACCTACAAACTTATACCTTGATCAACTCTTATCTTCTCTCAATACGGCGAGCACATCTGAGGCTCACGGATCTGTGGAAGATCTCGGCCCTCAGGAGACATTGGCCACCGCCCCCACGACCACCTCAGGGAAGCAGAGGCGCTGGTCGCTCGAGGACGCAGCTACTCCGGACTCGACACAACGAGCGGTCACATGCGTTGCGCAGCGCATGGGCCAACATCAGCGCCGCAATATTCTTCTTGGCTGAAACAGAAGCATATCTGCAGACCGAGGTAGTGGCGGGGCTGTGGGAGGGTTTCCAGAACTGGCTGCTCACTGGCAGTGATAGCGTGCACCAGGACCACCGCAAGGTTGGCAGGCACAACCGCCAACCTTCGCTCAGCAGCCCAGCCCAAGATGAAATGGATTTAGATGCCGAGGAGCAGCAAGAAGATGACATCTGGCTCGCCTCTGCCTCGGACGAAAACAACGCGACGGCAGGAGGTGACATAACGCAACGCCAACCCCACGACCCGCAGACTCTGGCCACCGCGCATAGGCTGTACCTGCGAATCCTGGCTAGGCGCGTCCTCCTGGTAAACCAGTCCTTCACAGACGTGCTGTACGATCTCCTAGTCAACGTCGACCACCTCGTCGCGCTGGTTCACCGCCTGGACGGAGTCTGGACGTCTGTGGATCTCGAGGTGGACTCTGGCGTTATCGACGCCTTTGTCGACCTCGAGCGTGAAGAGGCAGACATCCGCAACGAGATCATCGCCGTTGAGCGGCGAGTCAGAACAGGCGTCGAGGCGTGCATCAAGGAGTTGAGGGATGTAGAGGCGCGCTACGATGGTGACGGCGACGTCGATGACGTGGCGCTCCTGGAGCTGGGCGAGTACGTCCCCCGCAGGGTCGGCGGGGTGGATAGGCTGTTGATGAAGCTTGATTTTGGCACATGGTTCCGGTCGGGACGCGAAGAGAACCAGGTCTCTGATGAAGATGAAGAGATGGAACAATAGGGGTGTTTTTTATTGAAGCTATAAAATCTCCCTAGGTTGAGAGCTTCTAATGTCAAGGCATATGATATTACAGGGATTGGGTCTGGACAATATTCAGTGGGAATCAAACGCCTGTATTATGCTATTCGCTAGGATATGTTGTTACGAAATAATGAGAGGGACAGGAAGGAAAGAAAAAAAAACAATACTACTGATGCGAGTAACCCCTGAGTGCTAGCAAGATCCATGTAGGGACTGCCCCGATAGTCCCGTTCACGGCCAACGCTAGACAGTATTGAGTGTGCAAGACCAAAAATTGTGCCATTGTTGATGTGATGCCGCCACATAGAAACGATACTGGAACGTCGAAGTTGGGACGAATGCGAAAGTCGACCACTAAAACAACACCACAAATTCGGGGTCAGGGGGCTAGAAAGTCTGTGATGGAGCCGGGAACCAGTTTAGGATCGGTCACTCTGCCTAACGTCGCAACTAAAGTTTTTTGAAAGGTACCATACGTCAGCCTCCAAGAGTCTTTGTAACAGAGTTTTTGCAAAGATATAGCCTAAATCGGGTTGGGGGAAAGGGAGGGGAACAAAGGGGAAAAGATAAAAAAGGAAAAATACGAACCAGGGTTGCGACCAGAAGGGTCCAACAGGTAGACCCAATCACGCCTGATCTCCCAGTACTCGACCGTGATGGCAGGCGGCGACCATACCTGCAAGTGGTTTGCCCTGAACCAGTCTAGCTTATGGAGCAGGCGCTTGTACCAGTAGCGCTCGCCGCTCTCAAACTCCCAGAGGCGGAGGTTGTGGGTCTGGAACAGCTTGAGGACGACGCGGAGGGACAGCAGCCTGCTCGAGACGGCAAGCACATCGAGCAGGTCCTCGGCCAGCTTGGTCCAGATCCAAGCGCTGCCGTGGCGGCCGCGACCGAGGTCGATGCGCAGGTCGACATGCCGCAGGTTCTGCAGCGTCGCACGGCCGAGGAAGCTGGAAACGCACATCGGGTCGGCCGCGCCGGGGACCCAGGGGGGGATGCGGTCGAAGGTGAAGGTGCGGGCGTGGAGGATGGACAGGCACTCGTCCGTGATGGAGCGCGACACGAGGAGGATGCTCGGCGTCCTCAAGTTGGCCTTGTACATGGGGAAGGGCTCGTCGTCTTGTCGGTCCGTCTTGTCGTCGCGGCTGCTACGGCCGCCGCATCTGCGAGAAAGGTATGCCCGTACCTGTGTGTAATACTCGGCATACAGCTCGTGTGAGGTCGGAAGCTTGACTGTCTGCTCGTAAATCTGGTTGCGAAGCTCAGAGGGGAAGATGAACCACGAGTTCGGTGCATCCCATCTAGAACGCAAAGGTATGCTTCCGGGTGCAGCATCGTCCAAGACCATTTCATGCTCCGAGTCCTCCCAGTCCATTTGCCGCTGGACTATACCACGGCCTCCAATGTGGCTCTCGGTGACTGCCTGGTTTGCGCATTCCGGCGCATCCAGGATCCGGACCAAGGGAAGTCGAGACAGCTTTGTGATGGCAGGATGGGTATGCTGTCTACGACATTCTTTGCGCACTCGAGATGCCGTATCGAGAGAAGCCGAAGTCGCAATCCGTGATCCTATGCCCGGAACACGACGGAGGTGTGGCTGAGGACTACGGCCGGCGCCAAAGTGCCGATCGAGGCTGGTATCATTGCTACGTGGGATGGCGGGCGGTCCAGGGCTGACTTTGGAAGCAGATATGTCCGCCTCTGGTAAAGCCAAGGATGAAAAGTTACCTGAAAACACTGCTGCTGGAGAGGGTATGTACAACTCAGAGTCGGTTGATGTGTATAATTCTAAGCTTTCATCTTGGCAGATTAGATCGTCGTCGCTGGTCGAATGATGGTCGTTTTGTGAAGGAACCCAAGGGGGGTGCATTGCCGACATATCCCCCTCATTGGGTTTCAAAGATGGCACCTTGCAGTAAAAATTTTGTAATCTTTTGTTCCTCTTTTGGTACAGAGTACCTGTAGCTAGAAGAGCTTGAACATGTGCCTCAACGACGTGGCATTTGTGCGATTGAAAATGTGTTGTGTTTTTGTTTTTCTGTAGAGCAAGTTGATATGAGAGAGTGGGAGGGTAGTTACCTAGGTCAGGTAAGGTAGGGAAGGTACCTCGGTGTAGGAGCTGGAGGTTATTTGTTTTTGGGTGTGATGGGTTGGGTTATCTGTCGTGGGTGCAACCTTGACAGGAATGAAAGCCCACCAAAAGCCGAGAATAATAACAAGATCTACGGTTATAACTTTGCCGAGAGCTGGAGTGTGGGCTTGCAAAGTACGTCGCAAAAGTGGAAAAGAAGCAAAGGGCTTGCCCTTGTGATAGTAAGCCTCGGTGTCTAGACCTACATAGAACGAATCCATCCTCCCCCCCCCCCCCCCCAAAAAAAAAAAAAAATATCGAAGGGTTGGTGGCACATTTTGTATCAAAACGAAACCTAATTGAATTGTAAGTAAGCCGAACGAGAATGCTACCTGCTTTACCTACAAAGCGTCTTCGTAGTAGTACAATTAGGATGATCAGCGAGTAGGCTGGCTGGATGGATACCTGATGCACCCATCGTGGAGCAAGATGCAAACATGCAATCATCCAGAAGCAAGCACCCGCGCATATCTCTCAAACGCGCGTAGAACAAACATGACCCTGCCGCATTGTTATTGGCGCTGGCACTCTGCGCAGGCCGTCCCCCTCTGTCTCGTTTATCAATCCCACCCTGAAGAGCACTTGGGAACACAAGCACGAGCCAATCTTAATCTGGTGACTGAAGCCCCAGGTATGGCATTTAGACTAATCCTTCAATAGGAAGTCGACCCGGCCTGCACTAAGGTCACATCGAGGCAGCCAAGCAGCTCTATTTCGGCAAGCGAGTGGAGGGGGAGAGAGAGAGAGAGAGACAAAAAAAAGGAAAAAAAAAGCAAAAAGTAAAAAAGGACATAATGATTGTACAAGCGTAAAACAATTCACTCGGTGTGGAGTCCAAGGCCTTTTCGATGAAGATCCGTCCGTGTTGTCGGTTGTCGGTTCTCGTTGACATGAAGTCAGGGACCCCGCCCCGAATGGCCTCACTGTCAGGCATAGGTTTGTGGCAATGCAAATTGGCTAGAGATCAAATTGTAGCCTAGAACTAGAAAATTTGGTGCCTGGCCGTCATTTTTTGTTTTCTGCCTTAGGATAAAAAGTCAACAGGAGGAAATTAACTCTTGCAAATCTGCGATTGTCTTTTTGACGACCGGAACAAAAGGGGTGGCCTGATAGCCCGTTTGGCCCAATCGCCATCGAACACGGTGCCTTCGCAAGGAACCAATTTTCGCACGATGAGGCACCGTCGGTGTTAACGCCAGTAGTAGACAAAACAAAACGGCCGCAGCAAGTACTACTTGCTTACATTTAGACTTCGGTTGGTAATCCGGTATTTTCTCTGGGTCCCCCTCGACTGGTACCTCGAGCTATTCGATTTCAAACCTCCCAAACAGGTTTGGACTGAGGTGTGTTTTTCTGAGGGAGAAAGGCTAAATAGAAAATCAGGAAAAAAAAAAGGTTTGGCGGTACCTGTGTCGTCGCATTTTTAGTGGCCTAGGGGTGGTTGACCAGTTCTTGAGAAGCTAACGTACTAAATAATGTACGCAGTACGGAGTACTGTGTAGGCGATTCCATGTCATCTATTGATATGGACTATAGTCAAGATAATTTGACTTGTAGAAATATTACGATTTTGTACCGTAGACCTTTGACTTTCCTTGTTATGTGATCCTTGTACATGACCCATATGGTCCTAGAAGAGACGTATCCAAGGAGTTACCCAGCTTGCCAGACAGCAACTGGAGTCTAGTCAAACAAATGATGTATGTACTGTGATATTTCAGGCTCGGCGGGCGGTGTTGAGCATGCATCCGATTTGATTCCCATAAAAAAAAGCCTGTGTCCAAAAATAAGATTATTTCTCTCGTTTGTAAAGAAACAAATTTCCTGTGCTTTCCCACCGCAAACAAATTAATTGCCATGTCGACCTGGGTATCTTGTATCTTGCCGATATGGAAAAGATGGAAAAATCTGATTGATTTGTGAAACTAGGTACAGTACAGTACAGTACAGTACAGTACCGTACCGGTAGGCATCCATCTGCAATTGCAACTTTCATGGTGGGTAGGGCACCTCGGTACCCAACTGAGGTACCCGATGAGTCCATCAGCCCCCGTTTGGCCCCATGCCAGCCAGCAATCCTTGGCTATTATGGTACAGTAACCTCTAGGTTGGGGGACGATGTGGCGCGTGCGTTTACGCTTGCCTGTTTGCCCTCCCAGCACAGGGATACGAAAAAAAGCCCCTCCCGCTTGCCGCTGGATGAGTGAAAGATTGTCTGTCCGCACCGCACCGCACCACACGCACGTCCACACCCACGCCCTTCCCTCTCCTCGCTGTACACCACCAGGCCTGGCAATCCACATGTTTTCCACTCCATACACCTCCTCCACATCCTTGTATCTACACGCCTCTGGTCGTCCGTCAACAGCGAGGGTCGAGACCCAAGGTTCGATCGATCGAGGTCATAGAGCGTTCCTTTGTTTGCATATTTTGGCGATTGATTGATTGATTGATCCCGTCGCATTTGTTTGCTTCTGCGAGCGCGAGCGGCCGCTCCCATCATGTCGTCGAATGCTCATCCGGGCCTCACATACGGCGTGAACGGAGTCCGACGCGGCGGCTATCCACCACCACAATCCCACACCACAAACAAACCATCGCCATCGTCGCTGTCCCAGCACGCGTCGCCTTATCATTCCGTCTACTCGCAGCCTCCCCAGCAGAACGCTTATCCTCACAGCCTTTTCACGAACCCGACGCCCACCTCGCTCCCAAACATCCAAAATGCTGCCCGATCACAGCAGCCCCAGGTTACCGCCCCTGTCGCGGTTCCTCGCCAGCGAGCCCCTCCACCGCGAGCCTTCCAACAGAATCAGTCCATGAACTATCTCGCACAGGCTATGAACCAGCAGCCTATGGCTCAGCAGTCCATGGCCCAGCAATCTATGGGACATACAGTTCAACAAAATGACAATCATATTCTGTCGCGACAGCCTCAGGCTCAGCCGCCTCCACAGCAACAGCAACAACCGCAACACCACCATCAGCAGCAACAGCAGCAGCAGTTACACCACGCGCAACACCATCAATCTCATCAACACCAGCAGCAGCATCAGCAGCAGCATCCTCAGACCCATCAGCATCAACACCAACAGCAGTCACATCAGCAGTCTGCCCAGCAGCCTACTTTGCCGCAGCCCCCGGCTCAGTCTCAAATTTCGCAGGTCCAACAGATTCAGCAGCCTCAGCATACCCAACAGATACAGCATGCACAAAAGCAGGTACACCAGTCACAGCCGATGACGGCGGTGCACTCGTCTCAGGCACACCACCAGCAGCAACAGCTTCACCAGCCGGTACTGCATCAAACACAGGCCCACAAACCTCAAATACTCCAGCAAACAGCTCACCAGGCACAAGTTCACCAGCCACAGATACGGCAACAGCAAAGTCATAAGCAGCATGCTCAACAGACCCCGCAGCTACAACAGCATACGCAGACTGCACAGCAGCAGCAGCAGCCACAACCACAACAGCATACCCAACAACATGCCCAACTCCAGCAGCAGCAGCAGCATTCTCAACAGCAGCAGCATTCTCAACAGCAGCAGCAACAACAGCAAGCACAACAACAACAACAACAGCATCAGCATCAGCACCAGCAGCAACAGCAACAGCAAGCACAACAACAGCAGCAGCAGCAACAACAACAACAACATCAGCAGCAGCAGCAACAACAGCAACATCACCAACAACAACAGCAGCAGCAGCAGCAGCAGCAGCAACAACAACAACAACAACAACAGCAGCAAAAGCAGCAGCCACTGCTACCCCAAGTGCACAAATCTCAAACGCCGCAGCCCCGTCAGGCCCAGCTCCACCAACCCGCGGTTCATCAGCCTACCACTCAACAAGCGTCGGTACAGGCCATACCGGCTCAGGCAACCCCGCCACAGCCGTCTCCAGCTTTGATGAAGGTTGAAACTCCAGCCCAGGCCGAGGAATCCCATCACGATGATGAGATGGAGATAGATATCACTGGCGAAGATGACGAGGCCGACCAATCGAAAGCGGATGTTCCGTTTGTGCCGAGGGAGCCTATGGGACCACCTATGTCAGCACCACCTGAGGGAGGAAGCTATCCGACACTTGATGCTGTGCACAAATTTGTTCTGGCATACTGTACTTCTGTTGGGTACGCCGTAGTAATCGGGAGGTCCAAGAAGACCGTCCCAGGGTTGAAGAAGGTTCTGTTTGTCTGCGACCGCGCTGGGAAGCCCCCTAAGAGGGTCAATCCGGAGCTTCGGAAGCGGAAAACCTCGTCTCGCAAGTGCGATTGTCAATTCGGCTTTTTTGCCATCGAGCAACGAACGCAGTGGATTGTGCGCTACCGACCGAACGCACAACATCTCGAGCACAATCACGGACCAAGCGAGAGCCCGATGCTGCACCCTGCAGCAAGGAAGCTTGACAGCAAGATGGTCGCTTCTGTCAAAGCCCTGAAAGACAATGGTATGGTCTCGAAAGCTCGCCGCCAATCACAAGTCGAGGCTCAAGGTACTGATACAGGGACATCAGGCGTGGGCGTGAGCCAAACCTTGGAAATACTCCAAACCGAGCACCCCCATGTTCCACTGTTACCTCGGGATATTTACAACGCGCGTGCTGCCATCAGTCGAAATCCGGACAAGGTCGCTACCGAGCTTGCCGAGAACAAGACAGCAATCTACAAGCAGCCAACACAGTCTGCTGATGAGCGAATACGGGGTGATCTGCGCCGCGAACTTGCAAAGCTCAAAGAGGATTACAGCAAGCTCAAAACAGACAGTGACAAGGAAATCGAGGATCTGAAAAAGCAGGTATCAGAGAAGGACAAGATGATCAAGAAGTTCGAAATGTTTATCGACCTATGCAACCAGCGTGTCATGGTCCAGCGTGAGCTTCTAAACGATGGCAATGAAGGGGGAAGCGCTGCCGTCAACAGTTCTGTTTGAAATTGTTGTTTTTTTCATGATGACTGCCTGAGTCTTTTTGTGTTTTATAGCTTTGTTTGCACTTTTATCTCATGTCGATTTGGCAGTTATGAAGCTAGGCGTCGGTGGAAATTTCATCTTGTTGTGACTTCAGGGTAGCAATAGTAGGTCGAGGTTGGTCTGGTATACCTAATCTACTAAACATGTCGGATGAGTTGTCCGTCAAACATGGTTTTCCTCTCGGTGTTGAGTCCAGGATATTGGTAGATATTAGTACGCCGATGGAGTTTTTATATTGTTTTTCTCCCTCTGGTGATGATGGCATTTGCTGGTTTCATTGCCGCCAGTGGCTGGACAGGATTAAGTTTCCATCCGCCTTGTTTGAGCACACACAGGTCTTGATTTACACGACAGAACCTTCCTTGTTCGCCCTGCATATTGTTCCTGCGCATACTCTAGAACTAGAGGTACTGACGTAGTAAGTCGGTACTTTTAGGTAAGGTAGGTACCTTAACTCGGCAGGTACATGGCTCGTCATGCATCATATGGGGAAATAAGCTTTGCAACCGAATAATCTAGGTAGGTAGTGTAGTCGGTACCTTGCGAACAACCTATCTTGTCCAAGGTACTAATTAGGTACGTAGGTAGGTGCTTGGCGTTTGTTCAGCCGAGCCCTACCAACAGCTTTTCCACCGTATAAATCCACCAATTCTTGATATAGGTGGTATACGGAAGTAAAATTGCAAATCATATTATTAAATTTGCTAACGTTTATTGCCAGTAGCGGGTCTGACCCCCCAACTGACTGACCTTTTTATGCAAGGTCCGAACTGTTTGTCGTAGCCTTGTTCGACTGACAGGTGGAGGGGGTCTGGTAGCAATCCGTGCGTAAGGTGACACGATTCGCAGACATCAGATTGGCACTTGCCAGAAATAAGGTACCCACTCACATGCAAACCGCCACGACGTGGCTGCTACATTTTACCTTCGCGATTTTTGTGACCAGGGGGGCCAGTATCAGACCGCGTTGGAATTACCGGGTCCGCAAAAAGTGACGGGGACGTGGAGCCGGCCCGTTGGAATCAATACCTTAGGTCCACGACAAAGCAGCACCAGCGCAGCAACTGCATCTACTTTTTGTACAAACAGGGGTTTTTTGTAACTTGGGAGCAGCACTTTGATGCTTCTTTCGTTCTGTTCTGTCTTGTACACCAAACCGTCTCCCGGCACTTACTGAATGATACCCGCCGCCCGACGCGATCTTCCGACTTTCATTTCTGTTTTGTCGTTGCTGAACATTGTTTGTTCTCGTCAGATCAGTTGCCATCACCTACCAACAACAACATCCCTTTTTTGAGCTTATCCGACTTTAATATCGACCCTCTTTTACCGACCGAGCATGCGATACGCCGTCCTGCAACTCACCTTCGATTCGTAAACACCTTTTTCACAGCTGGTGTGCACCATGGAAGTGGTAGCATCACCTCCCACCGCGAGCCCAGGCGCCAACGGGGTCGGGCCGCCTCCATTTGCTTCGGTCGACCCCGAGAGGGTCATTGACTACCTGACGAACCTTCTCGAGATCGCTCTGGGAGCCACGCGCGAAGAGCTGCATGCCGAGGGCAGCTTTCTATCCGATAGCTTGCGTCAGGACACTCTGAAAGCCAGCTCGCGGTTTGCCAACGACAACCATGTGTCTCTCCTTATTCAGAAAGAGGTAGCCGGTGGTGAAATCACAGAAGATGATGCGGGAGAACCGCGTAGGTTTTGGATTCTTCTGTTCCTGTGATGTCTCAAAGCTTGTGCACTGTCTAACTAGACCCGATTCGCTGCAGAACTTCCGCAACATGTCTACAAGATCGTCCAGGAAATGTCAGACGCAGCCCACGTAGTTGGTTATCTCAACATTCTCAAGCGTCCACAACCACTCGATCCTAGCATTCCCCTCAGTGCACAGATACAAATGCTGAATTTGCCCGGGCCGGCGTATCTGGCTGCCACGACTAGCGAGCAAGGCCTGACGGCTTCCCCTTTTGAGATTCTCCAGCTCTACCTTCACAACGGCCTGGGCCCATACTTTGAAGCGAGCAGCAAGAGTCAAAAACACGCCAATAACAACACCAGAACCAGGGTCGATGCCGACGCCAAGACCGGTATACCTGTCACCAGAAAGCGCTGGACAGAGCTGGAGCTGAGCTTGTCGCACCTGTTGCAAAATGTCGAGATCCCCGAGGTCATTCTCCCCTTGCCGCCTGCGGTTCAGTCGGTGCTGGAAGAGGCTGCGTCGCGCAACATGAAGCCGTCCGCGGGCATGATATCAGAGAGCCTTTTGCGTGACAGTCACTTTCTCAACTCCTTGCAGGCCACCGTACAGACTTGGATCAAGTCGATTCAGACCATCACTAAAATGACAAGGGACCCCACCACCAGTACCGCCAACCAGGAAATCAACTTTTGGCTGTCCATGGAAACTGCGTTGGAACATATTGAGGGTCAGCTGCGCGGCGACGGAGTTATGATCACTCTGGATATCTTGAAGCAGGCCAAGCGATTCCAGGCCACGGTCAGCTTTTCGGCCGATACAGGTCTGAAGGAGGCCATGGAGAAAGTCCAGAAGTACAACTCTCTCATGCGCGATTTCCCCTTGGATGAGATGTTGTCGGCGACCTCTCTGGCAAAGGTCGAGGAGACGATCAACCAGATCTTCATTCATATCAACAGGAAGCTGAAGATTTCCCCATACCCCATCCGTAGAGCTCTCTTGCTGGTGGAGATGATTTCTGCGGATTTGGATGGGGTTCTGCACCGGTTGGTTTCCGGTACTGAACTTGCCGACGTTGACTACCAGCAATTTGGCTCCATTATGAAGATGGCAGACGCCATATTTGCCACATGGGACGTCAATGTCAAGGACTTCACCGGTGTCTGCCGTGATATCATGCGTCGCCGTAATGAGAAGTTTGTTCTACTCAAGGTCAACTCGAAGCATGCGGAACTTCAGAGTCGCATGACGTACATCAAGAATTTCCGCGATAACCACGAACAACTCCAGCGGACAATCAGCAGCGTCTTGTCGCCCAAGTCAGCCCCTGAAGGAGGCCTTGCCGTTGCCGTCGTAGACCCCCATTCCCGTAACACTGACAATCTTGAGGAGCTGGGGGAGATGGACGCCATTCAAGAGGTCAAGGAAGCCTGGGAGTACCTGAGGAACGTTGACCTCTTGGACGTTTCGGAGGAAGGCACCAGAGCCTGGGCACGGGCGGAGGGTTTGTACAATGAGAAGACTCAAAGAGTTGAGAACTCCATCATTGCCAGGTTGCGAGATCGACTGGCCACTGCCAAGAACGCCAACGAGATGTTCCGCGTCTTCTCAAAATTCAACGCTCTCTTCGTGCGCCCCAAGATCCGTGGAGCTATCGCCGAGTACCAAACACAGCTCATTGACAACGTCAAGCAAGCCATTGCCGGCCTTCACGAGCGCTTCAAGGTTCAGTATGCACTTTCCGCGGCACATCCAATGGACTCGGTCCATGATATGCCTCCGGTTGCCGGAGCCATCATCTGGGCTCGTCAAATTGAGCGGCAGCTTAACAACTACATGAAGAAAGTCGAAGACGTTCTCGGCGATGGCTGGAAGATGCATCACGAAGGAGGTCAGCTCGCTAATGAAAGCGACCTCTTCCGCAAGAAACTTGACACCACACTCATCTTTAACGATTGGCTTGCTGGCGTCTCCAAGAGAAAGCATGCCTCAGTGTCTGGTCTCCTCTTCACCATCAACAAGATACGGTCCGCTAACAACGCTCTGGATCTCGCTGTCAACTTTGATCCGCAAGTCATCGTCCTCTTCAAAGAGACTCGCAATCTCATTTGGCTGGGATTCTCTGTCCCCCATCACGTGGTCCATTGGGCAAAGGAGGCAAAGCGGGTTTACCCATATGCTGTCAGCTTGATGGAGAGTGTACGGACGCTGGGCCAGACAATCCGGCAAATCACAGAGATGCCTGAGGTTTCTATGCTGTTGAATGGTCTCCGCAACGATGTGTACGCTTTAATCAACAAGGGATTGCCCCTGAAATGGGCTACTTTCGCCAGTTCGCATGAGCTCTTCTTCAACACGCCATCACTCCCCAACGGAGCCCCTGACCGGGTGGTTGCCAAGACCGAGAGCCCTCACGTCCAGTTCGTCCGAGAATTCGCTGCCAAGGTGTCTATGCTGCAGACCAAGACAGCAACGCTCGCTACCGTACACCAAACTGTCCAGAAGGCTCTTTCTGAGCTGGCTACCTGCCCCTACGACGCCAAGTCTTTTGACGAAAAGCTGCAAATCATCCAAAAGGGTGTCGACACCCTCAGCTTGGAACAGTACGTCAACCTCGGCTACTGGGTTAAGAAGCTGAATCGCCAAATCAAGTCGATTCTTCTTACACGCCTTCACCGCGCCATCCATGTCTGGATCGAGGCTTTTCAGGATGATGTCCCTGAGGGAAGGAGGAAGACCGGGACAGAGGTCGCTGACATGGCAACCGGCGTGCCATCAATGCGGAAGCTGGTTCACGAGGTCACGATGCGCAATCAAGTCATCTACCTTGACCCGCCCTTGGAGTTTGCTAGAGCAAGCTGGTATCTGCAGTTGCAAGAATGGCTAGGTGTGATTTGCCACTTGAAAAAGATCAGGGCCACCCGTTACAAGATGACTCTGGACACCACAGCCACTGAAGACCCTCGTTTTGATGACCTACCTAGCGAGTGCGCAAACCAGCTGTCACGAGTTCAGATGACCGTGGAGAAGAAACTACAGGAAATCAGCAGCTACGTAGATGAATGGCTTCGGTTTCAGTCTCTTTGGGATCTGCAATCGGAGCAGGTCTACGAGATACTCGGTGACCAACTCGACAAGTGGCTCCAGCTTCTTCAGGAGATTAGGAAGACCCGGCAGACCTTTGATACAACCGAGGTTAGCCGCTCGTTTGGCCATATCACTATCCACTACGATCAGGTTCAGACCAAGGTCAATGGCAAATACGACCAATGGCAACTGGACATCGTGAACAAGTTCGGCACGCGCCTCGGTACTCGCCTCAGGGAAGTCCACAGCGAACTTGAAAAGGCGCGTAGCGATCTTGAAAGCCAAAGGCTTGAGGCTTCATCAACTGAGCAGGCTGTCCAGTTCATCACAGTCGTGCAGACCTGTGAGCGCAAAGTCAAGCAATGGGCTCCTGAGGTCGAGGTCTTTAGCCAAGGAGAGAACATGCTTCGTCGTCAACGCTATCAATTTCCCAACGACTGGCTTCACTCGCAGCAGCTGGAGGGTCTTTGGGAGGCGCTCAATGAGCTTCTCGCTCGTCGTTCCAAGGTTGTGCAGGAGCAGTCTGATGTCATGAAGGCAAAGATCATTGCGGAGGACCAGATCATCAGGGACAAGATTACCGAAGTCGCCAGCGAGTGGAACGACCAGAAGCCCGTTTCTGGCACGATTGCTCCAGAAGATGCCTCCAAGACTTTGGCCACCTTCGAGACTCGGATCGTGAAGCTGCAGGACCAGTCTATCATGGTCGCCAAAGCCAAAGAAGCCCTCAATATTGAGACATCGACCGACAACTCCCTTGATATGATTCTGGACGAAGTCAACGATTTCAAGTCCGTATGGGCGTCCTTGTCGCTCATCTGGAAGAGTCTCAATGAACTTGGTGAGACCTTGTGGAATAGTGTCCAGCCCAGAAAGATTCGATCTGCCATTGATGGTCTCATCAAGATGACCAAGGAAATGCCGAGCAGGATGCGGCAGTATGCCGCTTTCGAGCATATTCAAAATATTCTGCGTACGTACCTCAAGGCCAACAGTCTCCTGAGTGAGCTGAAGTCTGAGGCAGTCCGGGACAGGCATTGGGTTAAGATCTACAAGCAAATCAAGCCCAGTAAGCGTTACTCTTCAGTTTCGATGACTCTTGCCGATGTCTGGGGTCTAAACCTTGTGGCCACCGAAACCATAATCAGGGATATCATCGCCCAGGCTCAGGGTGAGATGGCCCTGGAGGAGTTCCTCAAGCAGGTCAGGGAGACATGGTCGGGATACAACCTCGAACTTGTCAACTATCAGAACAAATGCCGTCTTATCAGGGGCTGGGATGACCTATTTGCCCAGTGCAGTGAGCATCTCAATTCACTTCAGGCCATGAAGCATTCACCTTACTACAAGGAATTCGAGGAGGAGGCAAGCGCGTGGGAGGACAAGCTCAACCGTGTACATGTGCTCTTTGATGTCTGGATTGACGTCCAAAGGCAGTGGGTCTACCTGGAAGGTGTGTTCACTGGCAACGCCGACATCAAGCACCTGTTGCCTATCGAGTCCTCCCGTTTCCAGAACATCAACAGCGAGTTCTCTGCTGTTATGAAGAAGGTCTACAAGCAACCTTATGTTCTGGACGTGCTCAATATCCCCAACGTCCAGAAATCTCTGGAGCGTCTGGCCGACCTCTTGAACAAGATTCAGAAAGCGCTCGGAGAGTACCTGGAGAAGGAGCGTGTGTCTTTCCCCCGCTTCTACTTTGTGGGTGATGAGGACTTGCTTGAGATGATCGGTAACAGCAACGATACTCTTCGGATCGCCAAACACTTCAAGAAGATGTTTGCAGGTCTTTCCGGCCTCGTAATGGATGACGAGGCCATAATCTCTGGCTTCACCTCGAAAGAGGGTGAGGTAGTCCGCCTGAAGAAGGAAATCTCAGTTGTCAAGACGCCGAGGATCAACGATTGGCTTGCCCTCCTGGAAAACGGAATGAAAGCCACCCTGGCTGAGCTGTTGGCCGAGGCCGTGGAGCAGTACAACCCGATTTTTGCGAGCGAGCAAGTTGACAAGGCTGCTCTGAAAGAGTTCATGGACGCTTATCCCAGCCAGATTGTGGTTCTGGCCACCCAGGTTGTTTGGACCACGGTGGTGGATCAGTCTCTTACCGACGGCGGCAACAACCTGCAATCTATCTACGACCGGGAGGTGCAAGTGCTGCGCCTGCTGGCAGACACGGTTCTTGGCGACCTGGATGTCCTTCTGAGAAAGAAATGCGAACAGCTCATTACCGAGTGTGTCCATCAGCGCGACACAATCGAAAAGCTCATCAAGCTCAACGCCAGCTCTCCCACTCACTACCTCTGGCTGCTACAAATGCGCTATGTTTACGTCCCTGAAGGAGACTTTATACAGCGCCTGCAAATCAAGATGGCAAACGCCAAGCTCGCCTATGGTTTTGAGTACCTGGGAGTGCCAGAGAGGCTCGTACGGACGCCTCTCACCGATAGATGTTTCCTCACTCTCACCCAGGCCCTCTGCCAACGTCTTGGTGGGTCCCCATACGGTCCTGCGGGAACTGGTAAAACGGAATCAGTCAAGGCCTTGGGAGTTCAGCTTGGAAGGTTCACGCTTGTCTTTTGCTGTGACGATACTTTTGACTTCCAGGCCATGGGCCGTATTTTCTTGGGTATCTGTCAGGTGGGCGCTTGGGGATGTTTTGACGAGTTCAACCGTTTGGAGGAGAGAATTCTCTCTGCCGTGTCCCAGCAAATCCAAAATATCCAGCTGGGTCTGAAGCAGGGAGCCGAAGACGACAAGGCTCAGATCGAGCTTGTCGGTCGCCAGCTGCACGTCAATGCCAACACCGGCATCTTCATCACCATGAACCCTGGGTATGCCGGTCGTTCCAACCTCCCGGACAATCTCAAAAAGCTGTTCCGAAGCGTCGCCATGTCCAAGCCCGACAAGGAGCTCATTACCGAAGTCATGTTGTACTCGCAAGGTTTCAACCAAGCCAAAGAAATCTCGAAACAAACTGTGCCTTTCTTCGATCAGTGTTCCGCGAAGCTGTCGAAACAACCCCACTACGACTTTGGGCTACGTGCTTTGAAGAGTGTTCTAGTCAGCTCGGGTGGTCTCAAGCGTGCCCGACTCACAGAAAGCGAGGGTGATATCGGCGCTGAGGAGCTGGTGGAGCCCGAGATCCTCGTCCAGTCGATTCGGGAGACCATTGCGCCCAAACTGATCAAGAACGACGTCGAGATCATGTCCGAAATCGAGAAATCCTGCTTCCCGGGCATTTCGTATGTTCCTGCAAACTTGCAGAAGCTGGAGGAGGCCATGCGCACCTTGGCAGAGGAGAGACATTTGGTGGTTAACGACACATGGATGACCAAGGTCCTGCAGCTGTATCAAATCCAAAAGATCCATCACGGTGTGATGATGGTCGGAAGCTCAGGATCCGGCAAGTCGGCTGCATGGAAGCTCCTACTCGATGCTTTGCAAAAGGTAGAAGGCGTCGAGGGGGTTTCGCACATTATTGATTCCAAAGTCATGTCAAAGGAGGCTCTCTACGGTAACCTTGACTCGACCACTCGTGAATGGACGGACGGTCTGTTCACCAGCATATTGCGAAAGATTGTCGACAACCTACGTGGCGAGGACTCCAAGCGCCACTGGATCGTCTTTGATGGTGACGTTGACCCCGAGTGGGTTGAGAACTTGAACAGTGTGTTGGATGACAACAAGCTGCTTACACTTCCCAATGGTGAACGTCTCAACTTGCCTGCAAACGTGCGCATCATGTTCGAGGTTGAGAACCTGAAGTACGCAACCCTCGCCACGGTCTCTCGTTGCGGTATGGTCTGGTTTAGCGAGGACACTGTCACCCCCGGCATGCTGGTCGAGAACTACATCGACACCTTGCGAGCAGTTGCGTTTGAGGACCTCGACGAGGACGCAGTCGCTACTGGCCAAAACAGCGATAAGGCGCTTGCTGTTCAGAAACAAGCCGCCGATGTTCTCAACGCACACCTCACGACGGACAATTTTATCAACGAGGCGCTCAAGCAAGCCGAGGGCTTCAACCACATCATGGAGTTCACCGTTGCGCGCGTTCTGAACACTTTGTTCTCCCTTTTGAACAAGGCTGTGAGAGATGTAGTTGAATACAACTCCCAACACACCGATTTCCCCATGGACCCTGAACAGGTGGAAAGCTATGTGTCCAAGAAGCTTCTCCTGGCGCTGGTCTGGTCTCTCACGGGCGACTGTCCTCTCAATGACCGTAAGGCTTACGGTGACATCCTTGGAGGCCTTGCTACCTTTGGCAACGCTCCCCTGGATGGCACCAGCTCCCTCATCGACTTCAACGTATCACTACCACGTGCCGAGTGGACTTCTTGGCAGACCGAAGTCCCCCAGATTGAGGTAAATACTCATTCCATTACGCAAACCGATGTGGTTATCCCGACTCTCGACACAATCAGACACGAGGATGTTCTGTACTCGTGGCTGGCTGAGCACAAACCGCTCCTTCTTTGCGGCCCTCCCGGTTCGGGTAAGACAATGACGCTCTTCAGCGCGCTCCGCAAGCTGCCAAACCTGGAGGTTGTTGGCCTGAACTTCTCGAGCGCCACAACGCCAGACCTGCTCATTAAGACATTTGAGCAGTACTGCGAATACAAGAAGACGCTGAACGGTGTGGTTCTCTCCCCTACACAGATTGGGCGTTGGCTGGTAGTTTTCTGTGATGAGATCAACCTGCCCGCCCCCGATCACTATGGTACACAAAGGGCCATCTCTTTCCTCCGTCAGCTCGTTGAGCACAACGGATTCTGGCGCACATCAGACAAGTCTTGGGTGACTCTGGACCGCATCCAATTCGTGGGTGCGTGTAACCCCCCGACCGATGCTGGTCGTACCCCGATGGGAGCCCGTTTCCTCCGCCACGCCCCTCTCATCATGGTCGATTATCCTGGTGAACTTTCTCTCCAGCAGATTTACGGCACTTTCAACACTGCTGTGCTCAAGATTATTCCTTCTTTGCGCGGCTACTCAGAGGCCATGACGAACGCCATGGTGAAATTTTACCTCGAGTCCCAACAACGGTTTACGCCCAAGATCCAGCCTCACTACGTCTACAGTCCTCGTGAGCTTACCAGATGGGTTCGTGGTGTTTACGAAGCCATTAGGCCTCTTGAGACACTATCCGTCGAGGGCCTGGTACGCATATGGGCTCACGAGGCCTTGCGTCTCTTCCAGGATCGTCTGGTAGCTGAGGATGAGCGTCAATGGACCGAGGATGCGGTGCGACGGATTGCACTCGACTTTTTCCCGACCATCGATGAGGAGAAAGCACTCACTGGGCCCATCCTGTTCTCCAACTGGCTCTCAAAGAACTACGTGCCTGTCGACCGTGAGCAGCTTCGCGACTTTGTCAAGGCAAGGCTCAAGACATTCTGTGAAGAGGAGATTGACGTTCCTCTCATTCTATTCAATGATGTTCTCGAGCATGTCCTTCGCATTGATCGTGTCTTTAGGCAGCCCCAGGGTCATTTGATTCTGATTGGTGTCAGCGGAAGTGGCAAGACCACCCTGTCCCGCTTTGTGGCCTGGATGAACGGTCTCAAAGTCTACCAGATCAAAGTTCATGGCAAATACTCGGGAGACGACTTTGATGACGACCTTCGTGAGGTCCTGCGTCGTTGTGGTTGCAAGGGCGAAAAGATTTGCTTCATCATGGACGAAGCCAACGTTCTCGATTCTGGTTTCCTTGAAAGGATGAACACACTGCTTGCCAACGCCGAGGTACCTGGTCTATTCGAGGGCGATGAGCTTGCAGCGCTTATGACTGCCTGCAAGGAGGGTGCTCAAAAGCAGGGTCTTCTGTTAGACTCGCAGGAGGAGCTGTACAAGTGGTTCACGGCACAGATCGTCAAGAACCTTCACGTGGTCTTCACAATGAACCCTCCCGAAGGTGGGCTCGCTTCAAAGGCCGCCACCAGTCCTGCGCTGTTCAACCGTTGCGTACTCAACTGGTTTGGTGACTGGTCTGACCAGGCATTGTTCCAGGTTGGGCACGAGTTGACGCACTCGGTCGACCTGGATAGATCCAACTTCCAAGCGCCAGACACGTTGCCTGTCGCTTACCGTGGTCTCAGCCTTCCTCCTTCACACCGTGAGGCGGTGGTCAACTCGATGGTCCATGTCCATCAGTCACTTCACCAGTTCAACGCTAAGTTGCTTAAGCAGCAAGGCAGAATTACTTTCCTCACTCCGCGCCACTACCTGGACTTTGTTGCCCAGTATGTCAAACTGTATAATGAGAAGCGCGAGGACCTCGAAGAACAACAACGCCATCTTAACGTCGGTCTCGAGAAACTACGTGACACTGTTGACAAGGTGCGCGATCTGCGTGTCAGCCTGGCTGAGAAGAAGACTCAGCTAGAGAAGAAGGATGCCGAGGCCAACGCCAAGCTGCAAATCATGGTTAAGGACCAGCAGGAGGCCGAGCAGAAAAAGGCGGATTCTCAGGTGCTGCAAAAGTCACTTGGGGAGCAAGAGAAGGACGTCGCTGCTCGTCGGGCGGTTGTCATGGAAGACTTGAGCAAAGCAGAGCCGGCTGTGGAAGACGCCAAAGCAAGTGTCAGCAAGATCAAGAGGCAGCATCTCACAGAAGTCCGATCGATGAGCTCACCTCCTCAAGGAGTCAGGCTTGCTTTGGATTCTGTCTGTACACTCATCGGTCACAAGGTAACAGACTGGAAGAGCATCCAGGCTATTGTCAGGCGAGACGATTTCATTGCAAGCATTGTCAACTTTGACAACGAGAGGCAGATGACAAAGAATTTGCGCCAAAAGATGCGTACTGAGTTCTTGAGCAACCCTGAGTTCACCGTCGAAAAGGTCAACCGAGCCAGTCAGGCCTGTGGTCCCCTTGTCCAATGGGTTGGCGCTCAGGTCGAGTATGCCGAAATTCTTGACCGTGTTGGACCTCTCCGTGACGAAGTTGCTCGCCTCGAGGAGGCGGCCATTCAAACTCGCGCCAACGCTCAAGCCGTCGAAAAGAACATCAACACGCTCGAGGAGAAGATCGCAACCTACAAGGCCGAGTATGCTGAACTCGTCAGCGAGACGCAGGCAATCAAGTCAGAGATGTCCCGTGTTCAGTTCAAGGTCGATCGCAGTGTCAAGCTTCTGGACAGTCTTTCGTCTGAGAGAGTGCGATGGGAAGAGGGCAGCAAATCTTTTGAGACACAAATCAGCACTCTGGTGGGCGATGTCCTGGTCGCCGCCGCATTCTTGGCCTACAGCGGCCTCTACGATCAGCAGTATCGCAAGTCTATGATGGAGGATTGGCTTCATCAACTGCAAATGTCTGGCATCAACATCAAACAGCATAACCCCGTCACTGAATACCTATCGACGGCTGACGAACGCCTGGCTTGGCAAGCAAACTCGCTACCCGTTGACGATCTGTGTACCGAGAACGCCATCATCCTGAAGCGCTTCAACCGCTACCCTCTTATCATCGACCCCACGGGCAGAATCACCGAGTTCCTTACCAAGGAATGCAAGGATCGCCGTCTTACCGTGACCAGCTTCTTGGACGACGCCTTCACCAAGCAACTCGAAAGTGCGCTGCGTTTTGGCAACCCTATCCTAATCCAGGATGCAGAGCACCTGGACCCCATCTTGAATCATGTGCTCAACAAGGAGTACCAGAAGACTGGCGGGCGTACGCTTATTCAACTTGGCAAGCAGCAAATCGACTTCTCGCCCGCGTTCAGGATTTTCTTGTCCACTCGTGATCCTTCAGCCACCTTCCCTCCGGACATCTGCAGTCGGACAACACTCGTCAACTTTACCGTCACGCAGAGCAGTTTGCGGACCCAGACTCTCAACGACGTTCTCAAGGCAGAGAGGCCCGATGTCGACGAGCGTCGCTCGAACCTGCTGAAGCTGCAGGGCGAGTTCAAGGTGCACCTTCGACAGCTTGAGAAGCGCCTGTTGCAAGCACTCAACGAATCCCGCGGCAACATCCTCGACGATGACAACGTCATCGAGACCCTCGAGACTCTCAAGACGGAAGCGGCAGAGATCACAATCAAGATGGGCAACACCGAGGGCGTCATGGCCGAGGTTGAGGAAATCACTCTGCAGTACGACATTATCGCACGCTCCTGCAGTGCCATCTTCTCGGTCCTGGAACAACTTCACTGCCTGAACCACTTCTACCAGTTCTCGCTGCAATACTTCATCGACATATTCCACTCGGTCCTACACAACAACAAGAACCTGGCCAACGAGACGAACCATGTCGTGCGCCGAGACGTCATCGTCAAAGACCTCTTCGTTGCAGCATTCCAACGCACGGCCCTTGGCCTGCTTCAAAAGGATCGTGTCACGCTTGCCATTCTGTTGGCTCAGGCTACACCTTTCAAGATGGACAGGACACTCATTGACGTGATCCTTGACAACCGAGTCGAGGGTAGAGATGTGTCCACTGATAAGGGTGCCAAGGATGAGGTATTTGCGCGGGCAATGAGACTGCCTTGCCTCAAGGATAAATTGGAGAAGGTTGGAGAAGCCCAGTGGGACAGGTTCTTCAACGAAGAGCTGGCAGAGTTCGTGATCCCTGAGATTTGGGACGACACCACCGAGGCCAACGATAGAGCGCTTCTGGGACTGGTTTTGGTCAAGCTCTTCCGCCTGGATCGTTTTGTACCTGCAGCCGAGCGATTTGCAGTTTTGGTGTTTGGCGCCGGGCTCTTTGACATTATTGAGGACCTGGAGAAGACCGTGGCCCAGGTGCCGCCGACGCGCCCAGTCGCTCTCGTCTCTAGCCCTGGTTTCGATGCTAGCTTTAAGGTTGACTCCCTTGTGCAGCGCAAGGGCGTACGCTGCAACAACATTGCCATGGGTTCCAGCGAGGGTCTTGCCAGTGCAGATAAGGCCATCAGCAACGCAGCACAAATGGGCTCCTGGGTCTTGGTCAAGAACGTACACCTGGCTCCTACATGGCTACAGAGCCTCGAGAAGCGAATGGAGTCTCTCAACCCTCATTCGGACTTCCGACTGTTCCTATCGATGGAATCCAGCCCCAAGATTCCCGTCAACCTGCTCCGGGCGTCGCGTGTTCTCATGTACGAGCAGCCCGCTGGTGTCAGGGCAAACATGAAGGATTCCATGTCTTCGCTCTCTCAACGGCCAACTAACAAGGGCCCGGTCGAGCGCGGAAGGCTTTACCTGCTGCTTTCCTTCTTGCATGCTGTTGTGCAAGAGCGTCTGCGCTATGCCCCCAACCTTGGATGGAAAGGATTCTGGGAGTTCAACGATAGTGATGTAAGTAGCAATCTTGTCTGGGAGTGTTATGTTTGAGATTTCTGTATACTGACACTACTGGAACTGGCAGTACGAATGTTCGGCGTATATTATCGACACGTGGGTTGATGCAGTTGCCAACAACCGATCCAACATCGCTCCGCACAACATACCATGGGACATGATCCGCAGCCTGATCACCGAGATGTATGGTGGCAAGATCGACGACGAGGGCGATTTCAAGATGCTGTCGCAGCTGATCCACAAGTTCCTCACACCCGACGCGTACGAAATCAACCACAAGCTTGTCGAGGGTGCTGTGGAGACCACCGACGGAGGTGATGCGGCTGGTGACCTCGTGGTGCCGCAGGGCACATCCATGCAGGAATTCTGGGGATGGATCCAGGCGCTGCCGGAGCGTGAGCCGCCCACGTATCTCGGGCTGCCTGCCAACGCCGAGAAGCTTTTGCTTGTCGGACTGGGCCAAGGCTTGATTGATAACGTCAGGATTGTCACGGACCGGTTGGAGGAAGGAGAGCAAATGATGGCGGAGGCGTAGAGAAAAGGGCTGGTTTCCTGTTTCCTACAGGGGTGATTTCAAATGTGTTGTGATACTGTCTAGATTTCTGGCTTGGTCAATTTCGAGAGGGGTTGTACACTTACAAGACGCAGGAAAGCGGGTGTGGGCTTTTGTCACCTGCATGCCTCTTTTTTTAAATTTCTGATACCCCTTACACTTATCTATAGACTGTTAATTTGTTGCTTGAAAGCCAGACGGCACCAACTTGGATCTGTGTTAACACTTCTTTGTAGGTTTTTATCTTTGATTGTTCGATCAACTGTCATGTCACGTTGCAGTACAGTAGTCGCATATTTGTTGATACATTGTGTGTGATATTATAAATACATTTGGCACCTTGCCCACCTATCAAAACATTACGTGGATAGCCTCCATTCACAGGTTGGCTTGGAGTGTCCTGGCTAGACCTCGGTTAACCCAGGGTATTATGTCCCACCCAGTATAAGTCATAGTAACTAATGGATTATCGACGCTCGACTGAGCGGCATCACCCACCACTCACGCCCTTCCTCCGCGATCTGTACGGCAGTTTCGCAGCCTCCAATCGTACCGAGCCTCGCGTCAACTCATCACAAAAAAAAACAAAAAAATAAAAAAAAAACATTGATAAGGGTGTGCATACACCATGGTTCCAGGGCAGGGCTCATGGCGGCAAGTACGCAAAGTCCCGTCCTCTCGAGCCCTCCACCGAGGGTGTTCACTCAGCTTCCTCCCCACGGCCCGCGTCCGTCATACCCATGCAGACGGCAGTCGAGTAGTCGGCGTCGTGGCTGATGCTGACCAGCGCCTCCTGCAGGACCTCTCGCCCGGCCTCGACGTGGCGGATCAGAGCCACGGGCGGCCCTCCACCGGAACCGCTGCCGCCTTGGTTGACGGCCGCGTTTCCCAGGCCCTCTGGGTCCGGCTGCCTGGGCGCTATGGTGATGTCTTCAAACGAGATGCGCAGGTGAGGGTGCGCCTTGATGACGGCTTCCTTGGCGGCGAATCTGTACAGAGATTGGGGGGAGAGAGAGAGATGAAGATGAATGAATATGGCTGATCAGATCCCACACCTCGTCGTCTCTGAAATTGACATGTCCCCTTTTCCACGAAGAGCTTGAGGGATAATAATAAATAAATGAATAAAAACTCACCGGCCAGCCATAAACTCGGCGGCCTTTCGGCATCCGAGCTCTGCATCCGAGTTCTTCGCCGCGGCTGTCGCTAAAGCCTGACCCGGCGTGGTGTTTAGGTACTTGTACACACGGCCTCGCTCTTCTGGTAAGAGGACGCGTTGGATGAATCGATCGCGCTGCGGCCCGTCGAGGATTCTGCGGATCCTGGGTATGCTGCAGATATCTGTCCCCAGCGACAGGGGGAAGCGGAACTGCCGCCGCAGCGTCGTGGCTGCAGCAGCTGTCGCGCCAGGCATTGATATACTATGCTGCCCCTGGTTCGGCCCTCACTAGCTATTATGAGCCTGTCTTACCTAAGGCAGATAGGTATATGCGTGGTGTTTTGCTGGGAGAACGGTAGTGTCTTTTTTGCTGGTTGCAGTCATGGGTGGCCCCACAAAAGGTGAGCTACGATAAGAAAGATTAAGCTGAATAAATACTACATGACATTGACGTCACTGGGGCGGGCGCTTGTTTGTTTTGTTGATTTCCATTTTGGAAAACATTCCCATGACTTCAAGTTTTCTCAAGAGACAAACGACGCGAAGCACATAATCTTTGACTATAATGAAATTCAAAACATAAACATGCTTTCTGTCAACAACGCAAATATCAAGGAAATTATCAATGAATCTGTTTTGAAAATGCAATCTCTTAAAACCAAACATTGTTTGTCCTAGTGAATCCAGGCTGAAAAGATTAGTAGTTACCCCATAGAATAAGACTCAAGGCACACAAGGGTGCAACCAGTCTTGGGGACGTCAATTAACTTTGCCATTTCACCAGCAATCAGGACAGAGGCGCAGAGTGCCCCTCATGATCTGATTCTCTGCCAATCCTCGGGCAGTACCGGCACCACCAGATATAATTATCAGGTGATGCACGAGATTGAGCCGAGTATTTAACCATCGTGCAATAGAGGGGCACGCTCAGCATCCTGAGGAGGCGCTGACGACTCCCTGCCAGTCCAGGCGGGGAAAGCAACCACCAGCGAGAGCACAAACAATACGGCCATGATGGTAAAGGCGAAAATCCACTGCAGGGCGATGACCTGTCGCAAGAACTGAGCGACGCCCAGAGAAGCGGCCAGGACGCTGAGAGAGAAGCCCATGGTGTAATCCTATTCCGTGAAACCCACATTGTCAGAAGCCATGTACAGCGGCAAGTGCCTACAAGGCTAGGGGTAAGTAGATGGGGGATGTATCATACCTTGTACATGACCAGGAAAAATAGGCCGTACACAAAGATGGACCAGATGAAGATGTTGGCAAATATCCTTGCCACCAAAGCGTCTGGATGGTGCACCATGATGGCGCCGTTCCAGTAGATGGCCACAAAAGTCCACGCCAACGGACCCGAAACCACCGGGGTATGGATGAATCGAGGGTACGCGTGGTGGCGGAAATACAGGAACGTGAGGTTGGCGAAGTTGACAATGAGAACCACCTCAGCCCAAACAAAGTGGCCGTAGACAAACAGCATCACAAATGCAAAGTGCAAAAAGTTGTTGAGGATGAAGTGGCTGCCCACGGCGCAGGCCTGGTTCTTGCGGTCGAGGTTTGTTGAGAAGAGGAACGATGCATATCCGACCTGGAGAAGGAAGAGAGCAAGCCTATTCAAGTATCACGAGTAGTGTTAGCCTTGAATTATTCCAACAAGGGATAGCTCCTTCGGGGACAACGATATTTTTTTACTGACCAGTATAGCGATGTAATCATGTGGTCGAGACGAAAGCCTGTCAGGTACAAGTCATTGATGTCCCAGATTCGGCGGCGAATATGGAACGCATCGTGGTCGTCGTTGAACGTGTAGTAGAGAGACGAGAGCAGCGACAGGAGCCATGATGTGATGGTCAAGATCTTGTACGTGATGACAGCATTGGCCGAGTGAGAGTCCCTCTTGGAGAAGGGGTTTACTGCAGATGGGTGAAAATAAGGTGGTTAGCAGACAAGAAAGCCAGTCGTCCATAAAATTCACCACCAGTTATAACCTACTGTTGCTTAGCCTATCCATCTTGACGTTGTGCTTTTTTTTTTTTTGCAAAGCCGCCAGGGCTCTATGGGAGTAGACGGATGAAATGCGGTGTACTCGTCGACGACGAGGCAATTGAAAATGTGGAAAGAAGTCAGAGTTAGGGTGGTGTGGCAGTTTGAGAGAGCCGGGCAGCTGGATATTAAACGAGACGAGGACAAGGTGAATCAAACGACGTGGGGAGGCGTCATTGTTAGCTGCCTGCCTAACCTCACCTACCTACCTAGCTAGGTAAGGTAGTAAGTACATATAATAGGTAGGTAAAAGTACATGATTTCCTTGAATTGGATCCATCCAACCAACGTACCTACCTCCTTTGGGAGTGAGATGTGCAACAACAGCTCTCGGCTTTAGCCTCGAACACGACAAGTTTGCGGGGAATAGGACCTGGATTGGTCGCATGCACCTCACAGGGTCACCAGACGTACAGAATGATGACTGGATGGAGACTGGGGAGTTCGGGCGACACACACACACACACACACACACACAGCTCACCTTTTTGCTACGTACCGTACCACGCCACACCTGCAGACCAACCAGAAAGGCTTTACTTACTGGGTGCTTTTAGCTAGACCCAAGTCCATTCTGTAAAAAGTCTCCCGTTTCGTCGGCCGGCAGGGCGATCAAAGGAACTTTAGACCAAGGGCCAACCCTTCTGCATTGCACGCGCCTCCTCTTTTCGTGGAATCATCCGGACCAATCACGAAGGCATGAAAAGTACGGTCAATTGCTGCCAGACTTGTTTTACAGACCCGCGTTCGTCATTTAATGCCTCTCGTGCAATGCAATGCGTTTCTGTTTTATTGGGGGTTGGCAGTTGATCTACCTTGTGTGGGTTGTTGTCTCCTCGGGCCGCCCAATGCTGCCAGATACAAAATAACAAAAAATGAAGTTCAGATCAAAGTCCAGACGGTTGTGTTACTAAAATCCGATCTCATCGCTGAAGGGCATAGACTCAATGGCTGTTGAGGGCCACGGCATCAGGTCTCGTCAATGGACGAGAAGGAAATAACCTAAATAACATAAAATAAAATCATCAGATGGATGGAATTGACGTCCGTTGACACTTGATTGATGGGAACGCGTAGACAAGGGGGGGTGCAGGGGTGCAGCCTGTAAGTCCCATATTTAGCACTGTCTTGCTACGATCTGGGGCACCCTTCTGGACAATTCGCGGGGCACGTTGACCACTGATTGGCTTGCGCCTCCGCGATGACAGCATAGACATCTAAGGATGATGACAGCCCACGTTGCCGGTATGTGGCTGGTGATTCATATCCTTTGTGTTTGGCGGGAGGATTGTTGATTGTGGTATTATGAAAACAAGGATGCACGCGATCGACGTCAATAAGCATGAATGTATTTTGCTGGGAGAAAATAAATAAGAAGAAAAAAATGAACAAAATCCCAACCAGCTAGGGAATAAAAAGTCTGGATTATGGCAACTGTGGCTACCGTCGGCTGACGACAAGACGAGACCCATATTACTAGGCCGTCGCTCCACCGTCAAGCGGCTGAAACCGCTGTAAAGTCGGACATTTTCCTCCGTTCTGCCTCGGAGGCTCCATCGTATTAGCCACCAGAAACTTTGATGGCTCAGATGATGTAAACCAAAGGTATTTATTTATTCTTGCTATGAATGTAGTATTATTGTAGGACTAGAAGTAGAATAAACAAGCCTCTTGTATAGTAAGGGCCATCATGAATGAACTCATGCAAACGTAATTACCATCTCTGTTGGGACCATACGGGGAAACTTGCTGGCACCTGGAGCCTAATATGAGAATAAAAACAATTGATACCTACACACAGAATACACAACGAGACAGAAAAATTAAAATTGTCCTCCCAAATGCACGCATGCATGTCAAGGCCGATCCCGTCCGCAGCTGCTCTCCTTCGATTGGTTCCCAAGGGTCAGCTCACAAACACGGACAGCAAGCAATATACATTACAAATTGTAGGTGGTGTCGCGTATGCATGCTGTTTGGGTTTTGAACGAGGTGTGAATGAAGAACGAATGAAAAAAAAACCGTCCTACTGTCGCGGCTTCATACAACGTTGTTGCTAGATGGCGCATTTGATGCCTGGAAAGAACACTAGCTGCCATTGAAATAGGTGCAAATAAGTAAATGCGCACGCCAAGTTACGTCGATAATCAAATAAAACTCGATGCAAGAATGATGGAAATGCATGAAAGAAAGCATATGGACGGGACTCCCTAAAGAGAGGAGAGACCAGGTATAATCGACTAATGACAGACAAGAGTAATAAAAGAAACAAAAAAAGCAAAAATATCAGGCCTCATGGGACTCGAACCCACAGCCTTCCGCTTAAGTCCTACATTAGGAGGCGGACGCGCTACCTTTGCGCCAAAGGCCTCTGATGGAAGATGAGAGATGATTATGAAACTATATACCTAGCGTGCGTGGGGAAACTCTTCCATTTCTTTTTTATCTGTTATTCTTTTTTTTTTAGTTGAATATCCGAGAGCGCCCACGTGAAATTTCAATGTTAAACCATGTAACCTCCCTACATCTGGAAATGGCATTAATATCTTGTCCACCAAAAAAAAGAAAAACACATTTTTCTTTTATCCAGGAAGAACCTCTTTTTAATTCTTTCCTCCAAGCTCATGTTCCTCCTCACATTTTGTATCCTTGCTGGGCTTGTCCTTGATGATACACATCCCGCCCTTACAAAAGGCGCTGCCGAAGGAGCATGGCCTGCCATCCAGTGAATTGCGGGCCTGGAGGAAGACTGGTATGTCGTCCGTCGCTGGCGCGGCAATCGCGGCGGTAGCCAGGAAAGTGAGGAGCAGCGAGGCGGAGAATTTCATTTTTTGTTTTGTGGACAGGTAGCAGAGTAGGTTGTTGTTGCTTGGTTCTCTTTTTTTGTGGTAATCAGGGTGAATTTGATTTTAGAGGGAGATTTTGGAGTCCGAAGGACGGTTGTACCAGCCAAATTTGAAACATAAAAGAAAAGGTTTCAAGTACTGAACCGCATCCTAGTAAGTTCCTATTTTTTTTCGTCAAGAATTGTCTTTGAGTGGGAAGATGTATGTATCGACGGTTTTATTGTTTACCAAAAATAAGCACCTTCACGTTTTATAGCCCGTCCTTTCGTTTTACGCGACCAATAAAAAGCCACTTTGTTGAAAAGATCTACACGTAACACTTCCAAAGAAAAAAAACCCCCCCAAAAAAACCCCCCCAAAAAAACCCCCCCAAAAAAACCGACAGTGTTATTTCTTAGTTGGTTTCTCGTGGGGCCAAAAGTGTTGCATCGAGAGTCCACGTATGACAGAAGAAGCTATATCGCCCAAAATACGATGGCAAGGTAGCGATGAACAAGATGACGATGACAGGAGGTCGGAACAGATAATCCCGGCTGCTCGGGTGCCATAGCATCCAAGTGTTTATTAATCCCGTATACTATTCCCTACAATCTTTTCTGCTAGTCTCATCGCCCCTGACTTCTGGCGACTTGTATGTAGAATGAGTCTCAAACCTGGACTCGACTTGTCTGGCTATTTCGAGAGAATTGTACATACGCCCAGCGTAAACATACACTCACGTGCAGAATCACATCAAACACCCAGCCACCTTATCCTTGGGCTGTTTTGATCAAGTCAGCAGCCTAGAACGTTGCAAAACACATCACTGTCAGTGTATCTCAACAAGTGTGTATGCAACCCATATCCCTAGTAGCTCACCTTCTCAGCAACAGCGTACACGGCAGCTTGAATATGCGCCGCTGGTAGCAGTGGCATTATACCAGCGTCCACAACTCGCAGGTTTGTTGTGCCGTAGACTCGCAACTTCGTGTCCACGACGCCTCCGTCTTCGAATGGAAGCATCGCTGTCGTCCCTGCTGGGTGAAACTCCGTGCCCAAGCCACGCTGGACAAAGTCCGCCAACTTTGACGTATTTTCTTCGTTGGCCTCGTTATCGGCAGATGCGAATGGCTCCAAGGGCGAGGGCGAGAGCCCGTGAATTAACGAGTTGGTTTTCATCAGACGAGCATTCATTCGAAATGACAGCATTGCAACCTCGCACTAACACAACACCACAATAATAATCAGGAAAGGCTACCAATCGCCGGATCGGGGTCTGTGCCATCCTGCATAATACATACGTCAAGCGGATGTGCGCAATATCGCGGGTCAATGACCGGTTTGTTGTCCTTCAGAATGTTTGGGCCACTGGGACGGACAGTACCGCGCGACATGGTGCTTTGGATTGCAACTGTGTATCGGCCGATAGAGTCAACCATGATCTCCGAGGCAGGTTCATCGACTTGGCGTAAAATGTCGAGTTGCAAACGAGACTGTTTGGCGTAGCCTTGTCGCACGGCTGGCGGTGCATCGCGGAGTAGATAGCGGTCGAAATCATCCAGCATGTACTTTCCCGTCAACGTGTTCCACTCTTCTGTGAGTGACTGAAGAGACGGGAAAGCTACGATGGATATCAATGGGGCGGTAAGGGGGCCTTTTGTCGGCTCGTCAGGTATAGTGTATGAGATGAATATCGACCTAGTCGTATGAATATAGGAAATAGCTCACTCACCGGTGCGATTCACTCTGTAAGATAACTCAGCCTCTGCTAGCTTCTCATCGTGGAGATCATTGTCGGTAAATATATTGGGGCTAGTATCTGTTACCTCTGGTCAGTCTGTGGTGGCCATTTTTCTAACTTGCGGAGTAACTAACAGTTATAATCTTTTCCAACCATGCCGTGGTCTTGCAGGTTGTTCCCTACCCCTGGCAACTCGACCTGTACGGTGATGTTCAAGCTTTCCAGCACAGAGGCTGGGCCTATCCCCGAGACCTGTAGAATCGTTGGTGTGTGAATCGCACCTGACGCCATGATAACCTCTCGAGATGCAGAAACTTTCGAACTATTGATATTATTCGAATGCGAATCGCGTCGTGGGAGGAACTACAACAAGTGATGATTCGTGAGACTCTCTAGGTATAAATCTTTGTCAACAAGGTTGAATAAGCATCACATCAGACTGACCTCCACTTCCTGGACGTGCTTCAGTGTGAGAAAATTCTTGGTCGAGCTCATGATCCCCTGCGTGCTGTCCACAAGCAATAGTCGAGTAGCCATTTGGCCAACGGCAACATGCATATTCGGTCGTTCCATCACCGGATCAAGGTAAGCAACGCGGGCGTCACACCTGGATTGGTTGATGGCTTGCATGCTGGATGGACTGAACACTACGCCAGCCGTGATTCCGGTATTCATGTCCTTGAGCATCGGCAAGCCGAGTTCTTTGTAGCCTTTTAACACCGCATCTGATCCCACCAGCTCAAAAGTAATGTCAGATTATCCTTACTCGAGGCCCAATATCTTAACAGGACCTAAAAAATGCAGATATATGGGCAGCTTACGGCTTTGGTTGTAGACAAATCGAGGAAAAGAAACCTCGACAGGGCCCGATGTTCCATGAAAGGACATGTCCGGATCAATGCCTAGCGAGCTGGCCGTCTCTTCATCAAGACCCACTGTGTAAGTTTCGGTCTATGTTAATGCTTCATTAGTCTCTGAACCGAGGTCCAGTTCGCTCTGAGAGTTCTTTGTTTCTTTATCCTTACCTTCATGAAATAAGGCAGCAAGTCGTCCTATGACCAGCCCGGATTTCCCAAGTCTCTCCAGGCATCAAAATCACGCTTTGAACCCCGTGTCCACACCATCCCGTGGATGAGCGTACCGCCTCCCACCCCGCGGCCCTGGAGATAGGGCCGAGTTCTGTGGTCCAGGTGCTCCTGTGGCGTTGTAGCGAGTGTCCAGCCGTTGACATTGGTGATTTCTCGGCCGATATATGCCGGGTACGTAGTATATTCGGTTCGATTGTCCCTAGATGTTTTGGCGATATCGAACATTCTTTTAGTCAAAAGTCCAGCTGGGGTGATCAGACGGGGCGCAAAAAGGGAATGCAACGAGAGGCGTACAATTCACCAGCTTCCAGAATGAGCACAGTGACTGCGTCAAGTAATTCTTGGTCAGCCTTGGAGTGCAAATCCTGAGATGGCGACACAAATCAACAAAACACGCACTGTTTGGGTCTTCGCTCAGTCTGTTGCCAACAACCAGCCCCGAGAGGCCACCGCCCACAATAACATAGTCGTACGTAGGAAGAAGCTCGGTTGTGGCGCGTTCGACGGGGATGACTATACTCAGGGCCTGCTGGACCCAAATTAATGCTAGCCCCTGGACTATGGCGGCCCGGTTAATCAACATGCTGTGCTCGTGGGTCTCGATCGGATTTCTGGGCTGTGTTGATTTAGAGGGTAAGAGTCTTAAGTGTTTCGAGTGAAAATATAATACCATGAAAGAATGTTCTACTGCTGACTTGCGTTTTGTGTCGGCGGACGCATGCAGACTTGTGGCTGGATGTTGTGTGCTACACTGCAGTCAGTACTTCAAGAAGCACTCCTGTGGGGTTCAAATACCATTATTCGATTATGAGCGACTACAGAAATAATGGGAAAGGGAGACCGCCAAGGTATTGCCGACGGGGTTCTGGGTCTGATCCTTCCAAAAGTATCAGAGGACTTGCCGTAAGGTGATGTAAGAATGGCACCACAGGGTTTGCAAGGCATGCACTTCAACAAGGCAGTGGCCATGCTCAGTTTTCAGTTGTCTCCTCCTACGGACGGGAATGGAAGTACCACAAAAGATGTATCAAGATAAACGAACTATCACAAAACCCGAGGTTTAGATCGATATCTGACTGACACAGGTAATAAAATATTTCTTTTGACTGTCCACCAACTAACTACCTAAGGTAAGTACTAAACACCTTCCAAACCTTCCCTCCGCACACATTAACCGAATTCGACCAGAAAACCAAAATAAACAAAAAAAGTACATAGTCATTATCATTTATGGTTGTCGCCAGCGAGCTGGTGGGTATCCTTGTATATGCCAGCTATGGCTTGCCGTCATCTTGATGTAAATATGCGGCAACAACTTGACTCATCCCCTTTGATGAAATTCTTCTTTTTCCAAGTGACCCCAAGGCACTCAACTCTCCTTCCAAGACAAAGGTGATGGGATGCCGTTCAGTAAGGCACCTTCTCCTCCCAAACAGGCGGGCGCGTTGACTCCCTGTCCCAAACAAGCTTTCCACTCTCATCCAGCTCGCATCCCTCGTCTGTGATATGGATAATCTTGCCCGTGTGCGCAACCTCTTGCCTCGATACTCCAGCGGCATCACGCGGGATCCAGAGAAGCGGAGGTGTGCTTGTCACACTGGGCGGATAGTATGCATTACCATTGATCTCATCCGAGTACAGGTTATCGAGATCAAGGTCGAGTTCGGTCCCGTGGGGCACCAGCTTGCGTAGGGCAGCGTAGTCGGCATAAACCCAGGGCATAAAAAATCGTGACACAATATTGCCTTTCTTGGCGGTAGGTACAGTGGCTATAGGAGCAGCTTCAGTGTCCTTGATGTCGGCGGGGCTGTGGGCGTCGTTGGAGCCAAATCCATTTGTAGCCATGGTAGTGCCGGTCGCACCTGATGGACCAGCGCTGAGAGCTCCGTTGTGAGGTGCAAGGAGCAGTGCCTCCTCCTCAGCCAGAAGTGTCTGGGGGAGGTTGTAAAGGAGAGGGTTCAGAGCATTGCTGAGGGTGAGCTGGAAGAGAATGGTGAAGAGGAGCAGGGCTAGATATGATTTGTTAGCAACCAGGTTCGTACATACACCAGGTTTGTTCAACAACGGGAACTTACCAGCCATCAAGATCGCCGGTCCAACCGCAGTGCTGGAACCGAACAGACCGATCATACAAACCTCAGCAATGTAGACACCCGTGAAGAGTTGTTTGAGGGCGCGAGGGTAAATTAGACCTCTCGTGTCAATCTTGGTGTCGGTCACAAAGAGAACGTTGTAGCGCCAGGCGAAGTAAAACAGACACATGGCCAAGCATGCAAAGCCTAGCACTAGAGGAGTGATGACGGCGTAGATGATGGCGATGCAGGTGATCATGGTGTACACGGGAAGCGTGCTACCCCACGAGATCGCACTCAGCGTCGCCCACTTTTGATACAACGCACGGGGCGTTGACGCCAAGAACCTGTACATGAGCTGGAAGATTACAAAGCCAACAATTTGCGAGAGAACACTCGCTGCGATTGTGAGACCTTGAACGAGGAAGTAATTGTTGTAAAAGTTGCCAGGCTTGGGTAGTGTGCCGGCAAGGGTCTTCGGGATCTCTTGCGGATCCAGTGCCATTTCCCGAAGCTTAGGAGCCAGCTCGGTACCAGCGCTACCGACGGCTAAATGTGAACAGAATAGTTAGTATGAGAGGTTACAGTTATGAGAGAACCTCAAGTTATGGAGACTTACTAGTAACGAAGAAAACCTGAACGATCTGGAAGCAGAAATAGGCATTTTGGGTGAAGAGCTCACACCTGGAGTGCGACGGTTCTCCAGAAAGCTTTGCACAAACTGTACCACAGTTCCAGGTTAGCGTCCGAAGCAAGGCTCATGGTTTAGACCTGGCTGGCGAGAACCAGGACAGAAATCATTCCGAGATGGTACTCACGTCTCATTATGATGGGGACAAGTGACATCAAGATGGCAAGAGCTACAGATGGTAGCAGGCCAGTTATGACGCCCATGATACGCTGCTTATTGTCAGTAATATCCCGTAACTTAGGGAAGAGCGAGCGCATACCTCCGGAATAGCATTCAACCAGTTCAACCATGAAAGCTCATCCTTCAGCTTGTCAATGTTGGTGATAATGCCCACCACCATGACAGGGAACGCCCAAAATATGATCAAGGCTGCGATAAAGGCCAGGACCAAATAACGACGAACGACACGTTGCCACCAGGAGACCTTGAGGGATGACCAAATGACATCGCTAGGCGTGATGCCAATATAGCGTGGGGCCATTTGAAGGCCCCGATGATGAGCAACCACCTGGTAAGCAGCCTCAGCTTCACCCTGGCTCCTGAACTCGACAAAGACACCGGGGATCTTCTTAGCAGCGCCTGAGCGGTACTGGCGTTGGGCTTCGTCTGTTTTGGGAATAAGACGGTGGAGTTCGTCACGGCAGTAATCAATAGAGTCAACCTTTGAGCCCATCAAACCCAGGGCGCCAGTGCGGTGCGTTGGTCGCTTGCCCTGGGGAACCCATCGAGCCGCAATGCTGCCAGATTCGGTATCCAGTTGATTAGCCTCGTTTTTGGAGGCGTCAGCCTCGGCACCGGAACCACCTTTCTTGAGAGCCTGTCGACGGTTTTTATCAGCAAGCTTGATGAGCTTGACTTCAGCCTTCTCGAGCCGGTAGGCGTTCTCGTCTCGCTTCTTGACCAGTTCGTCAACTTCCTTCGACTCGTATGTGATCCAGACGTTGCGAACCGAGGGCCCAAACACCTGTCGCAGGTGGGCCTCGTCGAGGTAAGCGTCTGGCACAGAAGTGAAGAGGACGGTTCGAGACGAGATACGGCGCGAATACAAGGGGCTCAGCAGGAAGGCCTGTCGCAGGTTGATGTAGAAGACCAATTCGCGAAAGATCAAGTAGAGAATGAAGCCGTAGAAGATCCAAGCGGTGATTGCATGGGCAAAGAATCTGTATCTGCCCTCCTGGGTCCCAGCGTCGACGTTGGCATAGCTCAGCATGTCCAGCTGCTCCTGGCCGCCCCCACCGGTGATGTTGACGGGAAATAGGATGGGCCAGGTGATGCAGCATCCAACGAAGGTTATGACAATGGACATGCGCATGTAGCGCAAGTAGAGATAGGCGTCCAGACCCTGGTGCTGGAGAGCAAAGGTGTCTGGTATCTTCCAAAACTGACCAAACCAGTTGAACAAGCCATTTGGCAGTTCAGGAGTGCGTTCGCTAGGTTTGAATGTCAGACTCGCTTGCGCAAGTTTGGTTGCAACGACATCGAAGGGGGCAAAGAGTTGCGTAACTTACCCTGGTCGCAGGCTGCCGATGTAGGTTCTCGGCGCATACCATCTTCGCTGGCTCCTACGGAGGATCAGGAAGATTGCAAGGTAAGCACCGGATGCGATCAGCACTGGAACAAGAGTCGAGTACAGACCCGACAAACTTTTATTCTCCACGAGTTGTTGATCGGGCCCTTGATCAGCCATGTTGCCGGCGTGTGCTGATTGGCACAGGAGCCAGCGACAGTCGGCTTAGTCTTCAAAACTGGATTGCTTCAGGAACTGACGTCCCTGTTATTTGATTGTTAGTTGACGAAGCAGGGTTGACGCATGTAATCGATCCCAGTAATAAGGTTGACAAGAAACTATAATACATAACAGACGGAAACCAGACCATCAGAGAAGAAGGGGCGACATAAACAAACGACACCAGGAGGGGGATAAAGGAATGCTATATGTTAAATTGCAAAAGGCCTTGGGCTGAAACAGGGCCGAATTCACATCCAGCAAGGTGCCGTGCTCGTGGAGTCCGGTACAAGCAAGGGGAATGACTTACTTACCAATGGGTCGGTCTGTCTTGGCTGCTAGCCGATTAGTTTTGACACCTGTCGAGCGAGCCACTAGAGCAGGGCTGGTATAATGTTATTTTAGCCGGCGGCTATCGATCTACCGGTAGGACTGGAGAATCGGGAATACAATCCCCAAGTCAGTTAGAAAAAAAATCAAGAAGAAAAAAAAAAGGGGGAGGAGGTGAGGCCTCTGCCCGATGGCACACACAATCGTTCTTGTGAGGGAACTCACTAGGCCCAAGCTCTGCAAGCTCGCGTATGTAGGTGGAGTATTGAGGGTGTCACCGCCCCGTTTGTCCAACAGATAGATGGCAGGCGAGATGGAATGGAAGAGAAGAAAACGAAGCTAGAAACGAGACGTTCGGGGTTGGAGAACGCAGGGTGACCTGAAGTCAATTAAAAACCAAATGGAAAAGCAAGCCACAGGAGCTGCAAGAGAAAGGCTCCCGTGAAGTCAAGCTTGCGCTACTGGATTTCCATGAGAGGCATGGCCTCCCACTAGCGCGGTGTGGATTGGATATCTTGAATTATCATCTCTCTCGGACCAGGATGATGACGTCGTGAGCCATCCCTGCGAGGATGCGCTTTCCCTGCTGGCGCATACCCTGATCACGCTAAATCTGGACATTACCACAAGCGGGGCCGATGTGACAAGGTTTTGCCTGCCCTGAATTTTGACCTTGACCTCCATTTCAATATCAATAATTCTTTAAGACGCATGAATACGTTCTCGGCTCGTTGCGACTTGGCTGCGGTCCATGGGTGGATGTGATAACGGAGAAAAAAAAGGGAAGCGAAAACTAAATTTGCAGCTTCTTGGGTGAAGCGAGCAACAACCGTACTCCGTACCCACCTATCCAAACAGTACTAATGTAATGTGATTTGTGAGTAGGGACTGTACCGGTACGTAGCAAGGTAGGCGATAAGGTAGGTATCCATTTCCATTCCTTGGGGGGCGAATAGAACAACTTGAACTGGCTGTCATGATGATGGTGTGAACCTCGTTGCTTTACTGCTGAAATTTGACACACAAATTCGATCGATCTAGACTAACGCGCCGATTATCTGTGCACCCACAATCGGCCAGAAACATAATTACACTCTTGCGGGGTTCAGCTCTGTACGGTAGTTTCGATGATGCTCAAGAGCAGTAGTAACACGCCAAAATGTTCTTTGGCGCCATTGCGACCTGTGCACTCGACCACAAAAACCTTTGCAAAGCCTTACGGTACGCTGAACTAACCCAACTACCGTACCTATTGCTTGAGACATCCACGGAGATCACTTAAACGCCACCTAGCAAACACTTCAACTGGCGCCTGGGCTGCCATCATAGACGAGAGACGTGACGCAGATATGGTCTTGTCGAACCATAAAAGCTGGTGCATCTACTGTACCTGCGGGTAGATGTGAGTACTGTACGCGCACCGAGCAAGCCTGGTCAAGCTGGTGTCAGTTGAGGCTGATGTAGTGACACTTGAATTTCTTGATCCGTGTACCGTACCATAAAGATTGTTTCGTTGGGTGCAAAGTAGCAATCAGTCGATTGGATTGGTTGGTGGGTGAATTGTATTGGGTTGGCCCTTTTTTCCAGGGTTCTGCACGATTGCCGAGTCTAATTCTCGCCTGGTTCTTGGGCAACTTTCAAGCTTTACTCGCAAACGTAGCCACTTTTCTACGGTGTATGAAGTCACAGCCAAGCTCCCGACCCAGAAGGATTTGCCGGACTTCTGACAGGTATGTCACACTCAACCAGTCGAGCTTCAACAACGGGAGGACGGGTAGGCGGACGATGTCTGTGTCGACCCGGCACAGCAACTTCAAGCTCAAACGAATCGAGTGACCTGCTTTTCCTTTTGATTTCTTTTCTTCCCTAGCAAGCCTAGCCACGTCCATTCAATTAATTCATCCGTTCGGGGCTTGCGACCGGCAAGGTTGCCACTTCATTTGCTGCAAGCGGACGATTCAATGGCTCAGCCCTTCGACCGTTCTAGACCATGCGCATGCACCTTTAAAGCTGGCTGGCTTGGTGATAAGCCAATCAAGTCTCACTATGGCTCGATATACTTTAAATGCGACAGAGGCCTCTCAATGTTCTAGCACTTCGACGCGTACGGAGTAGCTAGAGCGACGCGCGTAACACTATAATCGGGTACTCGTACTACTGAAGAAACGCTGAACTGAACTGGACGATGTCAACAAAGCAACCCTGGAGAGGGACATGAAGATGCTTGTTCGACTCTTCGCAAATTCCGTACTGCCCACCTAACGGAACCCGAGGTCCAACATTACTGTTCCTAGACTCGTTGCCCTGGATTGAGATGCCTTCCTATTGTTAGTTAGCTCGGGGTCACCGTGGGCAGATGGATGGTTCAATCGCCTCCAGAAAATTCGAACAAATAATGGAATGCCATTTATAGAAGGATTAGGGATGCTCAGTGTGCTCCTCCCTTGCCTCATATGACCACATTCCGGCAGTTTAGCTGGAATGCTCTTAGGGATGCTATCGCAACGGCATTCCAGAGACTTTGCTAGCAGGCAGGCAGTGCGTGTGGACATAATAACAAAACAAAGGGACTTTCCAGGGCAAAATTTAGACATGCGATGGTCTGCTTCTTAACCAGTTCGCAATTCTAGTCCTTTGAGAACAGTATTCTGCAGCAATTGCCATCTTTTCTATCACCAAACGTGATCACTCATCGTAACGTCCACGCAGAAGCTGCTACTATAACCACTTCAGTCTCAGAAAATCACAATGTCACACGATCAAGAGCACAACTCGGACCCTGATGGTAGCCGAAGTGGCTACATATTGGGAAACGACTATGCTCCACCCTACGTCTCCAAGTGGTCCCGGCAACTTTCCAAGGGCTTCGAGAAAGACCATGGCTTCAGTGACCATGTGCTGCGGCACATGAACTGCAGTTACTTCTCAACTACGGGCCAGGCGCCGACCTTGTTGTCCCTGAAGCAGCATGCCCAGTCTGTAGCACACGCCATCGCACTTCTGAGCCCTTCCCCGCAGGTATGTGCCGGTCAAGTCAACGAGGACGACGCGGACGCCCAACCAGAGTCTTCTGATACGCACAACCAGCCGCTCGCCCGGCACGAGGCAATGGACTTCCTCGCCTCGCTGACGAAGCCTTACAGCAACAACGACCCGGACCACCACCGTCAGCTCAATAGCCTGCTCAACGAGGTCAGCAGCGGTCACGACATCATGGGCACCCAGTACCACTGCCCGATGGCGGACTGCGATGCCCCGAGGGACCCTGACGACGGCTACGGCCCACCGGGTCGTGCCATGCCCTACGCAAGCCACCATAACCTGCTCATGCACGCGAACGCCTGCCTCGAGCGGCTCGACCACGAGCTGAGCGCGCAGGGTGGCATCCTCTCCGTCCTGCCACAAACTCACGCGCCCCACGAGGCTGAGCAGCTACGAGCGGCGCGCAACACGCTCCTCGGCCAGCTTCTCACCTTTGTCCAGGCCCTGGTGGGCCGCATGCACGAGCTGGAGCTCCAGTATGCCAACATGGCCGACGCGCTGGCCGGCGAGGCGGTCATACCGCGGCAGCAGCTTTCGGCGGTGGGCGCGGACGGGCGCGCCGCCGGGGCGCCCATCGCGTACCCGCAGGACCGCTGGATCCTGGCAAACGCGGGTGATGAAGTGCTAAACTACGTGCACGACCTTCTCGACAGGCGCGAGGCCAAGATGGCGGAGAAGGAAGATGTCTGGGACAAGACTGGCGCGATGGGGACGAGAGTCTCGGACGAGGACGACAGTGATAGCGAGGATGGTGGGTACGGTGAGCAGGGCGAGACCAACGGCCAGAAGCGCAAGGGTCGGGGCATCGCGTACGTCGACATCACCACTCGATACTACCGGGCCCGGGGCCATACGGCGGGCGAGAGAGATAAGGGCACCATCTTCGTGGTGCCAGCCTGGAAACATCACCCGGCACTGTATCACACGATCGAGGCGGAAGCGCGCCCGACGGTGGTGACGGTTCCGGACCCTCACGTGCCGGACCGCATCAGCGTGCTGCAGGACAAGTACGAGAAGCGCATCACCGAGGGAGCCAAGGCAGCAGACGAAAACATACAGTTGAGCAAGCTGTGCAAGACGCTCCAGGACGACGTGCAGTCTCTTACGGAGGAAGGGCAGCGCGACAAGAAGATGAACGAGATTATGCAGAACATGTTCGATAAGGACCACAGGGGACTCGTGGACGAGATAGCCAAGCTTTCGGAAGAGTGCAGGGTCGCTAAGAAAAATAACCACGAGGCGGCGACGCGAATCTGGCAGGCCAACAAACAGGCGACCCAGGCAGAACGTGATCTCAGAAGGGCACAGAAGCAGATCGAGAATTTGACTACCGAGTTGGACAAGACCAAGTTTGAGTACAATGCTCTGCGAAGGCAGGATCGACCGGTTGCCTGAGAGGGAGAGAAGACCGAATATCTTTTTAATATTCGCCTATATTTCTTCTCCACTTGTGTTTCTTCTTTTGGGTTCGAAATTCCAGCCATGTGGTGGATTTCACGGTTTGGTTCGTTGCATGATCGCTTGCTTGCTCGCTCGCTTTCTGGCTGAGGGTCTTTTTCAACTCTCGCTTCAGGGGTCAGTCAGGTCTGGGTCTAGAAGGTACGAAGTAGGTACTCGGTTAGAAATATGAGGGCGTCAGGTAGGTGCGATTCATTACATGGCGCCCCATCAGGTAAGGTAGGTAGGTAGGTCTCAAGGTACTTACTTGTAGAAGCAAAATCTGATTTGCATTTGATTTCAATTTGACCACAAACATCCTTTATTCTCAATTGCATGCATCCTCCATAATTTTTTCTCTCTCACTTGCCGTTTCTCTTGAGTGCACGCTATCAGTAGCGGCAGTAGCCCACTTGTACCAAAATTGAATTCAAGACGATGTCACTTCAGTCATGCTTAGGGTGGATTTGACAGGACCATGATGGGCGCCCATAAATTGCAAGCGCGACATGGGCGCAACATCGGTCTGTCTCGGGGGCGACTTGTTCGGTACGGATTTCTTGTGTCGTGTGTTGCCGGGTCAACCACCCGCCAACCCCTCACCAACATGATACTAAAGTTGCATCAAGCACGCAATTGGTCCAGACCTAAATGTCAGATCCGCCTTGCCGCTTCCAAGGGGGCATCACATCAACATGCTTGCATGCACGATGCCTCGTCGGCGCTGAGGAACCCCATGGAGAGGGCTTTTTTTTCTTGATTGCGCATGCATGTTTTACATACCTAGCTTACCTACATACAGCTTACCTTACGCAGCTTCTGCATGTAGGGCAAAGCTAAAGGAACGGAGACCATAGCAAGAGGCGAAGAGGGAAAATACAAACTCTGTACCAGTACCAATTACCTCGAGGCACTAAGTATACTTTTTATCCTCAACACCAGCCTTCCACAATACCAATAGTGCCTTTTGCCCTACATCACAAATCCTCGTTACGCATCCCTGTTCCCCACGGTTTATACATTTTCTTTTCCTCCACCTTTTTTCATCAACCCCTTGCCCGAAAGTGAGGATTGGCCCTTGCTTCGTATTCCTTTCTTTGTCAAATCTTTAGCCATGCGCCGTTGATCCATTTCCGAGCTTCTTTCGGATCTGGGGGTGATTGAACAAAAGCAAAGTCGACAAGCTTGAGCTGGTAGGTAGGTGGTGGTGACAATCTCAGCAGAGCAGGTCAGGCAGGGTAGTGATCCATCAGGTAACCAGCCTGGGACGCCCCGGACTGAGTTTTTTGTTTTCAACCCCTCTCATAGCTAATAGCAAATCCAGGCCTCTCTAGACTCCAGCCAGGCGAATCGAGGTCGCAACGGTCTCGAGCCGATCGACCGCGGTGGTATTTTATTTCTGGCTGTGAAAAGGCCTCTCGCGTGGTTTTCAACCACCGATTCTCAACGCCCATCATCCAGAGCAATGACAATCTCCTCGAGCCTGGGTGACATGTACGCCCGGGCCAAGACACCCTCGAGGAGCCTTCTTTCGCTGGCTGTCATTGCTTCCCTAGCAATAGCAACATCAACGCCGTCAGCCCTGCCTTACGTCCCGACGACCATCTTACTCCCCGGCTCCTCTGGCTTCAGTCTGCCCGCTCAGCGCAGCCAAGACAAAGTCGCTTACATCTTTCGCCCAACCTCGGAGAGCTCTGTTGATCTCCTGGCTCTTGACATCTCCTCAACACTTTCCGCCTCGTCCCTCCGCCTGGAGACACTAACTTCTGGCCTGCCTTTCCTAAAAGAGGCCAATAAAACGACGACTTTCACGCCATCGCTACTCAGCAACCGAACCGTTGCCGCATATGTGGGGGATTGCGCGTCCCAGTCTGGCGCCCCGGCTGTTTGGACGGCTCCGCTGCCCGACTCTGCTTCTCGCAATGCCGAGCTCACATGGGATTATGACGGAGCCCCGGATGACACCGGTGCTGCTTTTGTGCACTCCTGCAAAGGGCCCATGTTCCTAGGAGGCGCCATGAGCTTTTCTGCTCAGCTTTCTCCAACGATATCACCACCTTCTGTTTGTAAGTGATCAACACACCGTTATTGCACTGGAGAATTTGGGTGCTTGCGTGTCAGACGGCAACATCACCTGGACCACTCACTGCTCCTGCCCAGCTGCCTTCAGTCGATTTTTGCATGGACCCGGGATCCACTGCCGCGTATAACAAAACGCTAACTTGACGGCTCGTCAAAGACTATTATGGTGGCATGTGTCCTTTCACAAACCAATCCGGAACTGACTGGACCAAGAGCGCCGCATACTCGAACCACGTGCTCAAGCTCGGCCTGCCGGCAGATAACGCTTTTAACATAAGTCCTATCGTCACCACCGGCCGCTCGCCAGGTGCCCAGGCTGGTTTCACGCTCACCTCGCTGACACCCTCCATCTCTAATCGCGGTGATGTGGTCACGCAGCAGCTCGACAGCGTCATGTTGGGGGGCCATAGCGCGCTTGGTTACATCAACATGGGAGAGGCTGCCATCTGGAGCGTCCCCCAGGAAACATGGAAACTAATCAAGCTGCAGCAGCCCAATGCCGGCAGGACGGAACTTGCAGTCAAGAAAAACGAGCTCCCCGACCAGGTCGAAAGCCGGTCTGGCCACACCACAGTCTTAAGCGCGGATGGGAGCAAGCTTGTGGTTCTGGGCGGCTGGGTTGGCGATATAAAGAGAGCAGCCCTCCCACAGCTTGCGATACTGGAAGTGGGTGCCGACTTCACCGAGTGGAAGTGGAAAATTCCTGTCGAACAGCCTCAAGGCCAGGCCATATTCGGGCACGGCGCTGCCGTCTTGCCAGGCAACATCATGATGGTATATGGCGGCTACTCCATCGCGCCAGAAGCCCAGGACTTGGCCTCCTCTCGACTCAAGCCTAGACAGGCAGGGGCAAGCGGCGAAATACCGATGTTCTTCAATATCAGCTCAATGACATGGTCCAACGAGTATACTAACCCTGAACGCCCCGCGGGTTCAGGCGATGGAGCTAGCAGCGCACACGAAGCAAGGAAAAGTAACCTTGGACTGAGCCTGGGCCTGGGTCTAGGTTTGGCCCTGGGTCTCATGGCCCTTGCGGTCGCGGCATACTTCCTCTGGCGGAAGCGGCAGCGCAACCGCCGTCGTGACTCGGCTGTGCGTGCGCTGGCCCAAGATGCTAGCATGTTTCTTCCGCAAAGCGACATGCTGGAGCGCGATGATGCCAGCTTCAGCAGGGGCTGGAACTCGGCGCAGGCCTACGAGTGGTACACGGGTGGCGCTGACCCGTTCCAGCGAGCCGCCAGGACCCGACTTACTTCGTCTTCTGTGGGCTACGAAAGCTTGCGCGGGGCATCGGACCCGGAAGGCTTCTCTGCATCGGCACAAAAGGTAGTGACACGCAAACCTGTTGGTTCAAGGAGCCTAGGTGGTCACGTTTATATGCCGCCTCCCCTGGACTTGAGCCCTCGGAGCCGAGGAGCGACCGAAATGAATGTGATCCACGAGGCGGATGAGGAGGTCGAGGCCCCTAACGCAGAGCCACCATCTACAGCTGCTGTCGTGGTCCAGACAAGACCAATTTCCCAGGAGAGCGATCCATTTCTAACTCCGACTGAACCCACCGGGTTCAACGTAGCGTGGAGGCAGGAGGAGTCACCCAGGTCATCTACAGGACCAGGCTACACTCCAGATGTCCAACAATGGGTGCAGGATGCTGAAGAGATAGATGCCGAAGTAACCGCCCGCATCCCATCACTGAGGTCGATGCCGCACACTACAACCGTCACAACATCAGTACCACTTCAGGATTCCCGTCCAAGCAGCCGCTCACCGACTCAAAGGAGCCTGTTATCCCGTGCATTAGATGGCGGAAAAGAAGCGCCTCCAGCTAACCTGGCGGAGCAAGGTGCTGTTCAAAGCTTGTCCAGGTCCGGATCCATCAGATCTCCCCCGGATCACACGTGCGGTGTCACAGGCGCCCTGGTCGGTAACAGTAACGAAGAGAAGAGCCAGGACAGAAGTTCCGGAGAAAGCAGTGGTGAAGTAGTATATAAAACAGCGAATTCAAGCTTCTCCGCTCTGCAAGCCGAGGGCCCGGCGCTTCTGGCCGGCAGTTCCGTAGCAGCAGCTAGCATCAACAGCAATCAAAGAAGAAGCCTGATCGGCGGGACCTCACCTTCGCAGGACGATGACGACTACGATTTTCAGCAGGGAAGCCCTAGCAAAATGAAGAGACGCGCGTCATGGTTTGGCCTTGGCACCCTAGGCAGCCTGCGGAGGGCGGTCAGCTCGTCAGGACGTAGGGAATCTTCTTCCGACGCGGCGGCCAGGGACGGAGGAGGCAAGACGAGCAGTTCTGAGTGTGGCGTCTGCCATGATCCCGGTCACGGCGGCACCGGCACCGTGTCGCGCCGCCGCAGACAAGGCCGGGAAGCGTGGGAGGCTGATACCTCTGGCAGCGGTCAATATGGGGGCCCCAGCACACCGCCGCGCCGGCTGTCTTACAGGCTCGAAGAAGAAGAAGACGACTGGGACATTGAAAGGGCCTCGGAGCGACGTTCAGTGCAATACGCGTTTACGGTACCTAGGGAGCCCCTGCGTGTAGTCAATGTCGACGTTCAGAGGGAGAGTTTTGATACCACGGCTCGGGAAGAAGATAGTGGAGAAGGCCGAACTGAACAACGGGGGACGACAGAGGTCGAATCAGATGAGGTTAACTCCAACAGAGCGAAAGGGACAACCGAGGAATATATTGGCATGGGCAGCCGAGAAGATGGTCCATTTGTAGGCAACACAGCTGGCCCGTCCAGACCGAGTCTGCTTTCCGAACCAACGCCATTCGTACGAGAACCGCAACTTACGGGATTCCCACCGGGCTTCCTACCGGGAATGCCCACCGGTGGCGACAACGAACAGGACGAGAACCATCTCCGCATCCCGACCCCTAGGACCCCAAATTTTCCAAGAGACGGCGACAACGACGATAGGAATGCCGAGGGCTTGGAACCCGACGGTCTATCCCCGCGTCAGCAGGCCGATAGGCGCTCGTTCGAATCCCGGATGTCGGTCGACTCGTCGGCCAACCACGTCATCGGACTGGCGCAGGCCGTCAGCCTGACGAGAAGCTCGGCGTTGCCGACGCCGCGCCCTTCGCCGCCGACGAGAGTCATGGAGATGGTGGGGCGGATCGAGGAGGAGCAAAGGGGCGATAGTCGCCAAAGCTCACCGGCTCGCAGTGCGAAGATAAGGAAATGAGAGCTTATAGTTCTCGCGAACCTTGGCTTTGTGTTGCTTTTTTTGATTATAGCTTATGGCGATGGCTTGGTGTTGACCAGTCTTGAGAAGACAAGTGTGTTATCTAGGAAGCGATTTTTTGTGGCGTTTTGTTTTCTTTTCCCCCTCCTCCCCGTCATCTTGACGGGATGAAGCGTTTCTGCTGTAACTTGGGACTGTGGTATACGAATACGCAGGATATGACTTTGTTTTTTTGTCCCACACATCGGGCTCGGGGAGCTCACGGTAGCATAGAATATTCCTTCCTGAGCAACGATGAACAAGTAAAAATTTAAGATGGGAGTTTTGATGTGCCAAATTGAGTCTTTACTATCTGCCTACCTTGGATTTGCACTGAAAAATGATGTTTGAGCCACCCATTCCAATCACATCACATACCGACGGGAACGTGGTGCTTTGCTTGTTTGCTTCCAAAGGTCATCCAGTTTGATCAGTGAATGACGTGTGTACATGTCGGATGTTTAACGAGGAGACGTAATCTACCCTCATTGTGATAACGAACCCTTGAAGAGGAAACAAGGCGAGTCAATGTTGCCCGGTCAGAGCGCAACCCCATCCATATCTTTAATAACAAAGTGTCTCTGAAGGAAACCTCGTTGGATTCCCATCGAGGATCCTCATTTCGAGAGCGAACAAAGACAAAAGGTGTGCGGGCAAGATTTCACGAGTCGGAGCGCCCGTTTCAAACAAAGTGATTTTCCTCATCTGGTCTCATTCCGTTGATCGGCAAAGTGATTTTCTAATCATGATCTCATAATCTCCGTGGCCGAAGAAAAGCTTTGTAGGACTTTAGGGAACTGGAGGAGGGAGTTGGTTTTTTTTGTGCTGCCTCTAGGAACTTTGTTTGCACATCGCAATCTGGTAAGGTTTTTTTAGGGCTTTTGTTTTCAACCATTTCCCGAACCTACTGTACCCCAGAACACGCACGAACCCTCCGCATAAAAAGGAAAAAAAAAGCATCAATGCAATGCCTGCTAGACTAGAACCTATCTTCCTTGAACGCTGCTTGCGGGTTTACCGATTACTGGAAGCCCATTCCCGCTAGTTGACTTTTTTTCTTTTCTTTTCTTGTGGTGATTCGGTACTGTGAATTCGGTTAAGCCATCCCTTTTTCCCTAGTGGTTCCAACCATTTCCCCCGTACCTAGTGTAGTCCCAAGCTAGCTAGCTACCAGCGGCGTGGTAAGACAAAAAAAGGGTTATGACGAATGAGGCTTGGGGAATGTGATCTGGAATTCCACAGCAATTTTCCCCCACCGGTTGTCTCGCTGCCCTCTTCCGGTTGATCGAGTAGCCGTGAGGGAGAGGCATAGGTACAATAAAGATCTTCACCAGACGCACGGGACACTGGAGGTCTTATGTGTGGCGCAGCTGTGTGGTCTCGAGAGGAGTTGAGAATAGACCAACTAGGAACCGTATTATGCAATTGGCAGGTATTGACCCCCACACAACATGGAAGCTATTAACTACCATATGTCGTAAAGGATACGTACAAGCTAGGGTGTTAGGTTAGTAACAAAAGAAAAGTGCGAGCCTCACAAGTGCACTGTGCTGTTCTCACCTGTAAACCTTCGAGAGCGACTTAACACTGCCAAGACTGCAAATTGATTCACATCCACGAACTAACAGGGAAAAAGACGCATCGAGACCAACCGATTCGACGTCCCACGTTGGCTGTTCTTACCGTTTGCATGTGGAGGTGGACGCGCCGAGTGGTAGATGCCTGACGCCTCGCCCCGATTCCCCGAAACGACGGCGGTCATCGGAGCCGGGAGGAGGCGGGTGTGGAGAGCGCCATGCTTTTCCTGTGGCTGGCGGCATGTGACTTCGTACTGTAGGTTACTGTACATCTTACCCATGCGCCGATCATAATTATCTTCACAAAGGGGACTCCTGAAGCCTGCAGGTTTTAGCGCTGCACAAAGGAGAAACGAGCAGAAACGACGGTCGCCGTCCACCGCAGTTATCGAGAACCAATCAATCGAATCGCAACCCTTTTTCTTCTTTTCTTTTTCTTTCTTTTTCAACCCGATTACATACAGCTCTCGGGCGTTTTTGTGCTTTTTCATAGCCACAAATCGATTCGCTGGACTGGAAGGGATGCAAAAAAAAAGAAACAAAAAGAAGAGGGTTTGCTATTACGGGCTTGACGGGGTGCAAGTCGTAAATAAGGTACTCCGTAGCGGCTTGGTTGGTTGGAACAAATTCAAAATACATTCCAAGAACCGATTTCGTACACTCACCCACCCACCCACCTACCTACTTCGTACTGTACCTTAAATACCGCCCAGGCTGGCAATTGGATCTCTGAGTTACGAATGACCATTGGTTGACTGGGCGACAAATGGTCCGCGGCAGTGGCGGCCTCGCTGACAACCAGGCCGGGTCAATAATTTGAATCGACAATATGGCTTTTTCCTCGGTAGCAGTCCTCAACTCGAAACTTGTGACCCCCAGAAATTCCAGACTGACTTGAATGGTTCCAAGGCACAGCCGCGTCTCTGTCTATACAGCCGTGTTTGTTGAGAGAGAGTGTGCGGTGAGACGCCAATCTCGAGCCGAAACCTGGATTCTAGGTATTGTATGCTGTTTTTTTTTTTTTTTTTTTTTTTTTTTTTTTTTTTTTTTTTTTTTCCCCCCTCTCGTACATGTAAATGGGCCCTCTCTTTTTACTTGTTCCCTCAGTCCTTCACTTTCTTTTTTTTTTTTTTTTTTTTTACATCACCCACCTCGTACATGCAAACGGGACCCGTCCATGTATCGGAGTACTCCGTACATCACGTTCGTCATTGTGGTTTTCTTCTTCCCCATATTTCTCTTCTTCGTTATTTCTTCTTTGTTTTTGCCGCCCCCCCTCCCATCTGAACGATGGGAGGGGAAAAAATTCAAGAAAAAGCCATCAGACTACCGTAGTCCCGATTTACCCAGTTATTCCTCTGCGCCTTCCGATTTGAGGAGGTGGATTTTTTTCCCACGGCAGGTAGGGAGGGTTACATGCATGTTTGGCCGACCCTCCAACGAATTCACTACGACTAGTCCGTTGCGAGGTGGGTGGTATTCAACTGCTTGTGGCATGCCACTCGCATAGTAGTACAGTTCGTATCATCAAAGCTCGGCTGATGATCTACTCGTAATGGAGAACGTCGACGAAAAGCCTCGTTTGTGTGCACCACAGATGCATTTTTTCTTTCTTTTTCTGTCCAAGGCCGGGCCAAGTCAGATCCGAGATGCATACCTTGGCTACAATGTAGACCAGTGGGGAGTCCATCCTGGCCGAAATGCCGGGCTTGTGCGGTCGGGACAAAGAGGTTCCCGGCGCAAAAGGTGATTTTTTCTGTCCATGTTTTTTTTTAAAAGTTGGCCACTGCAGTGGACACAGTTGATTGACGTCCGATTACTTATCTAGAAACGAGCAGTTCTTCATACAACAAACAAACACATCGTTTTACAATGTTCCGAGCCATGGATCCATCCTCCCGTGCACCGTCCACGTAAGCTGTTAGACGCCATCAGTGTGGACAGTGAAAATTAAAGCGAGGCAGGGACAGGGCATGGAAAAGTCGGGCCGGGGTGACGGCTGATGGAATTGAGTTTCGCTGCTTGCTTGCAGCTATCTCGACCAATTCGTGAGATAAGGGAATGAATGGTGCTGTGATTACGCCAGCGAGCTCTTTCCCACCCCCAGCAGAAAATGATAGTAGTAACACCCGCTATCGAAGGGAGGAAAGCAACCAGTTGGATATTAATATTAATTGCGGGTTTCGATGGATGGATGTTTGTTTGTCAGGCCTGTGCTTGTTTCTCACCGAGGGAATTGATCTCGATTGCCCCACGTCAGGCCAAGGCCTTGACCTTGGAAGGCTTTCTTTTGTCGACAGGGAGGCCCTGTTCGAGCATGATTGCTGTTAGAGTGAGGCGACGCACCGTTTTGCTTCAAGCCTAATTGTTTTGTTTGAATGGTTGGAGGTTATGGTTCAATACTACAATGCTTCGTTTACAAGCGAGGTAGATTCGCTATTCCCAAGCGAATGGAAGGCTTCTACTATGTTCCATCCATTTTTAGATGGGAAGTCCTTCTTTTCTTCCCCATTATTTTGAATAGCCGCCGTCGTCTCGTCGTCGGCGCCTCTCTATTGACCATCTGTTGCTTTGGAACCCAACCTGCCTGCAGGGATGGTGTGGAGACGCTCTTCCAAGGTTTGAGCACTTTACACAAAGGCAGGCAAGGCAGAGAAGATCATTATTAACCTTTTCTGCTACGAGGGCCGCGCGCCGCCGCCGGTACAGCTCGTCGATAACACTACTGCTACTACTGTGCGTGATTGAGGTTTACAACAAAAAAAAGTGACAAAGTGGATGACCAGAAATGATGGTAATGTTAATGGAAATAGGCGAGTCCGAGTGATCGGATATTCGCGCGGCCTGTTTCTTGTTCTGTGCCGTGGGCAACGAATTGTCTGGAACATTGACCAACCGGGTTTTTGTGGCTACAGTGTTTTCTTTTTTCCCTCTTGTTTTTTTTTTCTTGTGTTTGGCGATTGTCGTTTTCCTTGCCAAGCTGGGCGGCCAAGCAACAAGGCAAATTGAAAAACCTCTCGTGTGGTAAATCTTGGCGCGTGCCAAAGAAGTAAACCATAAAAAGTCAAGCCATCACAGGCTTGCCAAGGTCATGTTATGTTTGCACCACCTCACATGGTGCCGGCGTTGGCGTACTGTCAGCCCTCTCGATAAAAAGTTTCAGATCATCGTCTCACTTGCTGGGTGGAATATCCGTTTGTTCATTCACTCGGACCTTATCCCTTGCACACGATTCAAGGGACTCGTAATTCCAGCTCACAGTACTGTAGAAAGCAGATAAAAAAAAACCAATGTGGGCCGTCCTTGGTTCGTGTCAAATACTGAACCTAGCAATCATGGAAGCAAATACAAAGCACGGATAGGTTGTGACATCAGCGTTTGGGTGGTCCGCCCGAGGTACCGCAACCACACCCCGCCCGTGGGTTGGTTCATAACCCACACCTGCCGGGTTCTGCTATGGTGATGCTAACTCTATCGGGCAGTGACGGCTGCGCGCTTTGAGAGACTGATCCCCATAAACTTTTTACAAGTACACCCACCCACCCGAAGATCCTAGGCGGCTTCGGCTTGGCGCTTGGCTTTATTGTTTCCCGTCCATTTTCTCTTAAGCAACTCCCTTGCTGCCTGCCATCCCTCACCCTCCTCTTCCACCGGAGGTTTTTCAAACTTAACAGGTTCTTGCATTTTATTTCATTTCTTTGCCCGTGTGCATTGCGGTTCGGTTTGGTTTTTGCTGTTTCTTTTTCCTCGGCTCGACCTCGCGGCCCGGCATATTATCGAAGTAAACGACCATTCTGTCCGAAAGCGAAAACAAAGACGTTTCGCCGCTGGCTGGTCCTGTTTCGCTTCAACCTGCCACTCGCCTACGAACGTTCGACTTCGGCCCTTGCAGATATACCCGACTTCGTCCAAAACCCAAACAAAGGACGTTCGATAATTTTCCACGTTTTCGAGTCAACCTGCAGCCCGTTTGGCTATTTGCACCAGCCCAGTGACGCCTTTGCTGTGCGGCACGCATCGTAGCAGACTCAAGCTGCTGGATATCGCAGTACCACCGTTGGAGAACACGAGAACAAGCTTCACAGGCACCATCGAGCATTCCGAGCGGCCGTAGTGGGAAGTTCTTGGGCGTGGGCCCCTTTTACCCTGACATGGCTGTTGGGTTCCGCCACAGGTGTTACTCTTGAACGCGCTTGTTTCCGAACCCCGGGCAGCCACGACGACCATTGCTAGCTGCGCTGCTAGTATCTTGGGGTAAATCTCCGCCAACCTTGCGTTCCTGGAAGCTTAACTATTTCCAGCTCCGGACACACCAAATCCCTTGAGCTTGTCAATTGGCTTCAACTGTACTCAACCTATCCTGAATTGTTCACGATGCTATCAAGAGGGGGACTGTCCAGGTGGGCAGCTATGCTGTCCATGACATTATTTTTGACAAGTCTATCAGCAGCCCAGTCAATACCCATGGACTACTGCGCGACGATAAACACAGGGTCGGGGCCTGGCAGTAAGTACTACCCAGTCGCGGAAGATATCCATGATTATTGGCTTCGATACTAAATGTATGTGTTATTCACTAGACCACAGCGACTGGCAATCAGATGGCCTGTGCTCTAACTTTTGCAAAGCCAGCAAAAACGGCCTTGCAATTGTAAGGGGATCCCTATGCTGGTGCTCAAACATCATGCCCAGTAACAGTGTCCAGGTAGGGACCGACAAATGCAGAGATCCGTGTCCCGGCTTCCCAGACGACGTCTGCGGAGGCGACGGCACCTGGGGATACATGCGTATCAGGGCCAATCCTATCACAGGTACAACGGCGGGTTCTGCACCAGCTTCCACGACAGTAAGTATTGCTTGTATTTTGCTTTGCCGTCCCATAGGATCCGCCGCCATTCCACCTCAATGGCCCTATATTCCCCCGGCCACAACTAGATTGTTCAACCTGCAGCGGTGAGAGGGTATGCTGCCACGAAGTCGTCGCACTATGGATAACCCGGTTTAACCAGCTGGTTTATCTACAATTAGAATAGAGGGAATACAGTTCCTGGCCCTGTCCAGGACTCGAAACCTCCCAACCCTTCTCCGACTGCAATCTTGACAACTACAATCACCGCTCTCCCCCCGCTGTCAAGCATAGACTCCGTAGGACACGTCCCCTATATCCATACAACCCTTCCTTTCCCCCTTCCCCGAAATAAACCTGAATCATTGAGGGGGGTTGTGCTGACATGAACGGATCAGGCGGGACAACAACAGACAACATCACCACCACAAGTAGAGACAGTAACTGCTGACGGCACAACAAGAATTGTTACTGTGGCACCCACTGGCGCCGCCGGCTCTTCACAAACACCCGGCTTCGATTCAAGTCGTAAGGAAGAAGGAGGCGGTCTCGGGACGGGGGCCGCAGTTGGAATTGCGGTCGGTGTAATTGCGATCTTGGTCGCAGGTGGCGTCATAGGCTTCATTTTCTTGCGACGCAAGCGAAGGCAGGATCGAGAGGCTCAAGAGGCTGCAAGTCCCGGGGGCTATGGCGCAGACATGTCCCAGCCGACAACCGGCTTCGCCACTAGGAGACCAACCAATGGGACTTGGGGCAGTGAGCACTCGAGCGGGCGCAGAAGCAGCATGCCTGATCCCCGGATGAAGTCGGCCACTGGCGTCTACGGTGGAACATTCATCAACAGGAGCCGAGAGAGTTTCGAGTCCATGCAGGACAACCTCGATTACTCAAGACCTGTCCACCACCCAAACAAGGTTCTTAGGGTCGCCAACCCTACACCTGGCGAGACCGATTGAGAAGGAAAGACCGTCTGAGAAGACGCGATGACTTCTCTGTACTATACACATTACCCAAGTCAAACGACAAAACACCGATACAAAGCCCTCCCTACAAGACAGGGTCGGAGGTTGGAATTCGAATAACGACGCATACGAATATCATACGGTCAATTCACTCAGGGACGATATCAGCGGAGCCCGAGAAGTGACTACTAAAATCTTTACGCGACAGCGGTTGAACATACTTGGGGTTGAAACGAGCTTGGGCCTCTGGGATGGTTGTCGAGGCTCCTTGGGGATCCAAGGACCGAATAACTATCACTGCTCGCAGTCAGGACCACCAGCAGGATTGGATTTTTAGATTGGATCGGCACAATGCACACCCAAGTACGAACCAAATCATGTACAGATTACCACAGAAGCGAATAATTGGATCGGGGCCATTAGGATGGAGCAGCGCTGTCCAATACAAAACACATATCATGATATCTCGGTGTGCAATATTTGAAACCCTCGATGGTACTTTGTGCTGAGGCGCGTAGCGGTGAAGGGATTTGCCGCCATTCATTCCCAGGTATGACAGATACTAACCAATGATTTACGGAACTGAGGTACTGTAATTAATCGAGTTTTGATTGACTACTGTATTTGTAACTTGGCTGCCGGTCGCACTCATATGCTGCGCAGGTGCTACCTACTTTGTTACTCACAAATTCCCGACTTGACTTTTACCGTAATTAGTGAACGGGTTAGAGTAGTCTCGTTTTGAATTCTCACGTTACCTGCAAACCTGGGTACATGGGGGGGGGGTTACTTTGACTGAGGCACGGTACTATTGAAAGTTTCGATGGACTAATTATGAGGTGGCATGGTGAGTAAAGTACCAAATTGCACCGCCACGCACCAAAAGAGGTGGGCGGTCGGAGACTAAGTCTTTTTTTGGCTTGAGACAACACAACCCAACTTGCAGTGCTGAGAATTTATCTGATCATGAATGAATGGCATGTCATTTGAACAAAATGGGTGAGTTGCAGTAGTGAGAGAGAGAGGGGGGAAAAAGTTGATTTTGTACCAGGCAAATTTTGACCAGACACAAAATAAGGGGACCGACCAGCTAATCAGATGGCCTCAACGCTACAAGCTCGAGCTGGCATGTATCGATGCGATGCAATGTCGACACTTACTGCGAACGCTTTTAATACTACAGAATGATATGAAACCGCTCCCACGATTGACGACCCTGATGGGCAGCCAATCAGGAAGCGCTTACCCCTGGTTCGGGACCCCACCCCCTGCTGCGCGCGGGAAGCGGTGGCACCCCCTTGCAATTTGAGCAGTCCACCATGGGCTCCCTCCGACCAATTGCGGCCCACCGTTGAAAGCTGGGCTGTCAGGCTGTGCCATGCAGGAACCCCGGCCCTCCACTTCGAACACTGGAGATCTGCAACGACCCTCCCCAGCACAGGGATTTCGACGCTCGTCAGTCATCCCTCGCGGCGCCTGTTGTTAACTTGCGGGGAGGTTTTGCGTTGGGATTTTCATTCATGCGCATCGATTCCCTCAAAGCCCTTTTGTTTTTTTGATTTGTGCCTTGCTTTGAAAGCAAAACCAGTTTTACTTTTTTCCCAAAAGAGGTTTCGTTCGGACGGCTTGTCGCTCATTTCCAATTTTATCCGCCTATCCCGTTCCTCATACTGCAACCCGCACCCTCGTCAGGCTGGCCCACGACAAAGAATTCAATCCGCAGCCTCGTTCCTGTTGCCAATTTTCCACTTGCCTTTGATCGCGAATTGTTGTTTCCCGCCCCAAGCGCCCATAACAACAACAAAAAAAAGAAGAAAGGAAATAATACACTGTCGAAAATCGGCAAGACCAACGACGGGCGCGACCGTTCCCGAAGATCAAACTAAGCAACTTCAGACCAAAACGCGGCAAGGGGGAGCAGTCACGACTGAGACTTATGCACGCATTCGTTGTCAGAGGTCAGCACTACTGTATCGCAGCACGCGCACGACTTCCCGACTTGGGTAACGGCACTCGAAATATCAACTCCGCCAACAGACCCTATCGACCTACTTTGTCTACGTTACTTTGATCGACACCACTCTCCAGCGACGCGGCGCGAACGCAGCTCGATTAACCGGTGGCTCCGTCCTGCTACGCCTAGGACGCGCCCTAGTGACACTCCTAGATCGGATCTGCAAACCGGGTCGAACAAGCCGTTGCGACTGAACGATCGAATTGCAAGAATAACCGATATTGAATCTCGTTGAGCGGTGCCTCTTGGGTCTTGAGCAGCCCTCAGTCTAGCTTCTGGTTTCTCTCGCTGCGCCGGAAACTACCGACCTATACGAAGGGCTGGCTCACCTACAATCTTCCCTGCCTACCTAAGCCACCCAACTTCTTTGGCTATACAGAGCTGCATAGCGCTGGCGACGACGGCGGCCACCCTCAACTGCGCACTGCGCCCGCCAGAGAAGCCGGAGCCATGGGGCTCACTTTCAATACAACATGCAATGCCACCCTGGATGAGATGAGGAGTAAGCTGGACTTGTCTGAACAACAGAACCCGGAAGGCAGATACTTGTGCCTGCACAGATGCTAACATTGTCTACTTCTTTCTGAGTACAGTCGGACCCGAAGATGAGATACCTATCGTTGGCCCTTTGCGATTCCACGACCTTGCCCTAGTAATTGCCTCGGCATCGACATTAGTGGCTATCGCCTTGAGTTTTTTCTTGATATTCATGCACGCGACGCATTACACCAAGCCCAACGAGCAACGACACATTATTAGGATCCTCTTTATGGTGCCAGTATACTCACTGACCTCGCTACTCTCACTAAAATATTATTGGCACGCCATATACTTCACTATCATCTCCGAGTGCTACGAGGCATTTGCTATTTCGGCCTTCTTCGCCTTAATGTGCCATTACATTGCGCCGGATCTTCACGAGCAAAAAAAGTTTTTCCGAGCGCTGACGCCAATCAAGCCATGGGTGTGGCCACTCGACTGGTTCCGTGCCTGCTGCTGTGGCCAAAGAGGGCCTTGGAGGACACCTGCTAATGGACTTACTTGGTTCAACATCATCTGGATTGGCATCTACCATTACATCGTCATTCGAGTCGCGTGCACAATTACTGCCGTTGTCACGCACTACTTCCACAAGGTAAGTGCTGGGCTATGGAATCAGCCCTAAGCGTCATCTGCAGTTATGAAACCAAGCAACTGACTCCTGTCGCATAACCCTCAGTACTGTGAAAGCAGCAACAGCCCAGTATTTGCGCATATCTGGGTGCTTGTTATTGTGTTCGTCGCAGTTGGCATTGCCATGTACTGCCTAATTCAGTTCTACGTCCAGCTGAAGGAAGAGCTGGCGGAACATCGGCCATTTCTGAAGATTTGCGCCATTAAGCTTGTTGTCTTCCTCTCTTTCTGGCAGTCGGCTGCCATCTCGGTAGCAACGGCGCAACTGGAGATCGTCAAACCCAACGAGATAATTGCGTATCCAGACCTCAAAGTCGGGATTCCCTCTCTGCTTCTGTGTGTCGAGATGGCACTCTTTGCAATATTGCATATCTGGGCCTTCCCCTATTCGCCATATCGCGTTGGCGCCAAGCCTACCTTCTACCCGGTGCCAGATCCATCGAGTGGAGAAGCGCCCAAACAGAGTATACAATCACCACCTTCTGGAGGGTTCCTAGGCCTAGCTGCTCTTTGGGATGCCCTGAATATCTGGGATTTCATCAAGGCCTTTGGAAGAGGTATCAGATGGCTCTTTGTCGGGGTCAAGCAAAGGGGCAAAGATGGTTCGTACGGGGTCCACAGGCGAAAAGGAAGCAACAGTAGCAGCGGGGATCTTGATCTTGGCAATCTGGCAAAGAGCAGGAACGGGTTCACCAGCACAGATCACCTGCCAATCGCGAATCAGTTCCGGCGTAGCAAGTTCATGTTTGGCGGAGGAGGTAACGGCTCTTCCAACAACACGGCAGGCAACGGCTCACGCAGCCTAGCCCGGCCACGACTGTCGCCTGTGCCTCAAAGTCCGCTTAGTGTCAACAGGCCGACGATTATAGAGGAAGAAGACAGCGGACTGATCGCGAACGCGGCCGAGCCTGGTAGGCGTGGTGTCCCAGAACCCCCATCGCCATATCGAGACAACTACCCGCAGGATCGTTTTAACGACGATTCTATGGCGGCGTTTCCGATTCCTCCTGGGGCTGCTGGCTACCAACCGCAGCCTCACGATGAGATGGCATACTCTCAGCCTTTCACACCTACTAGGAATTTCTCCCGGGGTGGTTCGCAGGCCCCTTCTGGTCGAGTGCTTCTTGGGCAGCAGAGGTGACATTTGTGATGATGGCGATGATTTTCAATTCTCTTTTTCTTCTTTTCCTTCTTACGGCAAGCGTGGTTTTCGACTACCATATACGTACACCAGGTCTACACCGAACACCAAAAAAATTTTCAGCATGCGCCAATCAACGTATTGGCTCCTTTCTTCCCTTTGATTATGATAGGCGGATACCCTTTAAATTTGACATCAAACCAGCCGCAATGGCCGCTTGCATTTGGTGGCGGCCTGACAACCAACACATGCATACTTCCCTTGTTTTGTTGCTCCACGCGTCCTGAACTTCTCAACTCCCTACAAGAAAATAAATAAATAAACAGCATGGCGTGTCTGACAAATAGCGGACAGTCTATGATGGATGACCTTGCACAGTCTATTATCATGTTATTTTCATCCGAATTTTTGTTTTCAAGCCAAGTCTTGCGGAGCCCGCAGGCTATTCGGCCGGTAACTTGGGCTTTAATTTTTGCTGTCATGAGGAAATATACTATGATCTAGAACTAGATAATCAACAAGGAAATACCGAGTTTAACATGACTTCTATGCGGCGGCTAACTGGGCGACTATGTCGTGAGCCTCTCTGGTCTTATGAGAGACAAAAGTCTTCACAATACCTGGGCCATCAAACTGGCTTTTGGCGACATCCCCAGGCACGCCAGATGATACACTGTCAGTCAGTCAGGCCAGATGAATTGCCATCAACTTGATTTGGACCCTTTCCATCGTGAGGGTATCTTTCTAGACTTAAGACAAAAAAGATATGCAAGGGCTGGGGGTATCATCATGTATGTATTTTACATTAGACCAGAGCATGCCAGCTCCGGAACAATTACCGCGCCATAATGGCGTTTTTGTTGTATGTTTCTTTTTTTCATATGTTTGCACATAAAATTACGTTTTTCGGAAAGCCATGCGATGCTCGTCCCGCCCCCCCCCCTCCAATTTTCCAGAACGATATATCTCTAGGTCGTTCTGTACTTTTATGATGGGGGTGTTTTCTTTGTATGTATAAAGCCGGGCGATTTCGATTTGAACTTTTCTGGCATTTCTTGCCTCACATTTCGTAGTCGTGGTCTTCAGACCGACAAGGAAGGTTGTAGACCCGAGACTATTATGTGCCCCCTGAGGCCGTGGGCGCCTTGCTTTTTTTTTTTTTTTTTTTTTTTTTTTTTTTTTTTTTTTTTTTTTAAAGCGGCTGGGGATATGACATTGCAATAATAGGTATGCTGGTATTCTTTGGAGAGTCGAATGCAAAGTTTCCGCGCGGTGAAAAAAAAGACGTTACGTAAAATAGAATGAGATGATTTGGTGTAGGACTAAGAAAAGTAATTGTAGAATGGTTGCGATTCCACTCGTAGGCTTCAAGAACAGAGCCATAGTTTCCCCCTCTTGTTGGGCCCGACTTGAGTCTTGCCCGCGCCATGACGTTTTGACCGCTGCTGGTATGTGCGTTTCTTGATAATGAAAAAATGACAAAGCAGTAATCTTTGTTGCCGTAAATTTCCTCCTCTTTCAACTCCTTTCGAGATAAACAGCCGCAAAACTTCCAAGCGGACAGATGGCAATTTTGGTGGGCATCATACCCAACGCTGGTGTGGAAAACCGGTAGCCGCGGATGAGTGACATAAATAAAAAAATAAAATAAAAAGAAAACCCCAAAGTGAGCTCCTCCATTGCAACTGTGTAATATGCCAGAATTATGTTGCTGCTTGGAACTCGATCGTGATCAGCTCCATCCCATGTCCAGCAGTGTCTGGCCGGACAGGCCTCAGACAATCAGCCATCGTATCGAAGCACAGTCGTCTCCTAGCGCCGCTGCCGCTTGTCACGATCACTCGAAAGTCCTGCCGCATCCTCGGACCGCCGTTTCCTGCTGCCACGATCATCCCTCCCTCCACTGCTGCCACCGTCCCTTCGATCATCCGAAGACCTCGGCTGCGGCATGCCTGATCCTCCTCCTCCACTACGCCCGCCTCTGCTGCTTCCACCACCGAGCATCCTTTCACCGCCACCGCCGCCGCTGGAGTGGTCGCGAGGCCCGTCCCCACGGTGCCGAGACTCGCGACCACTACCCCCGAGAGACTCCCGACCACCGGTAGGGTTTAGAACGGCTTCACGTCCTCCGCCACCGGTCGAGTCTCGCGTAGTCCCCCTCCTAGAAGAGCTTTCGCGCTCACCCTCCCGACCATGGCCACTGCCGCCACTGGTGCCACCGCTGCCGGGTGCTCCGCTCCTCCTATCGCGACCACTCTCGCGGTGCTCTCTTGGTTCCCTATCACCACGGTCACCACGATCACCACTGCGATCTCTGCTGCCGCGACGAGAAGGTCTGCCAGAGCGAGATTCGCGGTGTTCTTTGCGGCTTGACGATCGCTCGTGGTCACGACCATCTCGACTGCTGTTGCCGTTGGGGCCATGATTACCGTAGTCCGCCGCAGGCCCGCCCCTTGGCATGTCGTTGCCGAAAGAAGACGAATGCCCACGATCGCCAGGGAGGTCGCGAAGCATCGGGTTGGCGCGCTCCTGAGTAGGCGTCGATGCGGGCGAACCACCAGTAAGAATGCGAGCATCTGAGCCCGGGACATTACGTCCACCGCCCATCCTATTGTTGTTGTAGTTGCCCCGGTTACTGTCGCTGTAGCTCGCCCTGTTCTCTTGACCTGCCTTCTCTAGAGTTGTGTTGATGCTGTCCATCATTGCACGCGGGCCTCGGTTCCTGTTACGGTCATTGGCCGAGCCAGGCCCCGAAGGAACCGACTGGGCACCGCGAGGGTCCGAGCCAGGTGTATGTGATGGCATATTGGAGGGGGGAAGGGGACCCCGTCCAGTATTTGACGGCCTATCGGGCGTATGAAGAGGTGGGCCCATGGGTTGCCGTGGGCCTGCAGACGCCGGTGGCTGTGACGGCGCCTGCCGCGAGTTCATTTGGTTTAGGCGACTAGGGTTGACAGGAATAGAATTTGCGGACACAGGCCCGGCAGAGTTAGGGCCGGAAGAGTTGTGCATTGGAGGGCCACCTTGGCCTGCACCTTGGCCTGGTCCAGAGCCAGGTGTGCCTGTTCCGCTGACTAGACGCATCCGGTCTGGATGGACGCCGGTGGTTGGAGAGGGAGCTACAGTGCTTGTGGGAGATGCAGCGGCTGAACCCGTGTCAAACTGACCACCGCGATTCCTGCGAGTCGAACCCCTTCCAGAAGCAGGACCAGTTGGAGGTTGACGGTCAGGTGATGTACCGCGTTGTAAGTCCCCATTGCTATTGGTTCCTCGTCCCTCAGGCCATGATGGTGCTTGAGGGCCGCCAGTGTCGAGCGAGCTCAAGCGTGAGGACTCCCTAGCTCCCCTTCCCCGAGGTCCTGACGGAGGTCCCCCGGAGTGCGGTCCTGAAGGGCTTTCAGAGGCTACGGACTGGATCGGGTTGAGCCGACCGTAGTTAGGATCGTGGTGACTCAAGCGACCATTATCCTGGTCATGCGAGTGTCGTTGGCGGTCTCCAGCACTTCGCTCACCGTCACGGTCTCTATACTTGTCACGAGGCGCGTTGTGCATGGGAGCCTCTCCGCCATACGATTCTCGACCGGGTGGTCCTGTGTGTTCAACATGGAAGCCTCTGCTACCCCGGCCTTGGTTGCGTTCTCGATCTGAGGACACTGTTTCAATGCGGAACTGTTCACCTCGGGGTGGCGATGGAGGCCGGGCGGGTTGAGAACGTTGCCGGGAATCGTCTCGAGGAGATCGTGTGGGCGAGTTGCGCCTTTCACGATGGGGCGTAGGGCGATCGGGTGTGAACATTCCCGGATGTTCCTCTGCTAGCAGTCGGGCACGCGCCGGGTTGATAGTTGGCTCCTGAGGGTCGCCTGCAGCATGCGGAAGTGCTGATCCACGGGGTGCTCCCGAGGAATCCCGTGATGCTTCACGAGGGCCGGACCTACCGCCATCATGGGATCGCGGACCAGCGTTCCTATCTCTGGGTAGATCCTTCAAGTTGTCCCTTGGTAAATCCCTGGCAGAGTCCCTTGCGGAATCCCTCGAGGGCCTAGAGTCCCTCTCCGAGACCGACTCTATCCGACGTGAAGACTGATCGTTCCTAGATCCCCTTTCTTTATCCGAAGGGCGGCCAGCTTCTCTGGAGGAGGTGTTGCTGTTGTTGTCGGAGCCGCGCCGCTCAGACCCTGCAAATTCCCGCGCAGGTCGCTCGGGACGCGTTGAATCCGTGTTACGGGCATCACGCGTCTCTCTCGAGTCCCTGACATCCCTACCATCTCGCGATTCCCTTGGCTCTCTTGTTTCGCGGGCGTCACGAGACTCACGAGTGCCTCTCCCGTCTCTAGACTCTCGCGAGTCGCCTCGAGAATTGTGATTGTTGCGTGAAAGGCCCTGTCCGGGCATGGAAACATCCGGCCGCTTTGGAAGTTCTGGTCGTTTGGGAAGCCCTGCAATGTTTCCAGCAGGAAGCGTAGACGAAGCAGGGGACTTTTGAGCTGTGTCTGTGTCATTCACGAGAACCGTCTTCTTCTCCTGAGACTGCAGGGCAGTTGGCGTTGACTGAGAAGTTGATTTGTTGCTTGATCCCCGTCCATCCTTGACTTCGCCGTCCTCGACATCAGTCCGCCGAGTACCACTGGAGGCATTTGTGCTGTTCGAGTTAGTGACATGAACATGAAAGAGGGAGAACAATTAAGAAATTACGCACCCATTCGCGCTCTTTGGCCTGAACTCAGGGGCACTGGGTCGGAGGGTTTTGGGAGCATCTTGTTGGGACTCGCTTGCGACTTTAGCCTCCTCCTGCGGCTCCCCGCTCTGGTTTGGTGTTAGTAGTTGAGCAGTCTACCTGCTTCAAGGATTTCGGTGGGAGTATACATACAATATTAGGTCGGAAAGCTTGCACCATCACCCACTTCGGCTTCCTGCGTTTCATGCTAGATTCAACCATTCCTGCAGCTGTTGCGAGATCGGCGTGTCGGTCCTTCTCGCGGACCTTGATCGCATCCAGCTGCTGAGAGAATTGGCTACCCATGAAGTCCACAGCTGGGAAGACCTCAACTATGGAGCTCAGAACACTGATGGCATTCCGAATGTGCATCCACTCCGAGCCTTGGAGGCACGACTTCAACGCCATGTTCAAGTTTTTGTGCCAACCGTACAGAAGGTCCCTGAAAGGATCATGCTCAACAAATGATTGCGGCACGCCCTGATCGTCAATGGCAGTTGCGAAACCGAGATAGATCCGCTTGCCAGTCTTGGCGAACAGCCCTAGCCCCTTTTCCTCATACAGTGCCTTGCTGCGATGCCAAGATGCAAGGTCGGCAAGAACAAAACGCAGAAACCGGCCGAAGTGGACAGCCTCACCCATCGTGCAGGTGAAAATCATAGTCCTCAGTCGGTTGGCGTTGAAGAGACGGTCGTAGAGGGTCATGAGCTTGAAGTTGGGAACGCGGTTCTCATGGAGGAATTTGACTGCCCGGAAGGTGTAGATCGAGTCCGTGGCGGTGAGGAGAAGCCTTGGCAGCAGGCATTGCTCTATGAGGGTGTCATGTACAGCGTTCGGGTTGGCATCAGCAGGGAACCAAGATGGCTTTCCTTTAGCTACCCTTATTCTTATTCTCAGGTTGCTCTCCGCCAGCTGCACCATCTCGTCTCGCAGTTGTTTCGAGATATTCTCCAGGCCTGTTCTCCGCTCGGCTTTCTTTTGCTGGCCCGCTTTAGACATATCCGAACGATCTCTTATTGTTTCTTCGAGTTGCGAGCGAAGTCGACTGTTCTCTGCCTCATAACTTGACTGGGGAACGGCTATATCTGAGAGTTGCAGCGACCAGAAAATCGCGTAAAACTCAGGACTCATCGACTTCAAAACCTCGGGGCTCAATAGGGGTTGTACTGCTGCCGATAACGGCTGCAGCAGCTCTAGAAACTGATCGCCATTGCGCGCACCATCGGCCGCAGGGCCGGCTGCATCAATCTGAGAGCTCTGTGCGGCCGATGAGTCTTTCTGAACTGCGGCTGTCGACTCGCCCATAGTGATGTCAGGCGAGCCTTCAACCGCAGTGCTCATCGGAACATCCCCTTCTGCATCGGCAGCCGGGGTCGAAACGGCCTGGGCTTGGCTGAGCTCATCCTTGGGCGACGGAAGAGCAGCTGCCTTGGGTGGGTTCCTGATGAAAGTGAGACTACCTCGGCCAATCATGAAGGCCAGGCTAGGATCCAAACCGAATTCACTAAGCAGCGCAACCAGCTCCGGAACAGTGGCGTCAAACCGGTCCGGTTCGAGATTGCTGCGGAGCAAGTCCAGAAACTGGCTCAAAATCTTCTGTGTGCTATCCACAACACTCGCCAAGTACTTGATGTGCGATTCATCCTCGGGTATCCTGTAAATGGCGACCTGCCGGTATTGAGCAATACTGACCAGCAACCGGCCAGCCAAGTCGTTGCTCAGCAAAGCCCTCATTAGCCTGAGCGCACTCTTTTGCGTTGACAATTCGAACCGCTTGTCCTGAACATTGATCAGCGTCTGCTTTCGCAGAATAGGGCCGCCAGTCATCGCCTCGAGTTGAGCATCGGTGAAATCCACGTCTGAGACCACACCGCCCATCGAGGTGATCAGCCTTTCGAGAATGACTAGATCCGTCGAGTTGCCCTTGCAAAGCTGTTCGTTGACATAGAGCAGGACAGGTGTGGGGTTGAGGTTGGCATAACGGCGAAAGACTTGCCCAGAAAACTTGGAGAGAGCCTGAAGCCACTGGCTCGTGTTGAGTACTGATGCCGAAGATGTACGACTTCTTGATGTGCTGAGGGAATTCAGCAGAGACCATAGGAGCACATCGTAGCCCAGATCTGTAAAGTATTTGGCGCACTCGATAAAGGCCTCGATAAGGTTGCTGTACGCTTCTATCTGCTCGAGCGCGACCTTGAAGACTATACCTGGTGATGAGTATGCAGCTTTCGCCATGGTTCGTGCCATTTTCTTGATGTTATCGGCAGACAAGCGCTTCATTGTGCCCTGAGTGTTGAGTCGAGTAATCTCAAACGCCTCTCTCATCCCAGGTAACCTGGAAGTCGGTCCTTCGTACCAGTCGGCGTATATGCTATACCGTACATGTGTCGGGTATAGTTTCAGCATTGCCCAGACGGCGTCGACGAGGTAAGAGTTCTCCCCGGTGTGGCTGAGGGCGGGAACCAGCAGGCGCTGTAACAATGCCCGCCAACGTTCATAGTTCTCTGGTGATTTGTCCATGTGCAAACTATGGGTGCCTATGGCGGTCAATTTTGCAAGCAACGTGGCGTGGAGGCCGATGTGAACACCTGATATGTTCAATAACGTGTTGCAAAGGGTGAGCACATCTTCGATGTCCTGGCAAACTGGGATGTTGTCGTTCCACTCGTTGAAGTAGTAGCGGTAGTTCTGGCCTTCCAAATGATCCATTTTGTCGGGATGGGGCCAGCGGAGGAATCGCCTAGGTGTAGGATCAGTCAGACGAAGGTCTCCCTTGCGAACTCCAGCCTGGTCCAAGTCAATGATTTTTTTGGGTGGACAGGCCTGCGGGTTATCGCCACCAGCAGGAACAGGGGCGGCCTCCAAGTAGACTTTGTCGATGGCATATTCCAGAATACGGTGTAGACCAGGCAGGACCTTCGGACCCGCGAGTTCTACAAGCCAAGGAAACCGGCCAATGATGAAGAGCGCCTCTGGAAGTGCGCCGATGAGTAGCAAATGTTCCAGCAGCAGGCACTTCTGGTCGTATATATCATCGTCCTCCTGGCTGCCCTTGTTCTTTGTATCTTTGCCATTGCGGTCGCTGTCAAGCTTGGAAGCAGTATTTTCGCCCAAGCGCCTAGACGATTGGTTGGCCGCCCCGGCTGGGAGGGTATCATCCGAGAGTGCTCCAGCCGCCGCCAAGGCATTGGAAGCGGCACCTGGCCGATTCTTTGCCCGTTGCTTCCGAAGTTCCTTCTCCAACTCTTCTTGATATTCCTTCATTTCCTCATCAGGGTGGTATACATGAGGATATATGTCAGTGAGTGAGATAAATCCGATTTTGATGAGAACGGCGGCAACCCATAGTAGGTTCCCCGGGACCTTTGTTCCTTCGTTTTCCGGCGTCTGGTAGAATCTAAGCTTGAATCCAAGAATTTGCGCGGCAGTCCGGTTGCCTCGAGCTGGAAGCGTCTTTGTCGTCTTGATCCACTCCCGCTCGGCTTCACTGTAGCCAGAGTCTTCATCACTCTCTATCAGGCGCTGCAAGTCCGCATCTGCGACCTCCCTAGCCCCAAGCTCGTAGAACGCGTCAATATTGACGTCCCGAACACGTTTCCAGAAACCTATGTCCCTGGAGAGCTTCTTCTTCTCAAAGGCAGCCTCGTGGTCGTTTTCTGTCAGCCCATCACCAGCAAGTTCTGGGCAAGCCCAACGTGGGAGACCACTAAAGACCGCCGTGTCATCAGACTTGGACAGGGTGCGCGGCCACCAAGAACTGATGCGCAGGAACTTGAGGAACGGACGGAGCTGCTTGACTATTGTAGCTGCAAAGACGTCGAGGCTGATATCGAAAACGCGGCCGACGTCCAGGTCAAACGTGCCAATCAGCCCCTTGACCCTCTCAAAGGTCGCCTGGGCGGCATCCCAGGGGTAGTCAGCATCTGGATCCGCCCTCAGGCTTGTATATAACTCGTTGACCAGCTTGGAGAAACCCTCGGACTCCTCCCTTAGCAGGTTGTAGTTTGCCTGACGATAAAGCAGGTTTGTCGACTGCCGGATTCCGACCTTGACAAAAGTTTCACGTATCAGGCCCAGTTGCGCCATGAACTGAGGGTCCAAGACCTGTCTCATGAGCGCATGCGGAATCTCTGTTGCGACCATGAAGTCACAGAGGGGATCCCGGAACTGGATAGTCTCGACGTCCATGGAAATCGAGACCGTGTCAAGGAAAAGGATTCGCGTATCGAAAACAAACTGGGTGGCAGTCACGTCTGTATCTGTCTGCACAACCTCTTTGACTATCCCACCTGCGTCCACGGGATCGATCCGAGAGTCGAGAGCCGAATGTAAGAGCTCCTGGAATAAAGCAGATACCTCGGTGGCATCCTCATCGTTTCGAGACTGTACGCCGTGATCTATGACGGCCTGACGTCCACCCGTCTTCCACGATCCTATCCGCTCTTCTGTGACAATTGAGTAGTCATAGTTAGGAAACGTGGGCGAAGGCGGGGCCGAAGGGGGTGCGGATATCGGCGCAGTGATTAGAGGTGCCGGAGCTGCATGCGACAAAGCGCTCGGCGGTCGCGTTGGAGTTGGGGATGTTGGTGATGCCGCCGGTGCCCCAGAGTTGTGGTTCGAGCTGTTCTGAGTTGAATCGCGACGGTCGTTCCGACCGCTTCTGGTCTGACGTCCACCACGGCCACCACGGCCGCCGCCGCCGCCATCGGGGTATGAAACATCGTGACGGCCAAGGAAGGTGTGCTCAGGGCGATGAGGGGACGGTCGGTTGCCCGAAGCGTCGATCGATGGTCGATCCGAATGTCTCTTGCGTTTGGGAGGCATTATGCTCCTCTCCTAGATGCGGTAGTGGTAAGAAATTGAAGACATGTATGTAAGGCTATCGGCGCGCCGGCGAGGTAGCAACTCGTCCCGGAGCGGCAATACTTGACGCGGAAGATTAGTTGTGGCTTTGGAATGAATCGTTGGGGCAGAGGCTCATGTCGGAGTCGGGCCTAGGTAAATAGTGGTTGTGGTGAGTGGTTTTTTTTGTCAGAAGCTGATGTCAAAGTGAGGCAAGGCGCCAAATGGCGGCTAGAGAAAAGTCGAAATCTAAGTAAAACAGGCGCGGATCGATGCCGGTAGAATGGGAGACGAGTCGAACAGAGAAAAATGATGAAAGAGAGTGGTAATCAGTCAGGTAGCCTGATTTTTGACAAGACCGATGCAGTTTGTACTTTGTTTGTGGCTCCAATCGCCCGGCAAACTGCAGCTATTTGGTGGGCTTGGACTGCAAGCGATGATGTTTTCGCGTGAAGCCAGTCAATGATGGAACTGGGGCGGCGCGCGCGTGCGTGTGTTCAAGCCTCACTTGACCGGAAGGCTGCGTGTGGCTGAATTTGGAGCTGCGGTATGTGTGCTTTTGGTTGGCCCATGCCTACTACAGGCCCCACATGCTGCCGGCGACTTGCACTCATGGTGTGGAGCAAAGTCCGATTCGGCGCCGGGTCCTGTCGGGAGGGGAGAATGGCCGGGATAAGCATGCGCTAGATTCGAGATTAATAATCCCGCGACCCTTGATGAAGAAGAGTCACTCTTTTCTCTAGTCAAGCCAATCTTTTTTTACCATTTACAACGCAAACTCATCCATTTGCAAAATCCAGTCGTGTGTCCTCCTTCAACCTTCTTAGATCTGCTTTATTTTGGGAACCATTTCAGAGTGTAAAAAAGAAAAAAAATCCCTGCTCAATCAAGGGACACGCACTGCTTCGTGCACAAAACCATGTCGACTTCATCGCTCACTGGTGGAGAGAGGCTGCGTTACGGTCAGTACCACAGAATAAATACACCAACGTCTCTCTGTTTTCCTACTTTCTTCTCAAAAGAAGAAGCAACATTAGATTTTTACACTTCATTGTCCTTCACATCGCCATGCTTTCCCTCCAATTGACCCCTCCTGGCCGATATCGGAATCGATGACTGAATACCTGTAAGAAAGAACGCGAAGCCAGCCGGAGAACCCCTTCGCGACCCTCATTCCGGATCAGCAGATAGCAATCATACCATCCTTCACCCTGGAGTCTGGCGTGACGCTTCGCAATGTGCCCGTGGCGTACACAACCAGGGGCCAGCTGAACGCGGCCGGCGACAATGCCATGGTCATATGCCATGCCCTGACAGGGAGCGCCGACGTTGCCGACTGGTGGGGTCCGCTGTTGGGCGGCCCTGGACGTGCCTTCGACACCTCGAGGTTCTTCATCGTTTGCATGAACAGTCTGGGGAGCCCATACGGCACGGCCAGCCCGGTTACGGCCAAGAATGGTGACCCGAGCCTGGGCCAGTACGGTCCTGAATTCCCCCTTACTACGATTCGCGATGACGTGAAGTAAGTGTACTCTGGGACACTATGTGATGGTAATTGCGTTACTTCTTTCGGGACGTGCAGATATTAATTGCCGTACCTATAGCTTGCACAAGATGCTACTGGACGAGCTTGGTGTCAAGCAAGTGGCCGCAGTCGTCGGTGGCTCTCTGGGAGGCATGTTCGTTTTGGAGTGGGCTTACTTCGGAAAAGACTATGTCCGCTGCGTCGTCCCAATAGCCACTTCCAGCCGTCACAGTGCTTGGGGAATCAGCTGGGGCGAGGCGCAACGGCAGAGCATTTACGCGGATCCCAAGTACAACGACGGATACTACCCCTTCTCGGATCCTCCGTCTACCGGGCTCGGAGCCGCTCGTATGTCAGCACTGCTGACCTACCGAAGCCGGAACTCCTTCGAGGCCCGTTTCGGTCGGAACATCCCCGATCCGTCCCGGCGCCAGACGATAAGAGAGCGTCCCCGGCCTAGCACGCCATCCGAGGCGCACTTCCACATCCACAACGACGGCCACAACATTTCCCGGGACGGCCTATCTCGGCACAACAGCAACGGTCAGGGCAACAAGACAGCGAATGCCGATAACAACCCCACCGCCACTTCCGCCGCGGCGCAAGCGGCTGCCGAGGAGCGATCAATGGATCCCCAGTTCCACGGCCCAGAGAAAAAGGAAAGTCTTACCGGTGGAGACGCTGTGCCGACCTCGACCTACTTTTCCGCGCAATCCTACCTCCGATACCAGGGCGAGAAGTTCGTCAAGCGTTTTGATAGCAACTGCTACATTGCTATGACTCGAAAGCTCGACACGCACGACGTTTCGCGCAGCCGTGCCCCATCCATTGCAGATGCCCTGGCCATGATTGAGCAGCCCACGTTGGTTCTGGGTATTGAGAGCGACGGGCTCTTCACCTTTGCGGAGCAAGAGGAGATAGCTGAGCACGTCCCCAATGCGCGACTGGAGAGGATTGACAGCCCAGAGGGGCATGACGCCTTCTTGCTGCAGTTCGAACAGGTCAACCGCTATACCCTCGAGTTCTTGCGGGAAGTGCTTCCAGACATCATGGAGAAGGAAGGCGATGGCAGCTCGGAAACAGTGGAAAGCTCTGTTGGACAGCTAACCAAGTCCAGCACCTTTGGCGAGGCCGAGGTCGATGATATTACGGCCTGGTAGTTTGTCTAGATACTTTTCGGCTTCCGGTCAACTTGGTTGTGACAGCGATCCCATACTTTGGCTTTTGAGATACATGCTTCGAATATTCCCGTTCCCATATCCATATTAGTTACTGTCTCGACACTTGCCCTACGTCATATACTTGCTACACTAATCATGGGGTTTGAGGGCTGCGATGGGCGGGATTTTCACAGTCGTTCTTCATACGAGCCGAAACCAAGTCTTCAGGCTGATCGCTGATCATACCTGAAAAGGGGTACGATGTCATTACCTCTTTCTGTCTTGCCTTTTTTTTTATCTTTTCCCTTTACGCAGTGAGACGAGAAGCACATGCAGAACCCGAAGGCTCCTTTCTCTTCGCTTGGAAGAACTGGCCAACTTCGCAACCGGTTCCTGGACCATTGCCCGTGGTGGAATCGTCTTTGCCCAGATCACCATGTTCCATCCCAAGCTCGACTCTGGGGCCGAGTCTCAATTTCATTGCCGGATGACAATCCTTCTCGATCTAATGATGCAAGGGCGTGCTGGTTCGCAAAAAAGATGCTATATCTGAGGAGCAAAAGTACATGGTTCGTCCCCTACGGCTAACCAACTCTAAAGCGGCTTTATAGCGCATAGAGGCGGCTATGTATCAGCGGCACCGGTGAGCAACGTCGATGAGAAAAAGGGGTGTTGAGAAAAAAAAGTCTGAAAAGCTAGGTTCAATACCCTGGCCCTCCAGGGCTGGTCTGGGGTGGTCTCGCTTATTTTCTCCCGTCCTGGTTGTATCGACTCGCTTGCGCCGGCAAGCATCTCCGACAAGGCCGGCAGACTGATCTTTGAACTTTGATAAAGCTGACACGTCAGGAAAATGATCGCGGAGTATGGCGGCAATACTCTGTGGGGAAACTCGGAGTCAAGATCTAGGCGAGCTTGGCGAGGTGTTGAGAAATGAAAGAAGAACAACAAAAAGAGCAAACAGTTCATCAAGAGGCAGCGCTTTGTAGATCCCAACGTCAATCTCGAGATGGTGTCATAATATAAACATTGTGTCCTCTTTTTCTTGTCCTGTCGTCTCGTCCGTCCCCTACCCGGAAAGTCTAGGATCTGACCAGTCAACTGCAGCGGGCAGCCGTCGTTTAAAAAAGAAAAACAACAAGGCTCTTTATTTCTTGTTACTCGCTTAGTTACCCCATTCGGCACCAGTCTTTTTTTCGTGCTTTTTTGACAGAAGAATTGAAGGGTTGCGAGCCTTCTTCTCCCCGCCTTAGCCAAGCAAACCGATCGAGGCCTGGATCGCCCGCCCACCACACCACACCACACACACCCCCAATCCTTCAGCTCTCACCGAGATGCAGCAAAAGAAAAAGAAAAAAGGTGGGCGGACCGACATGGGCCGGAATAGACGCGATTGATGGAACAAATTAGCATATATTCGCCCGGCAGAGGGTTGGGGGGTAACATGCATGTTCTGCTCCCCGGTAGCGGGTTGCAAATTATCCACATCGACGTTGCAATGCGGCCCTTTGGGGGCGTGTCTGGCGCGGAAACCATGAAAGAGTTTCAAGTAATAATCGAGACAGCCATATCTGTGGAGGCTCGGCATTGAGGGGGGTTGTTAATTGAACACGGGAGGTTAACAGGAAGCGGGATCTGACTCTGTTTTTTTTCTCTCTTTCTGGGCATAAATCTCGGTTGCAATATGGAAAGCAGATGGTGCAGTCGCACAACATGTTGGAGCTCCTGCAAGCCACCTGATTCTGTCCTGGCGCTGAACAAGCAATGGGTATTTCATATGGTTGTTTATCCTACCGAGTCCTCTTTTTTTCCCTCCTCCCCATTCTCCTCCCCACACTATCCATTCCTCGTCCTGCATCTTCCCCCAACATCGAGCCATGCACACCCAATTCACCGGTCATGCCAGGCCCGGTGCCCGCGACTACTGCCGCGGCGGCCCATTCCCTCCGGTGTCACCCTAAGAAGCTTGCAACATAATATGCCCTATTCTGGACCGCCCTGCAGGGGGCGGGGTCGAAAGAACTTCGGCCGAGATCTCATGCAGGTTCAACGCCTCCTAATTACTGTCAATATATGCATCATGTGGCCGTATATTGAGATGCCTCCTTGAGTGAGTGCTCAATAGTCTTGGATGTCATTTTCTTTTGGGAGAGGGGGGTTCCGATTCATGTTATCGACCCAATCGCTTTTGTCTTGTAGGCCACAAATCATGATGGGTTATACCAATTTACGAGCCAACATCTTGGTCTGTGAAGGGTACCTACCTAGGGATCGTCAGTGGCTTCTTCGGAGCTGAGATTAAACTGGCAAGGAAGCCAAGTTGACGAGACATGTGATTCTTTCCGCTAGATGCTACTCTGCTGGAGCTCGCCGGGAACATGAGGTCCAAGCCACCGCTTGAAATCCAGAGTATCATTGAGCAAAGCCAAATTCGCCAAGTTTCAGTCGGGTCCCAGGAGCTAGACCCATCAATAATTGCCAACGCCTCAACCATCTGCAAGTGGAGATCATACAACGATGCCAGGCCGGCTCGGGCTGTCTCTGGAACATGCAACAAAGTGAGGGGGTGTTGTCCAGTTAGCTTTGGTCAATGAGTGCGGTTTGTTCGTTAAGTGGCACAACATCTCGAGTTGCTTCCCATGGACAAATCGACATACAGCCCGGCCGGTCAGATATATTGCAACCGCGGCAGTTTGGCCGTCTAGGGTTTAACCGAGTAAACCCAGTCCAATGAGCGTGTAAAGGTGCATTATCTGACAGCTATGAATCTTATTTACTACGGCATCATCGGATTATTACAATAGTTGTATCTAGCTGGATATCCTCTACAAATGATATTGTTTATACAGATGACATCAGAAGAAACTCATAAGGAAGTCGTGAAAACTATATCAACTCAACATATACCATCCCCTAGGGGATCAGGGTTCCACTTTTGCAGTATTGCGGCGAGCTGGGCCGAACATCCCGGCCTTATGGTAGGCTTCACTGAAGCCATCCGACCCCAACCTTGGGAATAGGTAAATACTACCCTTTTTCACAAAGAAAACACTTTCCCCAGCCCTGCCAACCATCCTAACAGGTTGAGCCAGGCCATTCGATGTTCTGGTTCGAGAAAAGAATGAATGGGGGTTGTTGCTTTGGCGCAAGTTCCCGGTTCAGCCCCAGTGATGGTTCCGGCCTGCAGGACACCATGTTTCCTTGCTTGGACCCGGGGTTTGCAGCTGCTGATGGTGCCCGGCGGAGGAACGAGACAACCCACAGCTGGCTGCCTGCACCAAAGTTCATACAGCCGAGGACTGTCGCGTAATCATCGACTTTGACGTGCATCTTCAATCCAACTTTGGCCAAAGTTGCGAGCAGGTTAGCAGGCGTATGTGTATGTCTGCATTCACTCCGAGAAAATTGGGTCCGGTACGAAGAGTTCTCTTGGGTTAAATAATCAACAAGTCGCAGAAGCGTCGCCATGGCGCGGTCAAGTGGTGCCATCGTTGCGATATGAGCCGTGCATCTGAGGAGAAGCAGGAGGATATTTGACAGATGCAAGGGTCTGGGCGGGGAAGAAGGGAGAAATATCCATAAGGGGCACGTTCCTGAGTTTTGCAAGTTTGGTTCGGGCCAGCCAATCCGAACAGCAAACACAAAACAGCCTAGTTTGCTGTTGTTCAAGCAGTGACAGTAATAAGTCGTGATATCTGACAGGTGGTCTGCATCGTCGACGGTGGGGAAGCTGGTTGAAACCCACCCTGCTTATCACGAAGCTTGAATGGGTATACAATGCCCGCCCCATATGTACTGTATCTTCCTCCGATTCAAACAATGTCGAGAAATGCCAGGGGTAGAGAAATGGAGAACCGTCTGGACTTGAAATTTCTCCTTGTCGGCGGTGCCGCAAACAGCCTGCTGCTCTCATGCCATCCGTAACATAGTCAACCATGGGAAACAGCTAACCAAGTCAATTAATTGCAAGTGCTGGCATGATTGGTGGTGCCCTGTTGTTTCATCAGTGACATGATAGCGCATCATCAGCCTAGCTGCCCAGACTGCCCAGATGCACTGCCGAGCGACGACGCAGCACCAGCGGAGGCACATGGAGCAGACATACGGTAGAGGTGGTGGGTGTGTCTAATGCAACGAGGCGGCATGCAAGGGAAGCGAGCTGAACCCCCTCGCGAGAATCCCAATCCTGTCATCCATGGGTTTATCTCCCGAGTGCTCAAATAAAAAGCAGGGGACGATTTGATTGTCGTTCTTCTTCTTGTTGATAGCATGGTCGGGCCAGTCAGCTATTCAGCCAGCCCCATGAGCCGGGCAAAGTAGGCGACCAACGAGCCCACTCGACTCGGTTGATCGGTTGGTCGGCCTTCTTCCCGAAATGCCGGGATAGGCCAGGTAAACTTTTCTTATCACAGTTCCGCGACGTTCGGCAACACATCTGCGAAACCAATCCCCAAAAATACAGCACAGGCCCTGCCAGGCACAGACTGTTGCAAGGGTTATTTGCGGGGTTCGGGATATTACCACCTACTGTAAGAGTATTCGTAGGTAATTAGGCAATAGAGCTTTATCGAGGGTTCCAAGCGTCGAGCGGAGTGTCGCATTCAATTATGAGTTGAAGTATGGGGTCAATCATTTTCCTCTTGCTTTACCGATAAAAGCGTGGAGCATGAGAAGAGAAGATCAGAGTATCACGGGACTCGGCGTGGGTTCGGGGGGGGGGGGGGTTTACTACGTGGTATGAAATTTAAGTAGGGTACTGAGTCTGCCAGATAGGACCATGACCGGATGGGGCCAGTCTGGGCCAGAACGAAGAAAAAGGGAAGGGATCAATGATGAGATAGTGCCTGTATGGGCGACGAATAGGGAAGGTAAGTACCTGCACCTATCTACTACCCAGGAGATACTTTACGACAGGCAGAAGCTCCTTCTTCTCCCCACGGGGTTTATCCCAAGGTTCCTGCTGGCTGGGTTGAAATGCACCCGGACCCGCCTAGCGCGCTTGAGGTTTCCTATTCCGTGTATGTTTCCATTCGCTTTTCGGCAATATCAGGGGTCGAAACGTGGGGGTACAGCGGCGTTCCGCGGGCTTTGCTTGGCCCAAGACTTTGCCTGCTAGGCATGCCATCCGTATACAAACAAATCTCTTTCATCATATCATGGGAAAAGGCCAGGTGATGATGGTCTTTATTCCAACTCAAAAACAGGGTAAATGTTTCGTCATGGGATCCATAGTCTCTTGATCCCGCTGTCGCTTGGCGAAATTTTCGCGGGGCGCAATCGGCCATGTCGATGGCCTCAGCGTCGCATTCACTTATCCACTCGCTGATGCGATTGCTGGACATTGTATCTGTGGCAGTATCGAACGAACCCTGTCGAGCGGGTATTTGCGCACGTCATTGTCTGGGGTTAAGTCGCAAGAATGAAAGCCAAGCCAGACCTCACTATGGCTAGCCGCATCACATCTATTGTGCGTGCGTTCGAGGTTTTAAGTTGCTCACTTTTGATATTAATGTCTTCTTTTAGCATTGTCTACCTGCCTGACTCTTCGTACTACCATACCTACTCAAGTGAGTCTTCGTATTGTAACTTGCTGGGGGTGTGTGCCTCATCATTTTTGATTATCTCCTCTGAACACGCGTACGGTGATTGATTGATACTGGCGCCGTGTCCGCTTCATCAATGGGCCAGATAACAACACACCACCAACATTGAAGATTGATTGGTTAACCGCGATAAGGCCTGTCATGACTCTCGTCGTGTCAAGTTGATCGGATCTGTTTAGCAAACCATTGTCTCATTCGCTTGTCTGATCATCCAGGTCTCCCTCTCTCTCTCTTTTGCTGTCCGTTAACCGGATTGTCACATCCCTCATTTTACTCCCCACCCCGCATTGTCAAAATTTTGTGCCCCGGGAAGTTCCCCAGCTCCGGCTACTAGACCTGGGCGGGCTGGGGATGCATGATAAGGGAAAAAAAGAGACACAACACACACCTCATGCCGTGCCAAATCAAATGTGAGCAAGGCTGTTGAGACATTAGGCTTTCTAGACCGCTCAAACTAAGCCTTCCATTTGTCCGCAAAATTTGTTTGTGTAGGCATGGAAAAGGGGCGCTGCTCAACAAGAGTAAAGAAAACAACGGAACACCGGATTTAGCAGCCATCCACAAGACAATACGGTTTCCGTATTCACAATTATCTCCCTAGTCACAAAACCAAATGTACAATACTGTATGTGCACCTTGGTGCGTCCTGTACATCCACAATGGTACTGCAACACAAAAACCTGCGCAACCCACGCCTTGGCATGTGTGGTGACACCAGCCTGAGGAATGGATCGATCACAAACCAGTACTACCTATTATTACCTAAACTCCAAGACTCTTCTCTCTGCCTACCCACTCTATTTCCTTTTACCGACTTTGTTGATCATTCATCACTTCTCACACAAGCATTTACTTCACAGTAGTATTAGTAGCCAAGATTGTTTCGACAAAACCGAGCTTGGCAACCCCGAATCAGAGCTCTCTGCCCCAAAGTCCCCACAACCATTTACCGGTTGCCGCGTTTGTTGTTTTTTTCCTTCTTCTCCTGTCTTTCTTGTTTGTTTCGTCTGCCCCTCCTCCGTGGATATACGTACTATCCCGTTGAGTAATGGGGCCACCCGACGGAAAAGATAACATTGTATGCATACTGTAGGTATACATATATATGTAAGTGATATTACGGAAAAGTCTAGCTTTTGAAGCAGGCAACTAGTCATGTATCACTACGGAATAACACCTACCGCGCCTTGGCGGTGGGTTAGGTGGGCGCTCTTGACGTAAACATGTGGAGGAGGATATAAAGCTGGGGCTGCCAAGAGAAGGGACAGACAAGTTAAGAGATTGAGCAGCAGACAAATGAGGAAAAGAGTGTCAAAAGGAGCTCCTCGAAAGGAAGGACAGGCTAGTCTAGATTTTCACAAAAAAAAAGAAATGAGAGAGGCACATCCTACCCTTGTGGAAAGTGATTGGTCAAACAGAGCTTCTTTTTTTTTTTTTTGGGGGGGGGGGGGGTCCAAGGGGAACAAGGACCTGGACGGGCGTGTGTTGCGGCTGAGGGCCTTGTCTCGCGCGATGATGAATCAGCTGCGCGCCTTTCAGGCCAGACAATTCGCAAATCCCTTGCATAAGGGAGAGGGAATAAAAAGAAGCAGATAATAAGCCATGATGATAGTGATTACCCAGTGGCGGCCCCCCCCCCCCCGGAGACCCCGGGAGTTGGGGGGACGACAACCCCTTCCCCCGCCAGGCCCGGGGAACATGGACCCATGAAAATACGTATTTGTACAGATGGTGAAGTTTGCTTCTCGCGCCAATTAAAACACATGGGGGGCCTGGCAAGGTACGATAGCACTGAACAGAAAAAAAAGCTAAGACCGCAATGGGGGAGGGGGCGTGGGATGTTGGGGAAATGGGCTGGGGCTGACGTGATCCTTCCTTGGTGGCGGTGACACATTTCATTACTTGCCTTTCGCGGCTCAGGCTCGGCATGGACTTAGCTGAGCAAAGGGACGGGGAAAGGAAAAATAATTACGAAGTAATGGAAAAAAAGTTTGACAGCGGAAAGCCCCGGCGTACGGACTGTTGAAGGTTCTTCCGCTGTTTCCCGCGTGTCATGCCAGAAAGGCTTTATAATTTTGGCCACATTAGGGTGAACTCAGGGTCATTATCTTACCCCTCCTGTTGCATGAAGGCAAAAGTCCAAGTCTTTGTGGTCTGGTAAACAAAAATTGACCAAGACGGAGGAGAGTATTGATTCATAATTGACAGTGACTGTTTTGGTGTACCCACTGTTCCAAATACAATATAATTTACTTGAGCGAAAGAAGAGAAAACGAGAACAAGGGCCGCACAAGTTTAGATCCCGCCAGGAATCAGAAGAATTGATAAATCGACAGGAAAAATATAGTCAATATCGATTGCCATCAGAAAAATGCTCCCCAGTGTGGCCACATGGCAACAAACTTGGGGCAGCAGATGTGGCAATAATAGGCCACAAAAGTAGAAAACTGTTTAAATATGACAAAAGTAGAATATCAAAAAAGACAAAGCGCCGGTTTCCAGTCTAGTAACCCCTTTCTATATCCGAGCAGTAAAAGCCATCATCAGTCGTCCCTGTGGCATGATTCGCAAATAACCGGATCCTTTCTAATCTTTCTTTTTATAACGCCCCTGATACGCTGAAAACAAATCATATCTTTAGTAGTTTCAAGTCCGTGGATGTTTGCATGACAAAGTAGCTTGTCGGCCAGGCAAATCACATCCGATCCATTAGGTCCCCTCCAGAAACGCTGTTGGAGGACGAACTCCTACCACTGAGATGATATCCATCGCTGGGAGTGAGAAGATCATGGACAGCGACCTTGGGAACGGGAAGTTTCCTCTGAGACCCATCGGGACGACTCATGATGTCGGCGAGCGAGATACCGCCACTCCTGCCGCCAGCAGGCGGCGCGGCCATCGCGCTAGGCTGAGGGTGGCCGTAAGGTGCGTCCGGTTTCGGTTCCAATGGCGCCAAGGCAGGCGTGGTGTGCTGCTGAAGGCTCAGAGAGCGGAAGGGCGGGAGCTCATACGAGGTCGGCATCGAGTAGTTGGAAGGGCGAAGGCGAGGCGAATGAGCAGGGGTAGCCAGAGGTGTGTGATCAGGCGTAGGCGAAAGTGAGTCGTGGGAGAAAGTCGGCGAGGACGGAGCAGTAGACTGGGGCGAGTTGGGCCTGGACCTCTTTGCCTGCCTGTAGCTCTGGTTGTAGTGATCATCGTCCTCATGCGAGTGGGATCGAGACATGTGGTAGCTTGAGAGAGAAGCCACGGGACCAGCTCGAGGATGAGAGCTGTTGTGCATGTAGTACGGGTGATGCCTGGAGCTGTGGTGATGGTGGTGGGGAGGAGCCATCAGGTTGTCACGCTCCACCTGATGAGCAGCCTTTGCAAGCATCGAGATGTCCATGTTGTTGGAGGTCGGAGGCGGCCCACGGTGGTAAGGGTAGGCGGGATGAGGGTTAAGCCCCGAGGACGGTCCGGCGTACTGCGCGTAAGAGTGAGGGGGTGACACGTTGGGCGAGCCGAGGACGGAAGGCGGTGCCGACCGAATCGCCTTGTGGCCCTGAGGCGGTGCCATCATTCCATCGTGACCGACCATGGCGTGGTGCTGAGCTTGGCCCTTGGCCCCTCTCCTCGAGTTGGGGTTGTTGTGTATCCTCGAGTGGCGGGTGAGCTCATCAGAGCGAGAAAACTTTTTACTGCATCCAGGGAACTGGCAGGCGTGGGGCTTCTCGCCAGTGTGCGTCCTGATGTGACGAGTCTGGTGCTCAAGACGGTGGAAGGCCTTGTCGCAGAGCGGGCACTTGTAGGGCCGGGGCATCTCCATGTTTGCTGGCTCCGAGGTGGATTGGCCACTGGGCAGAGGGCCGTTGGGCCTAATTGCTGTGACGGCGGCCATGTCACCTCCCTCAGTAGACTGTTTTTGCTGCGGTTGCGGCTGCTTGGATTGCTGTGGTGCCGATGGAGACGTTGAAGATGCTTCGGGGTTCAGCAGATTGGAAAAATCCACTGCTGACTGAGCTCGTTGCATGTGAAAGCCCTTTGAGGCCGAGTCTACCACTCGACAGATCAAAGAGAGAATAAAAAGAAGAAAATCCTCCTCGGCAATTCGCCGTTTGGTCCTGCAGGTTTGAGCAGGATAGATGAAATCGATTTAGTTTTCCAGATATAGGGTGCCACAGAGTTAAACTTGGCGCAAAGGTTTCGTTGATGAGTTTTGATCCGAGTATTTTCGTCTTGTGAGTTGGTGTTGTGTTGCTCTATTGTGGGTGAAACCCAACCTCTAGCCGAAGGAAGCTTTTTGGTCCCAAGAATTCAAAGAGGTAAAGTAAACGGCTTTCAGTTGCAGGTTGAAATCACCGAGGTTAGTTGGGTGGGAAAGACGACGACTGCCATATAACGGTCGGACTCTGAGAAGGTTTTTTTTTTCTCCTTGGGTTGAACGTGGGGGGATGGGGGAGCATTAGCTTTAAAGCAAAAAGTGGCGGCGGATCGTACGGCCAAATTCGGTCAGGTAAGCACCAGGCAAATTTTCAGGAGAGGACAGGAACCATGGAGGGACCTGGTTTCCCTTTAAATGGGGTTACTGGGCCCTGGGCGTGAGCAAGGTACAACAGCCTGGGGGGCCAGGGTTGGCGTGTGCGTGAGCGCTGGGCTGCTCTGGAGTTGGGCGGGCCGGCAACTACCACCTAGGGTGTGGAGTAAAAGATTGTGGAGAAGGGGGGGGCATTGGAACAGGGCAAGGGGCGGAAAGCTGGAGGGGCGTGGTGTCATCAATCAGCGCCGCACTCTTGGAATTTTTCACACCCGCCCACTCCTCCGACCCTGTAACCTGTAGGTACACAAAGCACGTAGCATACCCGCACCCTCTACCACACAAAGAATATGTACTGTACCTTGCCAAGTCGTGATTGTACGCAAAGATAGCTAATACTAAGAGGAGATAGATACATATACGGGACTAATGTGAGTGTAGTACAACGGTTGCGGTATCTGCCCCGATTTTGTGTAGTCTATGATAGCTTTGAGACCAGCCACGGTTCTTTGCCGAATGTGTTGGCAATAGATTTCGGGTAAAGAATAAAAATGAGAGAGAAAAAAATACAATAACAAACAAAGCAAAGCATCTAGGCTTCTTGGTATGGAGTGCGTCGCGCACCCCGGGTTCTCCCTTGGGTGCCTGGATGCCTGTTTCAATGAGTTCCTACTCGGCGGTCTGGGCACCTTTTCTCCCTTCACTGACGACGTCGAGCGGCGAGCCGGGATGTGCTGTAAGGGCAAGGGAAGTGAAAGGAACCACTAGGAAAAACATGGAGAGAAAAAAAACATTTGCCAGCTTCCCGTTCCGTAAGCTCAGGACAGCTGGAATCACAAAACACAACCTCTTTTCACACGGGTAATAAAATATTTTACACATCGGTTGGTTCTTTGCTCGATTTCCGGCCATCTTACTTTAGGTATTTCTTTTCGTTGATTCTTATGTCCCGTTCTTGGCACGACTCGGATAGACGTGATCTTGAATACCGGTACATTAAGATAAGGTAATGGCAAGTAGGTTTAGGTACCTTAGGTACCTGCCGGGTAGCTATTTGGAAGTCTCGCCAATCAATTTATTACCCCAGGTCCGCTCCAGCTGGGGTTATGGCCATGGTATTGTCAAACAGTTGACACCAGAAGGTGGAGGCAGTAGTAAGTAGTACCATCACAGACTTTCTTTTCAATTTCGACACACCCTATCTCGCACCGTTCCTAAACTTCGGAAACTAGCGCTCCTATATCTGTGACTCGAGAACGTGATAAAGCAATGTCCTTGGGCCGGTGTTGCGGTACAGAAAGGAGCAAATTCTCCCCATGGTCCCCTCTTAGAGCCCATCCCGTAGCCACTGGGAGGCACCAAAGGTAGCTGAATGCATTACGACTTACATTGGCGGCGGGCGGTGAGCGATGGTGGCTTACGTGAATGCAGCTACAAGGTGAGAAAGCAACCGTTGGGTAAAATGAGTGCCAAAGAATCAACAGTCATGGCTGCGTGTGTTTTGCTTGGAGTGATGATTGGGTGTCCACGTTTCCGCATTTTTTTTGTTGTGTGCCCACAGCATGAGCTGATACAATTAGACAGATACGATGGGAGCATGCGTTTGCCATGGCAGATATCCATCTCGAATGGAGGTTTTCCTTTAGCCAGTGCTACGTAACCACTTGTACGATGCGAACATTAGAGGCTTTCTGGTTGACGACATTTCAAGTCTGATTCGAATCCAAGCAAAAGGTACCACATCCATCCTGTTGGCTGTGGGGAGCGTGGGGTCTTTTTTTTTCTTTTTCTTTTTTTTCCCTTCTTCTTCTGTCAGTCCCTCTCTCTTTCTCCCTCGTTGCTTGCTTTTTACCTGGTATAAGCTCGCAATTTTGGATCATCCAATTTCCACCATATATTCTCATGGCCAATCGGTCCTAGGTCCGGGCCTGTCGTGGCGCTCGATGCGAATAGAACTATTTGTCCACAGTCTGGGATTCTTTTTTTCTTGTGATTTGATGCTCATGCCAGGACCCAATTCACCGGTCGAAATATCTTCCTTGTCGAGAGAAGTGGTGCTGGTAAGGTACCTACCGAAGTCGTCGGTACGAGTTTGGGGTCTAGCTTACGTCAAGGGGTGGCTCTAACAGATAAGGGATAAGGAGGACCGGAACGGAAACTTTGGGAGCTGTGGGGGTGCAGATAGTGACTGCCGTGCCATGTTCTTGTCATCGCCAGTTGCGTTGGGGTTTTCTGGGGCTTTTGCCATTGCGTAGTTTGTGTGCGCAGTTGTTGGAATACCGATACCGTAGACAAACAAACAGCTTATTTACCTAGGTACATACAACACAGCCTTCCCAAGGAAAAAAAAATCCATTACGTGAACTTGACGGAGCGGCAGTACTAATCAAAGAAGATACAAATAAAAATCATGCGCAGTAAACATTTTATTGAACATGTGCATCGATGGTCAAATGTGGGCTTACCGGTACTGCTGCTGGCTTCCAAATGACGGGTAGTCGCAGCAGATCTTTCGTAAAAAAAATGCGGTTTTGGATTTCCACAGGTCTCACATGCATCCCAAGGGGTTACCTACTGGGGGCCCATATCCACCAAATATCTCTTTCAGGTATGGCCAAGCCTGTCTGGCTTGGACGCGACACGAGGCTTGTGTCATGGAGGCAATCGTAGCTCGTGGGGAGCAGGTAGTCAAGCAAGGAGTCGGCAGTGAGAAAGAAAGAAGAAGAAAATAGATCAGCGTCATTGCCACGCAAAAATCCGGGGTAAAGCCCATCATGCAGTCAAGACATCAGCAGAAGATGTTGGAACTAATTTACTAGGCTCAAGCGGTTGAAAAGCCATCATTACTAATTGTTGTGTGTACCTGGCACGCACGGGAAGTCAAACAAAAAAGAGAGACAAGGAAAAGCACGTTTCTGCGGTCAAAATTGCGTATGAAATCACATGCTCGAGAACCCAATCATGTTTTATCGCCAGAAAGCTCGCGAATTGCTACTCCGAAAAATCTACGGGAAAAGCGCATCCTGACACCTGCCCTGTCCAATATCTCGCTCCCTCTCGGCCCTCGTAGACTTGGCTGGTCCGCCCCGGAAATTGGCACCGGCTTTGTTCGCTTATCTCGCGCGACCCCGAGCCTTTTTTCTTCCAGTCTCCTTCCTACTACGCGCGAATATCCCTGATTTGTTTAGGCGCCGCCTGGGCATTAACTATCCGTCCCCAGGTGATTAAAAGTGTGGGGGAGTAGGTGAACATCAGATATGCGACCTAAACCACGGGGTTTGAAAGGTTATCTTTTCGACCACCTTTCGTTTATCCGAGTCTGGGTCGGTCCGGATACAACTGACTTATCTTTCATTCTTCCCCAGTCAACTACCAATTCGTGCAACACGTGCTTGGCAGTTTTGATTGAGCTCAATTCATCAGTGCGTCAATGCTACCGACCGGTCCAAGCAAGCATGTACTGCCCCTCACTGTGCTCCAGGTTTTTTTATGTCTTGGGGGTGGTGTCTCCCCCACGTGCAACCGAAGAAAAAAAAATCACCAAAAAAATACCACCTCACTCACGTAGCTAGCCGTTGGTTCAAATAGGTATCGTGCCTTATGAGACAGTCAGACAAATCTATCAGCCAACCCCCAGCCGTGCGCGGGACGGTGTGCTTCACTGCCTCGGTCATAGTTCATTTAGTTTCCTCGTGCAAAATCAATTCGCAGGGACGGTGCGTAAGCAGTAGACCACGTGGGTGCTGTTCCTGGCAGAATCGGCACAATAATCTCAAGACCTGGTCTTCTCGGTTAGGAGAATGGAGATAAGGGCGTGCGACCCAGCAGTGGAAACCAAGAGGAGACAAAAAAAGACCAAGTCTCCTGTTCCGTCACGACAGCATCACAATGTCAACTGGAACACCTTTTTGGCCTTGAAGATTTAATTAACTAGAACTTGACTGAGAGCAAATCATTCTTGCTAATGCAGGCATCTATGACGACAGTTGGGTGAGGGGGCAAAAGATTACATAGAACTCTCCAAATACTTAAGCAAAAAAGAAAAGACCAAGTAAATCTCTGAATTGCGAGTCAGGAGTTGGAGTAGTCACCGCATGGCTACGTAACCTTGAGTGTCCTCTTGGCATTTGGAGTTGTTGTTTTGGGCCCATTTGTTTCTGTTTTGTAACTGCCTTTTGACTTCTTCCACGGAGAGAGCCGGGCCAGCGGAGGTAGATCGATATTCCCAAGGTACAGGTGTAAAAAAAAAGTTGAGCCGATCCACCAGGTCCGGCCTTGCCTCGGTAGTGCCAGGATAACTCGAGGCTTGACAAGAAAAAAAAGTTTGGGGCTCCACGGGAGTGTCGTGGAGTTCCCCATCGAACCCTGCAAAGAAAATTTTTAACTCCTGTGTTGTGAGTGTGAGTCTTTTTTGGCCCCTTCCTGTCAATGTCGGGATCATCAACATCCCTGGAATCCTTCACCTTTGCGCACACCGTCAGGCGGTTTATCGGGCTTGGCCATCCGCTTAGCGCAATCTCTCCGGATAGCGACTGACTGTACTCGCTAGATTTTTTTCTTGGTCTAGAGGCCCCGAATAAAAATCCGTGAAAATCTTCGATAACTCAACTGCTTCTAGGTACATTAGCCCGCTGCAGCGATCCACGTTTACTTTGGAATCAACGCACTGTCTGGCACACAATTCACAAATCAGTCCCAAAGCCTCGAGCTAGAACAAAGTAAACTGTGGAGAATCCCATTGCAACCAGGCAGTTGTTAGGAATGGGGACCGAGAATTCCCCCGGTTTTGAATCAGTCGATTTGCTACGTTGGGTGGCCTTTTTTCTTGCTCCTCTTGGCTCGTCCCCCTTTGATACCGACTTTCTCCGGAGTAGCACCTAATTAACCACAAGAAAAAAAGACGCGCACTCCCTCACAAACGATCAAACCCACGCATCTAGCGTCATCGTCACCAACAAATAGTTCGGTTTGGAATCCCCACCCAATGCGGTGCGGCCAAATTTCTGACTTGACTTTCCCAAGAGCCAGCAAAATGATAATTCGTATAACTACCCTGTCTAGTTTTGTGGTATGAGTGCCGTTAATACCGTCTTTAACCCGGATGTGCTAAAGCCATGTCCCAGCATCGTAATTTGTACTGTAAAAAAGGTTGGTTTGCCAAACAAGGAAAACTTGCCCGGATTCACCTGATGTTTGCAGCAACCAGCGACTTGACGCCAAGGCAGCGAGGCTCCAGTATTAGTCTAGGTTTCTCATCAGGCCACACAAATGCTGTCGGATAATTATCTATCTGCAGGCCCGGCAACGATACAACGTCAAGGGTCATTAGTTTTGCATCGATCTATTTTTTGTTATCCTCGCCCTTCTTTGGGCAGGTGTTTGTTGTCGCGTTGATTTTGTTGCGCTCAAGTCGCAAGTCAATTGCAATGTTTTGAAACACTTGAGCATTGTCATTATCAAAAACTGGGAGTAGATGATATTTGTTCAAGAACCACACTGCGTTACATGCAAAGAACTACGAAGTAAATACTACCTTGACTGGAGGGTGTCTCAATTAGGTACCTCAAGGTCCCTTCGATTACGGAGAACCTACGATAGGTTCATATCTGAGCTCGGCAGGTACAGTATGTTGCTGTCTTCCAATGCAATCAAACCCCCCGTTGATGCGGGTCTGCGGCAAAAGCGCACAACAATAGCAGCCCCAGAAAAGTTTCTATCCAAAGCCTGTATTCCATGACAAGTCAGTAATACCACGTAAACCCCGGTGCGGCTTAGACGGGTTCCAGACTGCGATCCTTGTTGCTACCTGCCGAGTAGATCCATCCCGAGCTAGGCAGGAGATTTGTATGTAGAGGTTGGCCACTGTCCTTCGGTGGGAAGATTCTCTAGCCAAACGAGGAAGCTGCTTGCAATTCAAAATTACACACCGAGGCACATGATGGTAGAGCCGCTCGCTTGCCTATGCCTATCGGCTCAAGACCGAGAATGAGGCTACGTAGTATTTTATTTTTATTTTATTTTTACTCCAGGCCCCCGCAATCATTCTCCTCACAGCCTCAGTTCCGCCGCCAGCAGAGAGGGAGGGGGAAATGATGGGGTAATAGCAATCAAAGCTGGGCTTGTCAGCTCTGGTATGAAGACCAAAATCAGGGGTATGGGGTGATCGGGTGTCGGCCGGTGCTCCCGCTGCGCTACAACAAAGCCCAGTGCAGATGCAAATTCCAAGCCGTCACGACACGACGATAGCAGTGGAAACTCAGGTGGGAAAGGGAGCAATAAGCGCAATAGCCGAGATATTCTCCTCGCTCGCTTCCCTGCCCACTACCCGGAGTCCCCTGGGAAAGGAAGTCTGTAATCTGAGGTGGCGAAGGTACTCACTCCCACACGAATCGTGGGGAGCTTATTGGAGGAAGTTGAATGTGTCTTTTTAAATATGTTTTTTATTTGATTTTACTTTATTTGTTTCCTTATGTTTTCTTTTCTTTCTTTGTTCCTCGTCGTGCGTGCTTGTACTTTGCCTCTCTAGGTGGCTTGGAGACGAACTTGGCTCAGACCATTATTGTCGCACATGAGGAACAGTGCCCGGCGAGATGTGCAAGGGGTGCAGCGTTGGTTGATTGGCGCATCCAAGACTAGTAAAATAAACACATTCTTCGACATGGTTACCTGAACCCTTTGGCTGTTAAAGATTCGCTTAAAATGCAGAGAAGCATTGCTCCGTACGGAAGACTTCCATCAACACTTCCGCCGGACTGCCCAGCACAAGCTAACATCCAGCCAGCATCCAGGGCGAGCGCCGTCAGTGAAAATATACCGGTAGGCAGGTAGCCATCACTACACCGTGTCAAGCCAGCGAATACCTACATACATCGACCGGTTCGTATCAACCGCCGTGGCGCCTTTTGCTTTTCTTTGTTTTGCTAGCATTGATTGTGCAACAAAATCCATGAACTCTCGCAAGGACCCGGTTGGATCTTTGCATGCCTCCCATACGAAAAAGAAACGATGGCTTCCATCTCAAGCCAAGGCGCAATGCCGAGCCATTTCGTCCGGCGACCAACTGACCCCCCGCACTTTTTTGCTCGGCCAGACCAGGAACGACGGCAAAAGTTGGAGCTTCCCGTCGTACAGCTTCTGTGTTCTTCTGCTCAGGCTTCTTGTTGGTGCGGGGGTGGGTGTGATGGACTGGTATGGATAGATTGGCAGGATGAAACCCCAAGCTGCCGGCACGGTTAGCCCGTAACCCGGTTGGACTGCTTGAGCGGGGAACCGTACACCATTTCCCCTTCTTGGTCTTATTTCATTTTTATTTTTATTTTTTTACTTTCTTTTTTACTTTTGGTTATTCACCCCCAATCTTTCAACCCTTTTTTTTTTATTACCATGTTACTTTACTAACCCCTGGACCGGCGTTTTGGACAAGATGGTGGTGATCTGTTAGTTGTCAGGCAAAGACGGTAAAGGACAGCGCAGCAAGTGTCTGTGCTTTACCGGAAACTGGTTCCTAGCCCAGAAGGCAGTCAAGCCATAAAGACGACGCATGCAGATTCGTGGCGCGCACCAGCAGGGGGTTGAAGGTTCCTGATGGGCGCTCAACATTAGCCTGTCGGCTGCTCACCCGGTTGGTGACCGGGCGGTTAAGACACGCATCTTTAGGTCTAGGCTCATGCATGGCGGAGCAAAGCGCAACTGGAAGTCGGTGCTGACGAGGTTTGAGCCCAAATGTATGTATTCCAAGTCGCAGGCCCAAACGGGGCGCGTCACTGACTGGAATTCAATGTTGGAATGGATTGAATGCAGGACTTGCTCTCGATTTTTGTTAATTTGACTGGCACTCATTCACTGGCACCTTGCAACAGGTACCAACAAAGAAAGGCAGGTAATTACTGACTACCTTATCTAGGTACCTAGGTAAGGAGCCAGAGTGGCTCCGAGGGGAGAAACGGAAACCTTCAATACAGTAATTACCGGTAGACAAAATCTTAAGTCAAGAAAATCACGTGCTGTTAGTAGTGGAATCAGCCCCACACCAAAAGGATACTTCAGTACATGCAGCTAATATGGTAGGAAGCTGGCCTAATTAGCAGTACCCCTCCGAGTATCAATCAAAGGCAAACAAACAAACGTGCTCAACCAACCTAGTCCCACTCCACCATTGCGATTTATCGTTTTGCAAGGTCAAGTGCACATATTACGACTCAGAACGCTGGCCGGCCTGAGAAAAGGCCGAGATGAGAGCTTGATATGGATTACCATCAGATACACGGGAGGGATGTATCGAGCTTCGACCTGCCTTCAACGCGTAGGCTTAATGATGATTCCAAGCGGCAAATCTATTACTCTGACCACTGACGCTCCATATTCTTCCACACATACATAGATCGGCTACCGACAGTCTCGGCGGCCCAGGCCCAAGAGGAACTGACAGCTGACCCGTTCCGCTTCGTATCCACGGGACTGGACGTCTTGGACACGCTGCTTGCCGCACCTAAGAATGACGGCCGTACCAGAGACCTTGGAGGCGTCCAGCGAGGTATAGTGACCGAAATCTGGGGCCCGCCAGGTGTAGGCAAGACTTCGCTGGGGTAGGTCACTTTACCTTCTGTTGGCACTTGACTCAACAGTGTGTACCTTGCGGACGGCTAAAAACGGTGTGTTTAGCCTGCAGCTCGCCTCGAATGCTCTCGCCAGCAAACGATCGGTGGTTTGGGTAGGTCGGTCAAGATCATGTCCTTGTGCTGTGAACCGATTCTCCTAAACGATATTGCCACTGACAAACCCGGGGAAATCTATGCAGACTGTTTCCACAGCATCTGCTCTCACAGGCTACCTGATATCATCGGCCCCAAGCATGAGCCCGATGTTTTGGACAGGTTTGTCCATTTTGAATGTCCAGAGCTGGCACACTTGATTGCCTTGCTCTGCAGACCAAATGAGCTCTGCGTGCCATTAGATGCATCGCTCGTTGTTGTTGATTCCCTTACGGCTTTGATAAATCACGCGTATCCTCGAACATTTGATGGCAGGGCCGCGGCAAAGATGAGCGGCGGCAGCAAGAGTACGTCAAGATCATTATATTAGGGCTGCAAGCCAAGCTGCCTGCTGCTGCAAGTAGGGGCCCGTCCAAGGCCTGTATTGTCATACTGACTCGTACTACCAGTTCCATCTTCTTCTACAAAACGGCAACAGACTCTTCAACATTTGATAGGTGCGCTGCAGAAGTTGGCTGCGGCGCGAAACTTGGCCGTGGTTGTCTTGAGCCAATGTGCTACCAAGATGCAACTCGAACGAGGAGCTGCTCTGATTCCAGCCGTCAACGCAGGTTGGTGGGAGGATGGTATCTCTACAAGGATAGTCCTCTTCAGAGACTGGTCCATGCAATCCGGTAGCGCTAGGGCCGCTCGCTTTGCTGCAGCGCTCAAGATCAATGGAAAGAAGGTAGAGGAGGGCGATATCGAATTGGCCGCATTCGAGACCGTCACTGTAGGTCCATGCATAGATTTCCCAGCCTCCTTTTTGCCTCTTGCAAATTTTACAGGCTACCCCAACAGTTGATACAACGGCATTTACTTGCATACTGACTACCCTCCGCTATACGTAGACTGGCCTTGAAGCTGTGGCCCTTGACAGCTGCCGCCAGAGCCAGCCACTGCAAAAACGAAAGCTTGGGCCATCTGGTACCCTCGAGATTCCGGACAGCGATGACGAAGACTATGGCTGGCAGGAAGAGGACGCCTCTGCCCTTCCACAGATACCTCAGTGGCAGGGGAGTGAGGATATTCTACTCGTCCGGGGCCAGGATAGTGACGAGGGTGAAGAACTTGAGCCGACTGAAGATGGACAAGAAGCCGAGTCCGACAAGTGACATACAAAGAGCCAATCGGTTGATGACTCGAAAAGATTCAGTCACTGTCCTCAACCACAATATGGAAATGCGTGGTCCTGACGGTCTGGAGTCGAGTAGTCGCTATTCCCGGCCGCCCCTATCTATTGGTTGTCGCTTGGCCTCGCATCTCATCTTAATCGGGAGAGCCGCGGTCACCAAATGAAAAAGTCACGCCAAATTCCCATTGTGTAGTCGTTGAAACACTGGATTTCGTAATTACCATACCGAACAAAGGCCCACTGCAACCGGCGGAAATTTCTTCATCCCCCCCTTGTGTACACCGCCCATGGCCACCCCCAGCCCATATTCCGGGGATTATGGTGGGTGGTGCGGCGCATTCCGTCGTCCAATGTCGGCGGAATGTCGGACTGATTGCGGAGGAGAATGGCGTGTCTCTTCTCAGGTAATCAATGCCGGCGCTATTTAGTCAATACATGCTGAGCGAGAATACACTTGACAGAAAAAAAAGGGAGGAGGCCAAGCGAGAGAGAAAAAAAAAGGGTCTCCACAGATTCTGCTTGACTCAATGGTAGGCATAGTAGCGAGATTTCCCTTTCTCTATTTTCTGATTCACTTTGCCCCCCCTCTTCTTTTTTTTCCTCCTTTTTTATTTCTTTTTTTTGTCCTTTTGTTAGTCTCACGCCCCCCTTCCTCCTTCAAGGTGAGTTGTCGATGGTGGATACTCGAGAGGTTAGCGGCAAACCGGAGCGGAACTGGCTACATCAGCCCTGTCAGTGTCTAGCAAATTTTTGCAGGTCACACTTTCATGGCATGGATGATGGATGATGGATTTTTTTCTCTCTTTAGTCTAGACGGAGCATCTGGAAGTTGCTATAATGTTCGGCAGCCGGCACAAGGGCAAATATCTCAACGCAACTCTTTAGCTCCATCTATGTTGCTAGTTGAAATAGGCGTGGCTTCTGTCAACATTAAATAAAGTACTAGAACTAAAGACTAGCTGACAGATTTCGAGTGTATATTACAGCTGGCAGTGAGCTGGCCCTGCATTGCTGCTGCTGCTTCGCATGCACAAAGCTTCTCAAAGCATTGGGCAGATTCTTTTGCCAAGACTGCCGGTTTCTCAACATACGTACCATACCACCATAGTAGACAACCATTTTGATTGCATAGATTACGTAGCCCGGTGTTTGAACAAAACTGCCTTGCCTCAGGTGCATATGCCCCGCTCACAGGACATGGGTATAGACGCATTGCAACAGACCCTGGAAGTTGAGGAAAAAACCACAAAAACCAAAACTAAGTTAACATGTGCGTTCGTGTTGGCGGGCCTCAACTATTTTTTGCCTGCCGTACCAAAAAAAAAAAGCTCGCCACAATTTTAATGTGTAACTTGCGTATATTCGTATGTACTATGTACGTTAGTACCTCAAGTGGTAAACATGCATGCAAGCAAGGACTTCAGTTGGCGGATCAACCATGGCTAGTTTTCTAACCGGTGAACACAACAATATGCATAAACTGTTGACTTCATTTCACTCCCTCTGAAGCTGTGCTTTACTCATTTCCTCCTCCTCCTCCTCCCCCCTCCTTTTCTTTTCTTTTCTTTTTCTTTTCTCACTCCCCCCTTCTCCTGCCGGAACGGTGTGGATGGGACTTCGGAGAAGCTTTGTGCATGCTGCGAGGGCGATCCCGGGCTAGGGGCCCGTAAAATTCGGCAACCTGATCCGACTAGAACGACTAGGCGCCGCAGAAACACCCCCGTTGGTTCGGCAGAGCAGGATCTAGAACCCCTTGGTCGGTCTTTTTCATTTTTTTTCTTGACCAATGTGGAATCAGTGGAATACCGGCCCGTTCTCGGGTGGTAGGCGGCGCGGGACTGAGCTGATTTGCGGACTTTTTTCTTTCTTCTTTTCTCTGGACATATTAAAAGGCAAGGTGTTTTATATCGTAGATCGTGCCATACCGCGTCTGTTGACGGTCTGTCTACTCCGTAATGTATCGATATTTGCCGAAGCTGTAGTATGCTTGCTGCCCTCCATTTTACAGTGGTACAGTACGGAGCAGGATTTTGTTTACTGGTGTATCATTGATGCTGATTCTTGTACAGTATTGCAGTTTTATGGAGTTGTTGTTATTTTTTTCCATGCCCCTGTTTCTGTTTGTCTTCCCCGTCTGCGGTTCTACCCGGCCTGGATTTCAAGATACCAAACGCTGAGCTCTTGAGTTAGACCCCTAGACCTGAAAGAAGGGATAAAGATGGAGTCTAGTCCCACAGTCCACTGGAGTTTCTGGTTATGTCAAACTCCAAAAAAGGCCAATGGAAGCATTCATCTCAGTCCCCAGTATTGAGAGCCAAGAAGTCGTTGATATGCCTAGAACATACAATTTAGATGTGAAGATATTAATCTACGGAGTATCAGGCCCGCATATACGAATGAACCAGCCAAGGGCAGTCGGTTGGCTACGAGACCACACAATCCGTTCAAGAAGTACCATTAACATGGCCGCGGGCGCTATCTCGTGCTCTCAAATGGCGAGGGAGGATCGTTCCTCTCTCTAGCCGCGGCAAACTGTGCATCTCAAACCGGCACCCGCAGCTGATATTGAACCAGATACCATAGGCAAAACGTCTTGGACGGTGTGAATTTGGGAACGGGGAGTTTGCAGCCAAGAGAAATAATATGTCGATGGATTGAGGGCCAGACCAATACTATGCACATGCACATGCAGAACACCGGTGCAGTGCAGCCTTTCCATGCTCACTCGGTGTGACAACCTGTATACAAACAAAATAATGGTATGATTGTGGGTGTGAACTGGCGCCATCCCCCTGACGACAAAGGTTGTACTGCCCTGTAGGGTAGCCTTCCCCAAGATCCAACAGCCCATCTCGCGGCAATAGGGCGTCGACCCCGCAAATTGCCGGCATCTGAACCGGGACCGAAACATGGAAGGCTTTTGCTTTTGCTCATTCATCGTCGATTCGGTTCTACCTAGGCGAGCTGGCTTGCTGGGTGTCGACTGGATGCAAGATACGAGTGCCGCCCAGGTTGTTGATGCAGGGTAGCCAAGACGAGTTGGATGCAAGAGTCGAACGAGGCAGACGGGACAAATTCAAAGGATGTTCTCGGACAAAGTGTGCAACCGACTGTCCCAGAAACCGCCTTTGTGTGCATGTGCTACCCACGGCCTCAATGTTGTATGTCTGCAGACTAAAACCATCATGATGTGTCCCATTGGCCTCAGCGTGGAAGCTGTTGCATATCTCGCGGCTCCGGTGCATATGACGCCGTCAAACCACAAGCTCCCTTATGATTCTCCTTCGAATGGATAATGATGGCTTGAGCAAATGAATATGGCTTCTCGGTTGGCCACTACGTGATAGTCTAGATAGCTGCGGCGCCTCTGACTGTAGTGGTGGTGTCTGCTTCCTCCTGGCGCCCCTGGGATCGACAACTTCTTCAAGCTGGATATGTCGAGGGTAAGCGGAGGCCGCAGTGAGCTTGAAACAGCCTCGTGCGCTGGATCATGTCTCGTCAGGTAGGTGTCTGGAGCAGGTTGAGTCCGGCTGATCATACGAGCAACCCCGTGTGCCACTGCAGTGTCTGCAAGACCCAGCGACAAACCAATAGATGTAGGTGCAATGCGTGTCTCGTGTTTGCTCAGCTCCTAGCCTTGATTTGAGATACATTTACGTACGGAAGCTATGGATATGAACAATGAGTTGTTTACCCTCATTCAATTGTGCCTGTTATATCCTCCTAACACACCATATGGAGGGGGTGGCATACCTATCAGCCTATTCAAAAGATGTGACAATGCTTTAGCTTCGTGATATTATTGTCGTTTTGAGAATGATCTTCCATTATCCTTCAAGATCGCAATATAAGTACATGTCTTCCCCCGTGGCTATCTCAGTCCAGCTGTCGATGACTATCCGGGGTGAGCTGATGGTCAGGACGCCATGTTCTTCTGAGCAGTCGATATATAAGCTCATGAGATTGCAGCGATCTGCTTGCAATCTTTGGACGCAAGGAAGCTTGCCTGATAACCTCCAAACTTCTCTCGTCATGAATCCGAAGGTATCCGGATAGTGATGCTCCAAGGCTGCCGAAGAGCAGCTATGTATACCTCTATGAGAACCTAATACCAAAGATGGTCTTCTTCCCAGACCCATCGCGGCCCAGGGCCTCGGAATTTTCGAGATAGATTCTTTGATGACCGACCACATCAACATAGAAATATCGGTACTCAAAGTCCTCGCCGCCAACACGCTTAATAAGGTGCATGTTCGCCATGCCCCGGCCCTTGGAGCCTTCCAGGTTGAAATGTATCATCATGTGTTCATTTCCCTGAGCATCTTTGCGCAGTGTAGAGCTGTATTTTGTAGGGGATTGTCAGCAACCATGTCTCCAGACCTCGAGCTTTGGTATATGTTTGACACAAAAACTCACGCGATCGGCCTGGCCCTCCTCCACTTATTGCTCGTCTCCTCCCCAAAAGCAGTTATACTTTTGGAATCTCCCAAGAGCTCCAAGCATCGTGGATCTTTGCGGATGCGATCGACAGCTCGGTTGTAGTATGCCACTTTAGAATCAGGCGAGAAGACCTCTGAGTAGAGTAGGTAACCAATCCCTCCCTGGATGATATAACACACCTAGTGTCAGCTATGAGATCATATAACAGCTTGTTGTTTGACATGCCGAACCCCTTGGAATCTCCATTCAAGAGGTTCTGAGTTTTCCGTACGTACCGTCAGAGCCATCCCTACAAGCACCATTCCAAAGTTGAAAGTCTGCTGCACGGCACGCGACGTCTTCTCCCCGCCGGAGAGCTCAGTCCAGGGAACGCGGCCATCATCGTTGAACGGGGTCACAGCCCTCCTTCGCTGAGTTGCACTGCTATCGTTGGCACTCGTATTCGTTGCGTAGCATCTCCTCGATGTGATCAATGGCCTGATCTGCTGGGATGCGAGGGCCCGGGGAATGATGATATTGGCAGCGGCGGACGTTTGGAGCTTCATATTGATGGATTGGCTTGGGCCTGAAGACCCATCTCTGTTGCTCGTGTAGAGGAATTAAAAATTCAGCCAGTTCGTCCACTCCGCAACAGCCCTGTGACAGTTACGCGATCAACTATGTGATCGTTGGGGTTTTCCTGGTCGCAAAAGCAGGCATCGGAGCTCCAGAAAACGCGGCTGTAAAAAGCTTATGAGATTGATGCTTGACGGCGCGGGAAAAGCCCACCCAAATCCGAACTCTTGTGCAAGCTTGGGACTGTCTGCGTGGGGTTCCAAGATCAGGCTAGTACGATTAAGGCTTAGCTCGAACTGACAGAAAGCTGGCAACCCCTGACATGACCCGCCATCTTATTCATTACATAATACAATCCGTACTGAAAATGTGGCCGCCTTGACAACTTCGCCCATTTAGACTCCATTCGCCTTGAGAACCGACCGCTGTGAACCCGCAAGCACTTACTACTTTGACAACAGAAGCCAAATATCGATTCGACACCGACGAATTCCGTCACCATGGCTGCGCTCGCAAGCAAGCAGCAATCACAGAAGATTTTCGAGAAGCTCAAGACCAAGCAGGCAAACAAAGTGAGCCCCGCCACTGTTCTCTTCCCCCCTCTACAGATTCCCAGATCGATCAGCACATACATATCTCCACTACCGCCTGCCCATAAGACGCAACTTTTTTTTCTTCTCTTGTTCTTTCCAGACTGCTTTTCGAAGTAGTGCTACGTTCCGCAGGCGATTTGCCGCCTACTGACACTTTTGTTCCTCGTCTACAGATATGCTTTGACTGCGGACAGAAGAACCCTACATGGACGTCAGTCCCGTTCGGAATCTATCTTTGCCTCGACTGCTCCTCGAACCATCGCAATCTGGGAGTGCACATTTCCTTTGTGCGCTCCACCAACCTCGATCGTGAGTACTCTGTCGTTTCTGACGCGCGCCTGTCAGAGCTGAGACTTCGAGGTTTCAGACCCAGGGAACAAACTGTAACTGACATGGCTGCATTGTGGATGGACAGAATGGCAATGGGACCAACTGCGCGTCATGAAAGTGGGCGGCAATGAATCAGCCACCAAATTTTTTCAGCAGAACGGAGGATCCGCCGCCTTGAACAGCAAGGACCCCAAGACCAAGTACCACTCGCCCGTAGCGACCAAGTACAAGGAGGAGCTGAAGAAAAGAGCGGCGCGGGACGCCAAGGAGTGAGCGGCCTCACCTACCATACATCTGGCTTGTCGAGCGCTAACGAACCATCTAAATATCCAGATACCCCGAGGAAGTTGTCATCACTGACGGCACCGATGCAGGAGACGGCACAAACACTCCCGCTGGGGAGCCGGATGACGATTTCTTCTCCTCATGGGACAAGCCTGCGATCAAGAAGCCCACGCCTCCGGTCTCGCGAACTGCGACTCCGCCAGTAGTTGGAAGGACACCATCCCCCTTCCTCACTGCCGGTGGCGCCAAGGACATCGCACGTACTCCCTCGCCGCTCGCCAAACCTGCCGACTCCACCGCCAAGCCAGCCGCCAGCCGTATCACGCACTCGTCCGCTCTTAAGAAAACGACGGGTGCAGGCCCCAAGAAGGCGAACGTGCTCGGAGCGAAGAAGACTACCAAGCTCGGGGTGAAGAAGGTCACCGCCGAAGTCATTGACTTTGACGAAGCCGAGAAGAAGGCCAAGGAGGAGGCCGAAAGGATTGAGAAGTTGGGCTACGACCCAGATGACATAGATACCACTGCTACAAAGAAGGTCGGTGGTGTCAAGGCCGAGTCAAGCGGTGCTGGTATCCTGGCGCCTACACCCGTCAGCCCAGCGCGCGGCGGATACGGCTCGTCGGGCCACAGCCGGGAGAAGTCCGCATCCGAGATGGAGAGGCTTGGCATGGGCATGGGCAGGCTAGGATTTGGCCAGGTCGGAGGCAACAAGCCCGCCGCGGCAGCGCAGCCAAAGAAGGGCGGCGGCGGCTTCGGATCGGTTGGCCCTATCAAGGCGACCCCAGAAGGTATGTGACATAATCGTCCCATTTAAAGGACTGCAAAACTGACGGTTTCTCGTGCAATTAGCCGACGAGGAGAAGTATGCGCGAAGCAAATTCGGTGCGCAGAAGGCCATCTCTTCGGACGAGTTCTTTGGCAAGGGTTCCTATGACCCCAACGCCCAGGCCGAGGCCAAGACAAGGCTGCAAGGCTTTGAAGGTGCCTCAGCCATCTCGTCCAACGCCTACTTCGGCCGGCCCGAGGAGGAGGAGGTTGAGGAGTATGGCGATTTGGAGACCGCTGCTAAGGACTTCATTCGCAAGTTTGGCCTTACGAGAGGTGACGATCTCGAAAACCTCACTGCGGTGCTTGGAGACGGCGCAACGAAGCTGCAGGGTGCTATTCGCAGCTATCTTGGCAGCTAGACGCCTTGTTTGGTGTTGGCATTACAAATTGAGCGAGCTGATTTGATATCGGAGTTTAAATTGTGACAAACCGAACGGTTTCGTCGCAATTTAAAGGTGCTGCGGATATCGTTGAGCAGAGTTTTAACTGTAACCGTTTCGCTCTAGAACTAGGGTGGCTGTTTTTCGCATGAGTAGAGGGTTAGAGTGGTAAGATGACTGGGCAATATCAAAATTTCAGACACTTAATACAAATCTCTTTTTGATTTTAGTACACATCGAACGGCTTTGATTCACTTCTTCTCAACCAGGTGACTTTGATGTCTATTCTCAAAAGATGTTCTATTAGCTGTTAGTCGCAAAAATAATGCGGGGTGCCTTAGCCTCAGAGTTCTATAGGACAAGTCGAACCCTGACACTGAAACTCGGCTTTGGTACAGCCGCCCGGCTAATGGTCAAGTAAAAATGTCCGAGTTTAGCACAAAGAACCACGACGCCACGATAATATGCTTTAACATGATGTAATTGTAAAGTTCTCGGTCTGAGTTATGTGTATCAATGGATTTTGTTCATGATCACCTGAAGCTATAGACAGTTACAAGCCAGACAGATACCACCAACCAACCGGAAAGCTGAACCAAAAGACTTTGGGCGGTATATACATAGTGAAAATGGCATTGGACATTAAAAGATAACACAGGTCATGAGAAAGAAAATAAGAACAGGCTTCTTTTTTTTTGTTTACAACTTGGCCGAGGCCTTGACCATCTGGCCACCCTGTCCCAAGCATGCGGCACCGTCGTTGACGAGCTCGTCGACAACCTCCTTGGCGCTCTTGAGCTCGTTGACGACGGCGGCGCACTTGCCCATCAGGAACGGCCTGAACTGGTCCATGAGGTCGTCGATGTCAACGTCCTCCTCGCTCTCAACGTCGGGCTTCTTCTCGTCCTTGCTGGTCTTCGCCTCGCCGCTGGCAATGTCAAAGTTGGGGCCCTCCTCGCCGCCCATGATCTTGTCAAGGTCGGACTCGTAAGGGAGGATTCCCTTGGAGGTCAGCTCCTTGATCTCGTCCCGGCGGTCGTTTTCCCAGTTGAGGATGTAAGGGTTCTTCTTGACGCGCAGGGGGCGGCCCGTAAAGATGACTGTCTTGATGGTGTCGTCATAGCCGGCGGTGCGGACGGCCTCCTTGTGGGACTCGGGTGCGCCGGCCTCGTGGGTGAGGATGAAGCGGGTACCAACCCAGACGGCGCTAGCGCCGAGCATGAGAGCGGCAGCAACGGTCTGGCCATTGAAGATACCGCCGGCGGCGACAACCTGGACGGGACCGCCGGTCAGGGGCGACTTGTGGCCCTGGCAGGCCTTGACGACGGAGGGGATGAGGATGGTGGTGGGGATGTTGCCGGTGTGGCCACCACCCTCACCGCCCTGGGCGCAGATGATGTCCACGCCGAGCGAGAGGCACTTGGCAACGTGCTTGGGGTGGCCGATCATGTTCATGTAGAGGATTCCGTGCTTGTGCAGGCGGTCAACGACGTGCTTGGGCGGCACACCGACGGCAGAGACGAAAAGCTTGGCGCCCTCGGCAATGATAATGTCAACCAGCTCATCGAGCTTGCCCTTGGTGTAGTCGTAGCTGTAGGGAAGAGAGGCAAAAGAACGCGTTAGCCGACATTGTTTCAAGTCTGAGGAATACCCCTCGTTTTGAATCTTTTTCTGTAGATTGATGCGAGTTTGAAAAAGGCTTACTTGGTCTTGCGCGCATTGCCACCAACCTGCGGCAGCAACAGGTCGACACCGAAGGGGGCGTTCTTGTCCGTGAGATGGTGCTTCAGCTCGGCGATTTGGTCCTTGAGCATCTCTGGTGTGTAGCCAACGCCTCCGATAACACCCAGTCCTCCTGCGTTTGTAACGGCAGCTGCCAGCTTCGGTCCTGCGGCGACGTTCATGCCGGCGAGCATGACGGGGTGCTGGATCTTGAACAGATCGGTGATAGGGGTTCGGATCTTCTCTGTTGTCTCCCAAGGGGCCAAGAGTCAGCAAGTTGACAGATCACCCGATTTGTCTCTGGTCTGCGTGGAATACTTACGTGGTGAAGCCATTGTGACGGTTTGTGTGCGTGTGTAAACGATGATTATGCAATATACAAGAAGGCGCAGTCACTATTTTCTAAGGGGTATGGGGTTGAGAGGGTGGTCTTGGATGGTGGTGAGGGTTGTGTGAAGATAAATGATGGAGCAGGAACTGGACAGAAATCCTGAGGATAGGGATCAAAGTCTAATAACGTCTTTGGAGATGAGGTAGCACTCCTGACAACGATAACCGGACAACGGTGCGTGGGTTAGCCACATGCCTCGGGCAGCCGAGGTCGATCGTTGGAACAGGGCATGCGCTAATGCTGACCTGTTTTGCTGGGGTGTCCTGGTACGCGCCTGTTCTCGGTTCCCGTGTCGGGTTAGCCGCAGCGACTTTGCTAGAGGGTTCGGGGTTTAAGTGGGGCGCGGGGGTGGATATGCCGAGGCAAAATGGGATCGTGTAGAAAAGCAGAGTCGCTTGCTCCTTTGCGAGGCCGGCACACCAGTGACTAAAATGAGGCACAATACCTAGGTGTTTTTTCTTCTTTTTCTCTTTCATACTTCGTTCTTATTCATTTTGATACTTTTGTACGCGTCCATTCATCTGGTCTGATAATTCTTTGTCTGATCTAACAACTTTCTTTCGTCAGGTCCGGCTATTGCTGGCAGTGTATGATGCAGAGTTGCTGTAAATAGCTTTCGGTCTTATAACATGCCGCGGCTAAGGAGTAACCCTTTCCCCGATCAGTCCGAGCCTCAGGTTTTAGTGCCGGGCGACGGTTAACCTGGGGTACAGCACAGTGGTACTATTGGCTGGCACCGCTTGTCAGTCAGTACGAAGCAACAGCGTTGCAAAAGAGGCTTCCATATCCAGTGGAGTTATATGCGTCAGCCACAAAACGCACCAACCCGTATCGGGAAGATAACAAGGGCAACTGTGGCTAGTGGATGGCTTTCTTCGAACATGCGATGCGATTGGTGCAAAACTTGATTATCAATTAGCAGATCTAGTTCTTCAATTTTTGACCATATTGGGTAGGAGCAGACCTGGGAGCTCGCAGTGCTTACCACCTTTCTTCCTCTCAAAATTATCTTCTTATTCTTCTCCTCTCTAGTTTCCCTTGTCTCTTTGCCTTTTTTTGTATATTTTTTTTCTTCTTGCCCATGGTATATCTTTCTATTCTGGAGGATCTGGTCCCTTGTGCAGCACTGAAAACAGGTTACACCCTGTCGTAGCAACCATCACCTTCCCGTCATGAACATATCGACCTCGGCTGCGGCGCGGCGGATGACGCAGAGGACTGCTTGCTCTGCATGCCGTAGCGTTGAGCTAGCCTGCTTGACAACAAACGTAGCACGTTTTCCCCCTACTGGCATCTCTCAGCTCATCATCGGTAGAAGGCTTTTCTCCGTCTCCCGGCATTCAGCAGAAGCCAAGTCCGTGGCCTTCAAACGCCATGGTCTGCTTCCTCAGCTCCAATCGCAAGAAGATGCCCGACAACCAGGGTCTGGTCTCAACAAGGGACGGCGTACCGCCTACATTGCCCTGGGAAGCAACATGGGCGATCGCATATCCATGATTGAAAAGGCATGCAATGAAATGGATGCGCGCGGTATAAATGTGAAGCGAACCAGCAGCCTATGGGAAACGGAGCCCATGTATGTCCTCGACCAGGGACGCTTTGTCAATGGAGTCTGCGAGGTAGAGACGAGCCTGGAGCCATTGGCCCTTCTTGACCAGCTGCAAGATATAGAAAAGTCCATGGGACGCCAAAAGGTCATTGACAAGGGCCCGCGGAACATTGACTTGGATATTCTGCTCTACGAGGGCGTGAAGCTCAAGCATGAGCGTCTTGAAATACCACACAAAGGTATCCCGGAGCGAGAGTTTGTCCTGCGTCCCTTGACCGAGTAAGCCGGAACAGTAACTCCTCGTAAACAAAAAGAAAAAAAACAAAAAAAGATGAGGACCTTCTCTGATATTCTCACCTTTCTCATCCAATAGGCTTATTCCAGACAAGGCTGTGGACCCAGCCCGCCCATGGAAACTTGCACAAGATTACCTCAACGAACTCCCTCTTTCTAGCCCACCCCTGACCACCCTGACGCCTCTCTCGCCTTCCAACCCGCCACTGCAAGCTATCAAGCCCACCCGCGGAACACATGTCATGGCTATACTAAATGTTACTCCGGACTCCTTCTCTGACGGCGGAAAGCACAAGCCAACCGACCAATCATCGCTGAAGTCCACAGTCGAGGACTTGATCAAATCTGGTGCCACCATCATCGACGTCGGCGGACAGTCGACCGCTCCTGGAGCCCCTGAGATAACGCTGGAGGAAGAGCTGGCGCGTGTTATTCCAGCTGTGAAAGCCATACGTGCCGTATCTCGAGACCATGGATTAGACAATGAACCAAGACGGGTCCTCATCAGCGTAGACACTTACCGTGCCGCTGTTGCCGAGGCAGCAGTGTCTGCCGGTGCAGACATCATCAACGATGTCTCTGCTGGCGCCCTTGATGCCGGAATGCTCCCCACTGTGGCCCGATTGGGAGTCACGATTTGTTTGATGCACATGCGCGGGACACCTGCAACTATGAGCTCGCTGTCTAATTACGACGGACCATCTTCACCATCAACAGGCCTGGAGTCGAATGTAAACAACACGGATGAGGGTGGCCTTATACCCTCGGTGGCCAGAGAACTACTTGATCGCGTCGCTGCTGCAGAGGCTGCTGGTGTCAGACGGTGGCGCATCATCCTTGACCCGGGGCTAGGATTCGCCAAGGAGCTACCGGAACAGAACGTTGAGATTTTGCGGCGTCTAGATGAGCTCCGTCTCTGGCCGGGGTTGGAAGGACTACCTTGGCTGGTTGGACCCAGCCGCAAACGCTTTGTCGGTGCCATAACGGGTGTTAAGCAGCCGGCCGACCGAGTCTGGGGCACTGCCGCCGCCGTAGCAGCTGCTGTGCAGGGCGGTGCCGATGTAGTGCGTGTTCATGATGTGCGCGAAATGGCGCAGGTTGTCGCCATGTCGGATGCCATTTGGAGGCATGGCGGCAGCTCGAGCCGTGATTATTAGAGCGGTTCCTTAGAGCGAGGGCACCTTTTGATACGAGTGGCTCTCTTTTGCCAATAGAAGGCGGTTTCCCATGCGTGCGCCACCTTATCTGGGGAAACATTTCGGGGGCTTGCGGCCAGTTGGATCCGAGATCAGCCACCATCATAACCTATCTACTGTAGTCCTTCCAGTGGCTGAATTGAAGGCATTTGTCACTTATACGTTGTGGGGGAGGGCGGGGACTTGTGTGGCCCTTGAGGAGCTCTCTTAATTACGATAGTCCGGAAAGCAACCATGCAAACTCCCGAGAGCCCGGAATCAACCGCGTCATACAGCGCCTGTCACAAAAACTCAAGACCACGCCAGTTCTATTGTGTAGTAAATATCGGCATCCTCATACTCGTGTCGATCGTCTTTAAAGCAGCGTATCAGGTTGGATATGACATCCGTCACCCAGTAGGATACGAGCTAGGTAATGACAAGCTGCCGGGGAAGGTCTACCGATACGTGCATACGGTACATAGGCAAATACGGTACAGTATGCAGCTAATTTCTACGTACGAGTGGTCTTTCGGGGCGACGCTAGTGTTCGGGCCCGACTGTCATCATAATATGATGACGACGGCCACAGCGACTGGTCAAGGTCACTTGATCGGCACATGGCTGAGAAGCAATCAACAGAAAATGCAAGGCGGTGTCATAGGACATGAAGAATATTGTTTGATGTTTGGTGCACTAGCAAGGATTCAATGCTGCTGGGGCCGACGATACTACCCCTCATTTTCACACCAACCAGCAGTACCACGTAAAGCGACCCGCCCACAGCTGGCACAAGCTCTGAAATCCAGCCTGTCGTCACTTGGCGATCAAGGTACTCTCTGTTGAGACTTGAAAGTATCTAAATGTACAGGCCAGGGGTCATCTTTGTACCCTTCCCCCCATCTCACTTTGTTCGCCTGTGCCGGAATCCCCCGTTGGTATTAATGCAGGAGGCCCACAGGACCGTTCTGCCTTGCCCCTGTCAACTGTCCTGACCATGCCCTGCCTGCGCCCCTCCCTTCTTTGCGGGTTTGCCGGGCTGTTGTCCCTTTTGGTGAAGAAGCAGCAGCAGTATCGGTAACAGTACCAGCATCAGCACAAACTCCAAGGCGAACACCAACAGCATCAGCAGCAGCGTACGATCGATGCTCCTTGTTGGAGAAGTCTGTCCTGTCGTGCGCACGATACGATACATACCGACCGCCTCATCGGAATACGAGCGGGACCCACAGGTTTCTTGTTTATTTTCGACTAGTGCGAACGGATTAGAAACCTTAATTGAACCTCGTTGGCGCTCATGGTCAACAAAGAGGCTCTTTCTTCTTCTTTCTGACACAGTCAATTCATTGATTGTTTTGGACCTAGTCTCTTTTTTCCCCTCATCACCATTTATCAGTCCTTGGTGTGGACATACTTCTTACGCCCTCACATGGAAATATGCTCAAGAACGCCCGCCCTCATTCCGTCGATCCCCCGGCCTACCTACAGTGGGAAATAATAGTTAGTGGCTGCAACTCTCAGCCCGGGCGAGCTTACAGGCCGGGTCTTGCCAGACCGGTGAGCAGCATCTCAACTGTTATTAGTCCACAAAATTATTATACGTAGATTCTGGGCGTTTGCCAAAATCCCTCGAGGCAACCATGTGCGGCATTGGGTCGTATTGCTGCTGACATTACACCCTGCCACAACTGGAAACAATTTCGTTGAACCCGGTCAACCGTTTTCCTGGCCCTGCCAATCAATTCGTAAATTGCCGTAGTGTGTTGTCAGTGCGTGTTTGTGTGCCGAAGATCCGACTGAGAAAGCAAGAGAGAGAGAGAGAGAGAGAAAGGCTACCAACATGGGAATTTACACAGTATGGAATTGTTGACAGGTAACAGCAAAAAGCCAAGAAGAAATCGCCGCAATCTGCAGCTTACCTATTTTGCTGACATAGTCGATAGATCTCTTGTCTAACTGTTACAAAGCTAGCCTCACTGCTCTGCACTAGCGAGCCTAGGTAGGTTACCATTTACCAAGTAAAGAAACGACCAATCGCCAGCGCCATGGGTGGATGCAACTCGCTATTCTGCTTCTTAGATCTGCAACGGAACAAAAATAGAGGCCGGCGGTGCATGACCCCTCCCCTCTTTTTCTTATTTTTTCCTTCCTTTTACGCAAGCCATTTCGCTGTTTTCTTTTCCTAGAGCCAAGACCCAAACGGTGGCTCGAAGAAGGGGGGTGCGCCTAGACCGGAAACCCAACATATATATGCCATGTGGCCAAGCCAACGCCGCCCGAGACCGGTCACTGATCTTGAAACAGAGGAGACTAAGAACAGAGCAAAGCAGCAGAAGGTTCTGCACCAGTCGGTTCTAGCGCGCGGGCAAGAGAAGGGCTGCCTAGATGCTGTCCTATATTAAAATGGTCTTTTTCTACTTCTATTTGCCCTCTTTTTCTCACTCGCACAGCCCTTTTCGGTGACAGGGCGGACGGATCTGTGTTTACCTATGGGGTCCCCGATGCCTGCTTCTGCGCCGGTTTCATCGCATCAGCAATCAGCCGCAAAGAGAATTAAAAAAAAAAGTGTACACCCATTTCCCGGCCCCCCTTGCCCCACCTCCCTTGCCTTCTCTCTGGAATCCCTCCCTCGTGTTCCCATCAGAATTTGTTCTTCAAAGTTTTCCCTCACTTTTCCCCTGCCCACCTCAATACAAATATTGGCGCTTATTTAATGTTGTAGATGTGCGTGGGTGTATGTGTGTGTAGTACAAAATGGCTCTCGTTCGCCATCCATCTTTTCCCGAAAATAGGGCACCCTGTGCCTCCATCCAAACAAAGGCTCCTAGGAACCAACCCTCTAAGCGCCGAGTCGTCCATTTCGTCACTTTTTTTCTTCTTTCTCTTGTGTGCCTAAACCAAGGGATGTCAGAGCACAAGGGATGCAAGGGGGCGAGTGATGGGACAGAAAAAAACCAGGGGCTTGGGATTAGAAAAAAAGAAAAAGAAAAAGAAAAAGTGACAAGTGACAGATCTATCTGTTGCTTGTTATTCAAAGTCTCCTCGTCTCAAACCGGTCAGGTACCCGTGGCGTCGGGAACCGAAATAACGCATCGTTTGTGGCTGTTACACGTGTAGACAGAGGGAAGATGAACCCAACCCCATGAACACACACTCTCAAACGGCCACCCCCACAAAAGCATGGCTTGTCTTGTGCGGCAGCTTGGGTAAAGTATTAAACCCGTAACCGGTCACCAATTTCACATAACTCTCACCTGTCTGTCTAGCGAGACCGGTGTGCTTTGCTAATTATTGCCTTTTTTCTTTCTTTCTTTCTTTTTCTTTTGTTGCAGATATCACTAGCTTCTAGAACTAGGTCTCGGTGAGGGCGCTTTTCAGACAGTCACAGCAACAAAAAGAACCCTTTTCTCAGGAGAAATCGCTCCGGTCTCGACGAACGCAGCCTCAACATGATATGACATGATCTGGGAGCATTCTAAGGGAGGAAGAGTTGGGTGCATGTCGTGCATGTACTCAAGATACCTTGATGTGATGTTCGCCATCCCTTAGCTTGGCAATCATATTACTGTGTTTCAACTATCTAAAGCTGTGATATTATCCTGGATGGAACTGGATCTGATGTGGCTGCCGTAAGTCCGAAAATGGATATGCTGGCGACCTCAAGACTATCAGAAATCCATATAGGTCACAGAAATGGTTGCACGCCTTGGGAGAAGTATGTGCAGAATAACGATGAAAGCAACAAGAAGCTCGCAGGCGAGTAAAGTATTCTTAGGGAGAAGCTTCCTGCGAGCCAAGGATTCATAAAAAAGGGACGGCTGTAGTTGAGTGAAAGGACAAAGTGAAAACGAACAAGGCTAAGAATGAAAATGAACAAAAGCCAGATGCTCCTGGGTATTCCTTGCAAATGCCACATTTCCGTACATATCCCATTCCCTATCCCAAAAGCGTCAAGATTCTGTTCCGTTTTGCCAACTATTTCCCAACACCAGCGCCTTTTAGGTGTTGCCCGTGGAGACAAACGTTTTGTTTTGTTTTGTTTTGTTTTGGCATTCCTCCTTTTTTGAACACAACCCATAAGTAACCTTAAAGCGACAAATAAAAGAAAGGAAAAAGAAAAAACAAAGGAAAATAAAATTGAGAACAGCATGCCAAGGAGATCGTTTTCATCATTTCATCAGATCTGCACAGTCAGAGATTGTTGGCAAATCTAAACAAGGGAGAAATAGAACTGGGAAAAAGACATAGAAGTAATGAAAAGTCAGAAAGATCTAACAGTCTTGGAAACTGCTCGCAAAAGCGCAAAGCTTTGGGTGTCAGGCGGAAGCCGAGTGTTTGAATCAAGGCTACCAGATGGTTTGGTAGGAAAAGGAAATTTCCTAGGCCAGTTGTGCCTGTGCGGAGGGCTTCTCATGCGTAGAGGTCCTGCAATTTCCTCGAGCAGAGATATTTGGTTGATCATGTAATGTTGAGACCAGATGCGGCAGACACAGGGTAAAAGCCGTTAGATGTGTGCTTGCTCTCGTAGCGCCCGCATTGTCCGGAGCTGCTGTTCCAAGAAGCTCCAGGATAGAAAATGCTGGGCAAGCTACCCTCGTATTCATGTTTCACCGACCTGGAAATGGGATCAGACCCATGAGTGTCACTGCTGTTGCTGGCATGCTGTTGCTCCCGACTGGGGTGTTGAAACATTTCCACTTGAGGACCGTGTTCGTAGATGGCTGCCGGATAGTACTGATAATCCTTGGAGTCATGAGCTGGCTTGGACTCTTCTGACATGATAGGTTCCACGCCTGCGTCCTGAGAACCGTGTCGATTGTGCGAATACTGGCTGCCGCCTCGCGTGTCGTATGTCGCGTGGCCGGTGAAGTTCGATGAGAGCATTCCGGCTCCACCAGAGGTAAAATCAGAAGTCCCAATAATCCCACCACTCCCATATCCGAGCCCAGCACCTGCGTTTCCACCACTGGTGTTGCTGCCTCTCCTTTCAGACTGGTAGTGACCCGGTGACCGCCCACGTACAATCATCTTTGCTGACTTCTTTTGGGCAACTTTGACCCATTGCTCATTCTGGTTGCCACCGACGTCGGCCCAGAGCTCAATTATAAGGTGATAGTATTGCTGCTGGGCACGACGTTTGCCGTTGTTTGCAGTTGCTTGTTTGAACTGAATCCGTTCGAACGTGTGTTCAACCGCCGTGGGAGGGGCATGCTGCTGCTGCCCGTATCCACTCGAGTCGTAATGGCCCCTCGACACATCTCCAGCCACCGGGTGGAACAGTCCAAGCTGAGGGTGGTGGTGATGGTGGTGGTGTGTTTGAGTTGGCTTGGGTGCGAGGCGAATCTTGTCTGGCGCCGAGGTCGGGCCCTTGTCTCTTTTTGGTGTATGCTGCACAAGCTCGATCGGCTGACTTTCGCTTTCGGCTACGACGGCTGAGATGCTCATTGCAAACCCACAAACAGTAAAGGTCTGTCCCGTACTCTCTTGAGTGAGTTGAATAGGAATGGTGGTAGCCCAGGCATGCTGCGGTGGAGGGGGGCTCATTGTGTAGGCACAGTTACAGGAGAAATAGTTGCGCCTGTAACAAGTCCATTCACCATCAGCAAGGAAGAAGCCCTTATCAATAACGCCAATAATGTCAAACTTGATCGGTGTTCCTTTGGGGGTTCCATCCATGTAGCAAAGGCTCCCAAACGTCACGAGTGGGTCAAGCTCAGGGACCGAGAGGTTCTTGTTGACGTAGCTCTGCTCCATCCTGCTTGGAGAGAACAGTTGAGAGCTGGTCGTTGTTGGCGATGAAATGTGGCTTCGTCGGACCAGATTCCCGTTGAAATTCGCTGCCGATCTGGACTCGTGCGGCCTCCTGGCGTAGTTCGGGGTCGTGGGAGAGTAGATCTCTCGGAGCTCTCGTGAGCTTGGGATAGGCAATGCTGTGGATCGAGGGGCATGCGCATGTGCCATGCCAATAGGGGGGTTGGTGCTGTCGTAACTATTAGTTTTGAGTCACTTCATATTATCCGAGGAGAGAGAAACAAAGTCTTTTGCCATAGTTTGTCGGCAAAGTTCCTCTTTTTCGAAAGCCAATGCAAAGCTAATATCTTTGGAGACATGGCCTTTGAAACATGTGTACTCATACCTGGATGCAAAGCGTCTCAAGGCCGCCGGGTTCGACAGCAGTGAGTGGGGGGCTCCAGTATAAATTTGAGGTCCCGACGGGTCTGCTGGGTAAGCCGGGGGAGAGTTGAAGATGGAGGAAGTTGGACCAGGGTACAAGCTTAAAACTGGAGGCACATGTGGCTGACCTTCGATTGTACTTGCTGGGTCTTGGGGGTATCTGGTGCAGTTTAATTAGCTATGCTGTCCAATAGGCTTGCGCACTCCGGGGAAGCTAGCGCCTGTCAATATTTTCTTTCCGGCGACACTGACGCAGCCCAACTGTGCTGCCTTTGCGACATAATGGGCTGGGCCTTCTGGGTGGGACGACGCTGTAACACTGCCAGCATATTATGTCGCACAGCAAGCAGACAGCGGGGATGGCTTCGTTCAATGACACAGAGCCCGTTCTCGACAATTGCGTCTGCCGGGAAGGCTTGCAGAGCCCGGAGTGACATAGGTACTACCTTGAGTTGTTGCGCCAGCTTTCCAGATTGCTTGTCAGTTCCCCATCGGGGTCACAGACATGAAGCCATATGCTTGTTTCTTCAAAGGACTGATTATCCTCCTTGGGTCGGGGTGTCAAAGACTGGTCTCTGGGAACACAAGGAAAATTTGAAAATTCTACTATGCTCTTGGTGCTAGCAAACCAAGCCTTGGCATGGTGATTGTGTAGAACTTGAAAGTAGGTATTTGCTTTGGGCTTTTACTTTGGGCTTGGGGGGCAGGGGATGGGGCGTCATATGTATGGCACTTAGAGGAGTGGCTCCGATCCCAGGTTCCTTAACGCCCCTGTCCGATGCAAGGGGCCGCCTAATTGGAAGAAGTGCTTTAAAGCTTCGTGCTCTTCAAGAGGCCGGGCTGGATTCGACTGTATTGAAAGGGTGTTTCTTCGACTCACCGTATATCAGAGCCAGGCAATGTAAAGCATTCAAAGGCCGGGCCAAGCGGAGATGTCGGCTCGAAGTCCTGCTGTAAAAGTGCTTGCGATTAGACTACAAACAAGAGCAAAAAGTATGCGGCGAAGATCCTTCTCGATGCGTATGCCGACTTGTACTTGGGCGCTAGAGAAAATGCTATAAGGACATAGCACGGTGGATTATTTGAGAAAGTGAAATGACAAGTAGGCGTAGCACGCCCTGCAGACAAAAGGCAAGAAAGGCCCTCCTTGGAAGTGTTTTGCCCTCATTGCAGCATCGTGAGATTTGGTAGGGCAGGTAAGCAAGCTGTGGTGGCGCCTCAAATGCGCGAGGCGGAGAGATTGGCAACCTACAAAAACAGAAGTTTACTCATTAGCGTGCCGATCAACAATAGTGACCCAAGAAGACAAGGCCCAAACGCGATGTGCATGAACGTGATGAATCAGCCATGTCGGGCTCGGCTGGAAGAGACTATGGGAATGAAGCAGGCCTGTCACGATGGGGGATTTTCCGGTCCTTATCGAGCTTTTGACAGCCCGGTCGGCCTGTCAATCACGCCCATGCACTCATGTTTGGCGGGTGTCCGCAAATGTGGTAGGGGGTAGGCAGGGGATAGGAGGTACTGTCTGTCTAGGGAGTCCAGAAACGCTGAACACTGTCAGGATGAAATAATCCTCGCCAGCCCTGCTTGGTAGGGTGCTTGTCTTTGGGATGTATTCCATAAGTACCTCTGGTAATCCAGCCAAGTACCTCCAGTACATTGCCGGCGGCGAGGACACGGCTGGGAACCGGTGTTGTGCAACCACACTTGTTGCATGCACACCACCCATAGGCTGCCATCAGCAACAGCTCAAAAAAAGTTCCTGCCGGAAAAAGCCTCGAACGGAATTATCATTCTTGTAAATATTCCCCTGAAAGGCGTAGCATCGCGCCTTGCATCTCCAATGCCAAGGATGCCATTCTCGCGTCAGACGAACAGGAACAGAGGAGCCACAAAGCTCTGTTGCATATCGAAAGACCCAATGTCCCATCAACGACGAACTGATCCGGTAGAAGTGAGAGTGGACTCCTTAAAGAAAGAAAACAAGTGATGGGGAAATGCACACAGCGTTGCCACAATGGACATGGGATAAATGGGTGGATGCGAAGTGAGTGTTCAGGCGACCAGTCAACTTCGATGACCGGTGAAAATTGGATGAAGTGATTGGATGACAGATGCCAGGTTTTGTGTGGTGCGTGTGGCTTGACTGACTGACTGTTGGAAAGGAACACACCTAATCCCTGGGCCTGGGCACCGTTTCCACCACACCCGCTCCTCTGCTTTTGCGGATGCTGTACTGCAAGGCATATTCTGCCTAACCAAGATTCTTCATTCTATTCAAAACGGAAGGCTCGCTCTCGGTATCAAGATGCGAAGCAAACCATGAAGCCAAGCCATCCCGGTGAGAAACAGGCCAAGCCGAGATGAATGTCGTACCTGTATGGCCGCATTGGCAAAGGTTCCGATCGAAGCGGAAGTCCGGCAGTAATGACCTGCTCGAAAAGTTCAAGCTCCAGGAACCATCGCTTGGTTGTGTGCTATGCTTTGGTAGTCGAGTGTGAGGTAACACCGACGGCGGTGGCGTGGTTGCGAGCGTCTTAGAGACGGGCGTGCATCCCAAATGGCACGGATAAAAAGAAAAAAAAATCAAAAGACATGGATGCTCGGTAAAAAAAAAAAGAAGAGAAGCAAACAAAAACAAGTCAAAGAAGGCATCATCGACCAGGAAGAAATAACCAGGTACCTTAAGTTGGGCGGGATTCATAGAGTCGCTTGTGCTGACTGCAGTGGGAGCCCGGCACAGCAGAGCGTCGATATGACTTTGGCTCTTGTGGGGCTGTATGCTGGCGTGTTAGCTACTGCAGATTGGCTTGATTGGAATCATTGGATCCCCTCAGGGGTGAGGTTGCAGGGGTTAATGGTAGGCTATATGTGGAGTCCTCGGGCTGAGGTGCGTGGATCTTTCCGTACACCCCATGGAGGCCAAGAGGCGGGTAGCCCTTGCAGCTGTCCCTGTGGCAGAGACCAAGACAGGATAGGGCCAGTTATCCAAGTTCTCCAGAGGCGTTGCTTAGTGACCCCACTGAAGAACCGAAGAGAACAAAGAGAAAGCAATACGGTAGAGAGAAAGAGTCAAACGCACCGTCATCTTGAATAATATTGCGACGCTGCGTGAGCAAAGCTGCCCAGTGATCACAATACTAACAAATTGTTTCTGAAGATTGGTCTAATCACATAACCAGACGTCAGTCTAGGGCTTAACCCGCCAATGTTACGAACTTCCTGGCAATCAAGATGTGTATGATATTTGCCGGCTCAATGTTCGCGACTATCCCGACTTGATTCTGGATGCCTCTGCCCGTTACCAGTGCCGTGTCACCGGCTCAGAAACCAGTTGGAAGACCAGCTGGCACCATCTGATTGAATAGTCCCGTTCTGAAATATGCGGTAACATTGTTGCGTCATCGAGGAAAGGGGCTCGGGAGATGTGCAAGTCACTAACCAGGCTTTGTTGTAAGCACGCACTGCTATCTATAAGGCGACAGTCAGCATAAATTCGATGGCTTTTGTGGGAGCAATCCTAGGGGAAAATATCATCCACAAGTATTTCAGCCCACGTAGATGGAAGACCCTGCGTCTGGTAGGTTGGGTTGACGTGGTATAGCATTGCAAGACCGGTAGTTGCAACTAGCTTACACCTCCAGCCTTATCCGGAGCTAAGAAGGTGGCCATGCAAGTAATACTATACCCGTAGCTGAGAGACATGGGAGAGGGTAGTGGCATTGTTGATGATTGCTCGAGGGGACCTTTGCAGCTCTGGGACTAATCCTCTATGCATATCTTGGCACATCATCTGGCGCTTCATTGACATGGAGTAGGTCAAAGTTACTTACTGCTCGAGTATTCGTGTGTTCTTCGCGTCTAGCCACGGTTGAGATATCGACTGCCTGGCAGATCCCGGTAATTGACTGTTTAGACTTATGCCAGGCTTGATTCGTAGAGGTGGTCTTCTTAAAAAAGCGATGGCTGCTCTGGAAAGATCCTCGCTTTCCAGTTTCAGAGCCTGGCAGTCCTCAGAGCCACTCTAGTCGCGGGGTCTAGAAAAAACACGGACGAGGCCTTGGAGCGGATTGTTGGATACTCTTGGCAGATAGGTGAGCGACTTGAATATAGAAATTGAGATTGGTGATGGGTAGAGAAGAACAACGTCTTTCGCTTTGCTTCGGACCCTGATACCGTCGCTCGCGTTCGGAAAGCGGATACGAAGTTAAAAGGATTGCTCTGGATCTGAGGTCGTTTGTGCGAGGCGAGATCTTCCCTTTGCTTTCGACCCAGAATGGTATGGTCACATGGGAGGAGAGTGGTGCAAGATTGTAGTAGAACAGGCCAGGATGGAGGGGGGTTGGATACTTTTATGATCTCTAAGAGAGAAAGAGCACAAGGGAACCCCTTTTTGGCGCGACGGCTTCTCTGGATGGGGGAGAATGGCGGAGGACAGAGAAGAGACAGAGTAGATATTAGGACTTTGCAAGTTCCAGATCGGGCCAGGGCGTATGTTCAAAGAGTGAAGTTTTGGCTGGCCAGGATGGGCGCAAAGAGACAGTCAAATTAAAGGCCGAGAGGGAGTGGACGTATTAAAATACCTGAGGTAGGAGACGAGGAAGAGGCGTGCACCCACTCACGGTGAAATGCTAGCAGATTTCTGCTTAGCTTCGAGGTGTGGCAGGTGGGTAGCAGATCAGTCTTTTTTTTGTTCCTTGCTCTTGTAGTGGTAGAGGCTCAATCCGCCTCACCTCCAGCAGTAGGAGAGCTGGCTTGGTTGCACAAGTTTGGACGGCCAAGAGATTTTCAGCAGCCGAGAAAAAAAAGCACCCAGCCTTTTTTTTGGAGCGAGGGACGTGGCAATGATGGAAGATAGGGTACTTGAAGCACCCAAGATGGGCTGGCGGACTTGATGAAAGTTGCGGGGCGATGGCCGCTTGGCGACTAGCGTCGCTGTGTATGTATTTTATTTATTTCTTTGTCTGTGTCTCTTTCATTCATTGATTTCCTTCCAGTATTGGCAGGAGCGGGATGGGGGTGGGTCACGGAAAAGGAAGGAGCGAAGAGAGACTCTTTAATACAGAGAATCACTTGGGTCCTGAGTGGAGTCCAAGACAGCATGGGACTAGAGGATAGGATTACATTCGTGGCAGAAAAGAAAGCTCAAGAAAAAGAAGGCTTTCACCGGTAGGATAGGATACGTTCGTGATAATAGACCTTGGCTCGATGCCTTTGTGATGGACCAGCAGGTTCACTTGAAAGAAGAAGTTGACGATGCATGCAGGGCTCTCTTTAATTCTCTACCTAGGTAAGGAGTTCACGGGTTTGATCCTCAGAACTGATATTTTCGTAAACCCCACCCAAAATAAATCACATATCTCATACATCAGTAAATTCCTGCATCGCCCAGCACTGACCAGGACAAGGTTTGGCGAGGAAAGACGGTGTGCAAGCCAACATCGCTCGCCGTTGAATTGGGGGTTGGGTTTAGAGAGGACGGCGAGTACTGTACATCTGGAGACCTCTGGCCCAAGCGCCCACGCCCATCTCAGTCTTGTACGTAACCAAGTAACGCCTAAAGTCGCTGCTGGAAAATACAAGTTGGAGCATATTCATTGATCACCCTTTTTGCGTCAACTGAGAAAAAAAGGAGGGTCCAAAGTTTAGAAATTTTCTATACGTTGAGAAAGGATATGGAGTTGAGGTAAAAGGCGCATATTCATCAAATCCACAGACATCGTCACTTGCTATTCTAGTAATTGCCGAGCGCTAAGGGCAGAAGCTACTGCCGAGTAGCTATCATTGGGCATATGCGCGAGCAAATTCCTTTTTGAGCATGTCTCGACCTTTCCCAAAGTCTCGAAAAATAGCTTCATTCGTTGCTATGATGAGGCGAGTGCAGATTTTAAGCGCTCGCTCTTTGACAGCCTAAGTTCAGAGTCATTCTGGTCCTGACATTGTCGTCGCACATAGCGCGACGCTGCCACCTCCTTACCCCTATCTGCCGGGAGCTACCCTGGGAAAAAAACAAAAGGAGAAAAAAGAGAGAAAAGAATAAATAAAAGTAGGACGGGTTGACTATTACAAACGCGTCTTCCAATGATTCACGCAAACAGCAAGGGGGGAAGGATGTGACGGGTGTTGCACTACCCGCAAAGCACAAACCGAGATACCTCCCAAATGCTTATTGGTTGGGGTGTGTAGTGACATTTTTTGGTGATGATTGGGTGTGAAGTAGTAAATGAAAACGGGAACGAGTAAAAATACTAAAAAGTCTACCTGACCCAAGCCATATCAAATATAGGTGGAAATTGACCGATCAAACCAAGGTGGAGAGCAACAAAGACCCGGGTAAGGCCGAAAAAAAACAGGCACTTGCAGTATTTTGCCTTGACAAGAGACAAGAGTCTACACGGCACCTCTTGCTCGTCGACGGAGTCCCCAGGGCAACTCGGATGTAGGCAACCGGGTGAGGCCGCAGGATATGATACTAGAGGGGGGGCGCAGTCCACTAGGACCCCAGATTACGCCACTTGTCGAGGATCTCAGTTATTGATTGGCGACAGCTCGGGCCAAAAGGGGGTTGGACGGGTAGCTGCAGTAATCATGGAATCAGTATAAGTCATCGAAGTATTCCTTTCGATTTGCAAACGCTTGAGGCCGTACTTTGATGTCACAAGTCTGTCTGGACGTCTTTCGGTGGCTGACCATGCCGTATAAACTTCTTTTTTAGCTAAGCTCTTTTGAACGGGATCCTCACTGCCACTAAAGACTGTTGGTTACCTAACGTAGCTGTTCAAGCTATCTCTGTCATGCAGCCAACCTCTCCCACCCCCAGAGGGTAGAAAATTTTATCAAATGTTTGCTCCTCTTGGCGGAGAAGCCCGCTCGATGATTCAAAAGCCTTCCCCTCCCGCAACCCCACCAGCAAGCCGTTGAGCTATCTAATGCTGATGGTGACGCACTTTTAAATAAAAAAAAGAAAAGCAATATTAGAAATAATAATCATTCTCTTCTAGAAAAAATAAAGGAGGCCGGCATGCAGTGGCCCATAGCCGTGCCCCTGACCTCGCTTCTTGACGAGTCGGGGAACCAACCAGATATTCTCCGAATGCACTTGACCGGTGAGGCTACGGCAGCGAGTCGGCTGATTAGGATAGGTTCTGGAAGCCCGTCGCCCTTCCCAATGGTCTGCTTCCCTTTAGCTTTCGGCCTTATCGATCTTGACGCCAAGGAAGCTCGAGATAGGATAATTTGAATCTGAGGCACGCGCGCGTGCGTGTGCGTGTGCGTGTGAAAAAGTAAGCAGTATCAAAAGTTCCCACTTCATCTAGGGAAAAGCAAGAGAAAGTAAACCGGAAAGGGTCGATGAGCTAAGGGTATATGGGCTTGAGATCCCCCCTAGTGTTGCTGTCAAATGTGCCATGTGAAGGACCGTGAGGGATGACATCTTTAGCCCCTGGTGACATTCGAGGGGGCGCTTTTTCCTGTCACGCATGGCGCTGTCCGTTTCCCCCTTTAGCACGTAAGCTACAGACCCCCCAGCCCCGTCCTAGCTCCCGTGAAGCTCTGCTCTCCGGACGGCTTTTTTTAGTTTCAAGATGAAGCTCTGGACAGTTTAGAGCTCCCGTTTGCCACGTGAGTGATGTTTTTAAGCTTTATGTTCATACATATACGCCAGACATCGAGATGCCACTAGCAATGTCTTGTCGGGCAGGAATTCCTAAAGCCATAACCTCCTCCGACTGTAGCCACAATCTGGCAGTAGGAAACGGAGTTTGAGCGCTTTTAAATAGGACTTTCATTCTTTTTAGTTGGTATGTGGAGATAAAAACAGCATAGGGAGGCTTGTGGCCGTGCTCTCTTGTCGCTAATACAACGAGAATCACCTCATTATTGGTTTTCGCGTTCCGGACCGCCACTGCGCTAGGGAGACCTAGTCCAAAGATCAAAGTAGGTGATTTTACTTTCATATGCACGTAAGTCAAGGGAAGCTGCCGGGCAGTGGGTTTCCGTCTTTGTGAAGCACTGCTTCCGCGTCGCGTGGCAAAAAAACAAGTAGAAAGGGGGAAAGAAGAGAGAAAAAAAAGAGAACTTTGCTCCCTAGCTAATCAAACCCACCAAGGAATTTCAGAGTAAGGCGATGATTGCTACATGACCGAAGGACTATGTGTCAACGATCTGTGGCTACTAAACGAGCAGCTGAAAACACGACAAGGCGAAAGCAGGTTGTGTTGAGGACTTGATAGAGATCATGTTTTATTTTTTGGTCTTTTATCCAATAACAATCTAGCTTAGTCTCAAAGACCGAAATTAGGCCTACAATTTCACTCTTAGACTAAGGCTTAACTTCGACTTTGGTCAATGTAGACACCCGACCATCTGTAATTATGGCGTAGTTCTCTTTCACGGTTGCGTTCAACAACAGACTCCACGCTTCAGATCAGCCCTCCGGCTTTATTTCGACAAATAACAAGATCGACATGGTCAATAATAATTGGAAGGCTCCTTCACAATGCCTTGAATGCCCCGGGCATTCTTGTTTGCAAGAGAAAAAAACGCGTCGCCCGTCAGCCTTAAGTTCGGCTCCCAGGTTGGGACATGCGCCTTTTCTCGTGCCCTCCCATGCAAATTTTATTCACGCACCACGATCCACTTAGACGGCGTACAGTACATGCGAAGTATTGGCGGGCTCATTGGTCTGCACATTAAAGGATTTGATGGTGTAGTCCTTTGTGCAGGCAACCGTCTTGTCTGGCCCAGGGTCTCTCCTCAACTTGCATCGTGGGCTGCAGCTGGTCCAACCCTGGGACTTGCCGATCTTGTTCTAGAGGCCACATGTTTCAGATTTGGAAGATTTCTTTCGGCCGTTTGCCGTTCCCTCCCATGCCCAAAAGCAGCAGCAGAGTGTAGTATCTCAGGCCGAAGAATTCCGACCATCCATCTTCGCGGTGGTTCCGACCGTATTCCCCATTTGGCCCTCTGGTCCCGCCGTTTCTTTCTTGCTGTGAAATTCGCTGCACGCAACGCCAGACCAGCTGAAGCATACAGAGCTTGATGCCTCCGGTACCATTATTTTATTTTATTTTCAATCTGAATGCGGTGACATACCCACCCAGGGGAATGTAACACACCGGAAAAGACACATCAAGATATTCTCCATGAGACAATTACGCACTTGACTGGTGGTAAAAGTAGCCTGAAGACCATTCCTGAAAGTGGTCTGTATTAGCATAAGCTTTTATTCGTGGATGCTATTGGGAATATTCACGGAAAGCGCTGCATAAATCAACCCGTTTGCCCTGACAGCCTACTCGCCCATCATGACCAAGAATACAAGAAAAGGGGTCACCGGTCAAAGAAGGCAGGCAGATGAGGGATGTTGAGAGTGGAAAGAATGAAAAAGAAGAGCATCAGTTGCTCTTTTGAAATCTGGAAATAGAACACAAGCCCACAGCTTCTGGGAGCAGGTCTCGTATACCCTCAGATGCATATCATTGACAGTTATACATTCTGCCGTGGAGGTGTGAGGTAGGACAACCCGACGCCATGCCCAGTCTGTGTAGGCCAGTAGTGTTTCAATCCGACCAAACACTGGGCTACGTGGAAAGACTGCCCTGACGCTGTAACTTGGCAGGAAAAGGGAAAGAAGAGCATGGATGCTGGTTGAAAAGATGGTGAAGCGGCCTTCCTACACTTACTTGTGCCACCACAGACAGACCACACTGGTCCAGGAAGCAAGCAGCCCCCAGTCGCTGATTGTACCACTACACAATGAGCGAGAACCATTGAGATTTCCGATCTCTGTGTTATGTGACAGATCACGACCGTTTCCGACCAGCCCGCTGTCAAAAGAGGAGAAAAAGAAGGTTGTTACTCCCGTCAAGGAGCTTGGGTGGGTACCCCAGGGTAGCAATGCTCAGTAGAGTGTCCCCAGAGCACAACATCATGGCAGTTAGGTAACGATTCCTTTTTGACTTGTTCTGTTTCCCTTCAGGGAATATAGATTGATATCTCCGGCTCAGAGACTCCCAAAAAGAATTGACGTGCTCTTTTGTTCTGGTCCCACAATGTGCTTTACTTTTCGTTAGAGTCAAAGGGTGGATGGATATGGGGTGAGCCTTTGACCGGTTTACTTACGATGCATGACGGCATCATGCCGAGTGGCATTATCGACTGCAAGTTAGAGCCAGCGAATCGAGACCAGAGAAACGTGTTCCATGGTCTACTCAGCCGTCAGCAGATAAACAGCTCAGCTGCTAGAAAGGAGGAGAGGCAGGGGCGTGAGCAGGGCATTGCCGAAGCTTCACTCGTCGTAGATACCTTGGTTATTGGACATGCATGTAGCCGATGCTGAGGATATGACCACCATTTGAAATGTAAATTCATCTCGCGTTTTCCCGTATTCCATGCATGCTGGCTGCGAGGATGCAAACAAATTGCACAGGGGTATTCCACTGTGTGCTGCGGCGGCCAGCCACGCTACTTCCCGCAGTCCCTGCCCGTCGGGCAACGCTAGTAGTGGATGGAGTCTCGGAACCCGAGAAATCCTCAGCATGTCTGTACTAAATTGAAGAGATCAATTTGCGGGACAGTCCAGAAAACAGAATGGGCATATGGTGGAAAAGCTTGGAGTCAGCGCTTTCTCAGTTCGCAAAACAGTCTCCGGTCAAGGAGGGTGGGTGAGCAGACTAGTCCGAACGAATGAGCAAACAAAGAAGCTCCTGTTCGCCTGCCCGGGCTTGGAGCTTGGACATGATAAAAAATCTTTACTCGGATGAGGTACCTTGGGTGTTTAATGTTCGAGCAGTTGGGCCTGTTTTTCGTTCCAGCGGAAGGAGAGAAGGGGTTCGAGGGGAAGTTAACAAGGGAAAGAGTTGTCAAAGCGATCAAAAGAATCCAATTTTGTGGAATAAAATTGCTTAAGGGGCCACCTGGATGGGCAGGCGCATCCCCGAGGCTTGGGCAGCGATGGTTACTACTCTTGCAAAACTGTTGCCTTCAATGCATACATACCTACCTACCTACCTCCCTTACCTTGCAAAGTGGACGACGCCATGGATGAAAATTTGAAAGAGATTCTTTTTCAAGACAACCAGATGCTTCCCAGCCCCGGAACCCCTGGTCCCACTCTTTTCCTTTCTTCCTTCGACGCCTTGTTGAATGGGCCAGGAGCTGACAACTACATTCTTTCACCAGCTTTTGAATGTAGATGGGAGATATGTAGAGTTAGAACTAGTAATGTTTTCACCTCCGTTGTCTTGCTGAACAGCCATCCCATTAGTATTTCCAAGCTTGCTTTACCATATGCTCAAGCGCTTAATATAGACCTTCGAGATATATGGCTGAGCTTCCAAATATAATGCCCATGGCTAGACCTGATGCCTTTGTCGGTACTAGGTCTAGGCTCTCTGGTCAGTCATGATGAATCCCCCAGGCTCATAATCTAATGAAATAATCTCGGGCTTTCCTTACTCCCGACCCCTTGAGATCATCAACATTTTATGTATAGGCCCTATATTATTTGTAAAAAGGCCTTTGGGATCCACCCAGAGAATCCTCAAAAGGGCATGCTGCGTTGTTTAGAGTCGTAGAGGGGTTTAGTCACTGACTTCAATACCTGCTTCCAGGCAGAGTGTGCTTGTTTTGTCAGTGCACGATGTAAGCGCTTGCCATGAGACACTCTACGCCAGTATGACCAGCTTTTAACAAATTTAAAAGTGCATTAAACTAGAATCAAGGTAGCCAAAGCAAAGTATGCGTTTATTGATATCCTAGCTTTGGTATCAAGCTACCGTGCTACCGATCCAGTTCATGCCTAGCTGCCATGCAATACTGTTTTTGCAGTTTTACCAGTACCGAGTCTGGATGTCACACATCAGTATTAAAACGGGTAATATCAAACATCCTATTGAGCTTCCCTATATTACCTTAATCTCTTGCGGCACCCTTAATTCTGTGACAGGACACCCATGTATTCATTTGGACATAAAGTGCCCCCGGGTGAAGCTCTAGGCTGAGCAGAAATTTCATAAGAAAACCCCCATCTATGAAGCAAATACACCACGTGGTTTCGTCTGCATGCAGCTCAGAGGCAGTACAGGTTCCAGATACACGCCGTGGCAACTTCTCTGCCCCGAGCATCGTTCGACACTAGTCTTGTGGATGGTGTCTCTCCTAGCCAGTTTCCATGTCAATCCCGACTTGGGATCGGGTAAAAGAATGCCCAAAAATACTATATGGGCCAGTTAAGTTGTGTCCCTATTTATAGAAGCCCCTATGAAGAGGTCGACGGAACCATGATTACAGCCGTGTCAGTCTTCCAATATCGCTGATAGTTCAAATACAAGCACCAAGGACCTGGTATTCAGAAAACCCTACCAAGCGATCGCTCAGAAGGTTAATAATGCTGGAATCTAGATATATAAAGGTTGAGATCACCGTGTTTAGCCCTGTCCTTTTTAGGAAAGGTGCTAAAAGACCTTTAGAACTGCATTCAAATCTAACGCACGTAGGGGCAACTGGAACAAATGGCTCAATACTCAACGGCCTGGGCCAATAAGTAATGCGATCTACTTTCTTCTTCTACCTTATCAATATATAGCTTACTTCCTGGGCCTAGCCTGGCAAAGGTCCGCTTTGAGCAAATTATCTACTCTATCAATAGTAAGCTGTTTGTCGTGACTGTGCCTCATGAGCACTTATGTTAATAGCACCGTAGCTCCCTTTAGCTAGACCTGGTGTGACAAAGCTTAGAAGGTACTTTTTTATTTCTCAAGCCTCGCGGTCTTTCTTCTGCCTCCTTGAAGAATAGCATCTTTCTAGAATTCCCACTCTCGCAACAAAACTCCCTGATGTAGCGGATCATGTTTGCCGCACAGAACCGTACCGTTAATGCCACAAAAGCACATGTGCCCACGGCAAACTGTGGTTTGCGCTCTTTTGGCTCTGAAACTTCAGGGGTAGATTAGCTCCTGTTGGTATATACACAATTTCATCTTGAGTGCTACACAAGCGGGCCAAGTGCCGTTTACCATTCTCTGGACAAGAGCGTAGGCAAAGTCCCACTCAGATCACGACATACGCCCACTTCTCGTTTGAAACAGAATCACAAAGTAGAAGTAAGCCCCATGGTTCTGTCGTCTCTCGCTCCGACTTAGGAGAGCAGGCTCGCACGACAGAGATGTTGCCCCCGTAGCGGACCGCCCAGGCCATCACGGATTCGTTCACGCCCCCTCCTCTCATCAACCGTTCCGCGTCGTTGTGAACCAAAAACAAAGCACGGTCTGGGTCGCCTGATGACGAGGCCCTGGCCGCATGGGGAGTGAGGAGGTGGCGAAACCAGAGCAACCTTGATGACCTCGCCCAACAGAGGATGACGACTGGCTGATCACTGCCGTCATGGTCTGGGCCCATGAGACCCTGCCGTCGACTCAGCAGATGTGCAAACATTCCTGCAGCCGGACCATTCCCTTCCAAGGTGATTCGAGGCGAGCTGCCTCCGTCATCAGGCAGGAGACATCAGGGAGCCGTACAGGCGTGTGGATAGACTATAAGGGGGAACTTTGCACGCCTTGGATGAAGGGGGAAGGAAGTAGACCAAGGCTTACCGGAATGATGAGACATGTTTGGTTTGTTTGCCTCCGTCTCGATGCTTACGTGTCACATAGCTAGTTGGCCCCAGCAATGGGTTTGCTTGCACACGATCGGTCCTCCTTTCTCCACTCGTTCATTGCTACGTGACACACGTGCACCCGTGACTTATCTGAAGACTTTTCTGGATGCAGAGGGCAGACTTGGTGACAGAGGCAAGGCGAGGTTGAGTAGAGGACTGAATTGGTGAAGAAGCGCAAGGTGAAGGGTGTGCTGGTCAAAGCGGTTTGGGTCTCCATGTATACAGCTACATCGAAGTCAAATGTTGGGAAGCAGAGAGCCTTCTCGAAGAAATTCGCCCCCTGGGTCGCCTGCATCAGCAACTGCCCGCCCTCTTGTCCAGTCACCCGTGCTGATGGTTGTTTCAAAGTGCTGTTTTGTGTATCCGTTTCGCCTTGATACCGCAGAGACTGCTAAGTCAGCGGCGGGACCCAGACAAACAGAAGTGCTTCAATGGCCTCCACGAACAGCCTGCACATCACCCACAGGAACGTTTAGCGCGTCATATTCTTTGGGCCACCTAGCTTCGCCTTGCAGGGACTTAACATCTGGGGCTAGACATGACCGAAGCTGCTAGACTAGCTGATCCTTGCCACATGGTCATCTTGTCGATCGAGCCATGGATACATCATCTATCGGAAGCGGATTCATATACCTAGATGCTCGTGGTCTCACCAGGGTGCTTTCTAATGGCAGCAAAAGGGGAGCTAGTGAAAAGGGTTCCCCATAGGCTTTCCTCAAGACCAGCTGCTAAACAATATATGCATCCCACAGCTACACTAGCCTTCAGGCACCAAAACCTTTTGCAGACGTCCCAATAAACTTGATGGAGTTCATGAACGGTATTCCTTGTATATTAGTGGCGCGAGATGATATTCGTGCAAAGTGACGGGCGGTCCACTAAAACTAATCAGCTCGATGCTCAATTTTGGGGGCCAAACTGGAGATTTGGTGGCGGATAATGGTACGATATTGAATGTTCAAGGTCGCAGACTAAAGCCACGGCGTTATGTCGCCCCCATAGACTGAATCAAAATATCCAGATTGCGAACATGTCGACTAGGGAAACGCGCCCGCAGTCCAAGCTAAGTTTTCATGAAATGGATGTCCTTCGGTACACTTACCAGATCTTGACTGTGTAGGTGGGTGGATCAGCCGGCTAGGATCTTGTACTCATTTCGACTTACTACCAGGAATAACTTGCGTAGATCAACAGCCAAGGTATGTCTCTGCCAGAAACCGGATCAATTACAAGAGGATAGGAGAAGGATTCCAGTGGAAAGGGCGTCGTGTAGGTATCGCGCACACAACAACATTCTCCCACTGTGTCTGAACAATAAGTTAGAACTGTAGTTCCACCTAGAGCCGAAGAAAAGCATGAGATACACAATGAACTTATGACAATGCCAGAGAAAAATAGCATATCTTAGCTTCCTGGACGAAAGTCCGGTCGAATTGCGAATAAGATGCTCTGGTCCGCCCCTGCAGGACTAAACTAGAGATCAAACACGCTGCGCGCATTATATTTTGCATATCTGTGAAAACGACGATGGATAGTGACGACATGGGGATCGAAAGTGATTAGCAGGGCTGCAAATTGTCAAAATCACTGTCAAAAAAGAAAACAAGGCCGCTATGAGAGGTCCAATGAGAATGTATCTCGTCGGACACACAAAACGTCAATCTTCTCTAGGTACTCAAGGTAGGTATTTGGTGCTGAGTCGGATGGCCATCGTCAATCGCACCATATGGAAATGCGGTGGGCGAGATGAAATTTCCATAAGCGAAAGAAGAGCAAACACTTTCGGCAAAGCCTGCCGTCAGCACTAGTCTGAGGGTGTCGTCAATGTTCTTATTTCTTAGTAATGAAATATCGCATGTATCTTTCATGAAGTGATCAGTGGATAAAGCGAACGCCCGACCGGTGGGATTGCTTCGCATACGGACAGTCCAGTTTGAGCAAACGAGAGAGAGCCACCCAAAAAGGCAAGTTCCTTGTAGCGATAGCATACCTCCTTACCTAGCGTCTATCCCTATGTACCGACCTAGGTACTGTACCTTGTTGCTTATTAATATGCGGGGCAGTGCCCCACCAGTAGTGATGAATCGCTACTTAGAGCTTAAGTCCGAGGTCCCCTGTACCCGCCCACATCTGACGCAAAGAGTCATCGTTCGCAATTATCGATGACTACAACAATGCACTGCAGAAGCTAAGCTACAGTTTGTCGCTTTTGTCTATGAATCTTGTCGCCAGTGGTGCTTCCCTCGAAGCTGTTTGTGGGAATATGGCCGCATTCGACCTCCCCCATAAAGTCCAAGTACCCCATCAAGCGCTGTGCAGGGCGACTTGAGCAAGCAGACGAGGCTCCACTCCAGCTGTCAGTAGCCAGCCGTTCGTAATACACATTCCCTTCATCCTGGCTTGGATATGCCGAAGAAAAGACACCAAGCACACTATTCGAAACCGCCATCGACCCCTCCTCCTTCGCTGGCTAGTTCGAGGATTCGAAGTGCAGATAGCGATGGTAAGTTCTGCCTTCATTTTACTAGCATCATCAGCCCACCGGCATCCCTCAACAAACATCGGAACGACCGGTTGGTCCAAGTCGTGCAACATCGAGACAGCATTCCGGACGCGCCCAATGAATGGGCGGCCGAGCAGATTATGGAACATTGCACCGCATGCAAGCAAACTGCCATTGTCAACACGAAACGCCCGCGGCAAATTTCAAGCATTCTCGAAGCGTCTTCTCTTGCCTTCTGCCTGGCTTCATGTGCTAGTTCTAGTTCTAATTGGGTACCTCTTTCTACAGTACAAACCAAAGGTGTCAACGAGCTGCTTGCCGACCTCCGAAGGGTTGGCGTGAGCAACAATGGCGCCAGCCCGGGTACCCAGATAGCGCCCATCGATGCAGCTCTCAATCCCATACCCAGTGTACCACCCGCTTTGCGTCAAGTCCTCCGTATCCCTGAATCCCCTGCGCCACAGCAGCGTTCGCGTCGCTTGGTCGATGCTCAGGGCCGCCGTCTGCCCCCGGGCCCCCCGGCACCCCGATCTTGGCTAGCCCAATCTCGCCATGCCCCAACGACAGCATTGAAGGGCAAGGGTCAACCCGGCTCTTGTGCCGTCCGTGGGAGCGACTTTTTCATACACCAGCTGCCAGGTGTCAGTATTCCGGAGAGGGGCAGCTTGCTAGACCTCGCTCTGTCGACCATGGTTGCGGACTGGGAGTACCAAAGGCACTACAACCAATATTGGCTATACACGCTGCCGGACCACCTGAGGCTGGCACTCATATGTTATCTGGGCAGTTACAGGCCGAACGGCGCATCCCCAGGTGACCTGAAGAGGTTACTATTGCCGCCTCCAGGCCTTGAACCTGGAGACGAATCGCTCAAGATCGGACACACTCCGAACGAAGGGATTCACACATTTGACATGGTTGATGGATTTGGGAAGGCGACGGATTTAAAGGAGCTCTCCGACATATTGTTTCCTCGTCGTCCCGCTGAGGTGACTCCTGTTGCTCTGCAAGAATCTTGGGATGCACCGGCAGACACATGGAGTGCCCCAACGCTGGTTGCAGATATCCGTCCCTCACTTCTTCCGAACCTCACACGTGTCTCCCTGGCGGTTAATCCGTCAATCGCACACAAGATGTCATGGAAACACCTGCTTTCCTTCTCGTCATATTTGGCTACCGTCACACATCTCAGCTTGGCATACTGGCCAAGGCCCACTTTGACGCCAAACGCCGTTGCATCTGTGATCGACTCACCAAGCGGGTCGATTCAGTATGGAGGCACCGGCTTCTACAGCCACTCACTTGATGACGACTGGACTGAAGCTGTATTGTTACTCAGGCGTCTGAGCAAAAACCTCTACGGGCTAGAGTATTTGGACGTAACAGGCTGCGCTTCGTGGACTGAGGCGCTGATCCGGAGTGTAGATCACGACTCGGTCGATTGGCAGGGCGCTTGGGGTAAGATTACCGAGTTGTTGATGTACTGGGGATTCTGCACTCCCAAAGGCGACGAAGAGCAAAAATACTCGGAATTTTTGGGAAACATTGCACTTGCTGCTCGGGTCGAGCGCCACATAATAGGCAAGAGATCAGGACGCGGACGGTTTGTCGAAGTTCTTAGGGATGCCATCCCGGATGCATAGAAAGTTGCTATGCTGTGGATATGACGCATTTTCGTCACTTCTGTCTGTACTTAGCTCATCCGCTTCTCGGTGGATATCTCCAATCCTGAGAGGTCTCCATCATTCGACAATTTACAATTGACGCTTAGCGCGCACCGTCTTTCTCTTTGTCAGAACATTTGCACGCAACTCTTACCGACGAGCACATCATCCAATCAGTCGCATTCCCTAGGAACGGGCGGGGGTATTGTATGTCAGCTATGGATCAATAACATCCTCGAAGTGGCAGATTGATGAAATGTGAGACAGACCTGGTTCTGGATGCTCATATGTGGCAGCTATTGTCAAGGTATGCCGCATTGTTCCAGTTAGCCCAACATCTCTTTTTTTATCAAAGAACGATACCTATGCGCCTAGTTCATGTGGAGAACCTGAACCAATCCAGTTGGGATATTGTCAATATGGCGATCGCTAACAAGACTGCGATGTCATTTCAGCCATCCCTGTGTTATGCATGAATCTTTTGTTCGCCTCCCAGAGCTATTATACTCGATGCTCAAAACTGGTGTATGCTACCAGATGCAAAGTTGGGCCCATCCAGTTCGAGCCAAAAGCCACAAAGGAAGTTGAAAACTGACCAAAAGGCAGATTACGTGGGTTCGTTGCCTTTATCGTTTCTCTTCCTGTTGTCAAACGTCCGCTTGCCCATATGCGAGTGCTGTATGAGCAACTCATTGCTTAGGCTAAGGTAGGTGGATTATGCAGTTCTTTGTCCAGACTGTTCCAACTTTGTGAATAAAGAATCGGTGATTATATAGCCCGCCTGGGCAATTGCTTCAATATGAAATCGGGACTTCTCTCTTCAGCAGGCTCATGCATCCTACGAGCCATATTCATAATAAAACCACCAGATTCCGCCAAACAGTGCATCAATATGCGTGCCTTCTTGGGCTTCCTGTTTCCCGTTATTCTAGCCCTAGTGGCATTTGGTCTCTCACTACTCTCTTCGCTGGCCGGAGCCAAGGCAGGCTTCATGCCGGACTCCAACATGGCGCTGCTCGACACCAGTCGTATGGGCCTGGATGCTGTCCTTTCCGGTAACAACGCCCCCTCTATAGTCCGGAGCTCCCTGAGCATGGGCAGTGGCAAGATCAACAACGAAAAGAACAAGCTCATCAACGGCACAAAGGATGAGGTCGCCAAAAGCATCAAGGATGCCGTGGGCCTTGACCAGTTCTACGCCGTCCATGCCTGGACCATCTGCTCCGGCACTTTTACAAACAAGCAAGACTCGAGCGGCGGCCTAGAGGTTAGGGTATGCTGGCCCTTGCATCAGATCAACCTGATTGACCTCCTGGAGATGGACCTCAAGCTCTCCGGCCCCGTCCAAGAGGCCATCCGGGAGGTGGGCGGGGCCGCGCCGCGGATCCCGACAGTGTTCACTGCGGCCTACCTGCTCTGTCTTTTCTCAGCTTTGAGTTCGGTCGCCACTAATCACTTTACCTTTTCGGGAGGGCCTGAATGCGGCGTGGCTCGGCATGCGGGTCGAGGTCGGGTCCAGGTTCCAGGGCATGGCGTGGGCTGCAACTGCGCTCATGGGCGTCGCCTCCTTGTATCACGTCCTGGCGGTGATTTTGGCCTCGCACAATCGCAGTTCAAAGTCGAGGATTTAGTTGACACTTTTTTTTAGGCGAGGACGCCACGCGAATGCCAACTCATAGTTACCTTGGAAATGGTTCCTGATAACGGGCGTTCTTCGGCGTGGCGTGCGCCTGGATAAAGTTGTGCTTTTTGCAACAGCTTTGCGTGAGGAATTCTTGGGTTATTTGGGATGGTATACTAGATTTGACAATATAATAATGCTTGGGACATGTTGTTCAAGTGCCGAACCTTTTTTTTACCTGTTTCCATTCCTCTTTGTGCCTCCAGTTCCTCATGGATTTTATTTCATGATATGCGTCCTCGATATAGGTAGGTACACATGTACCCCCTGTTTTGATCTGCAAGTGGACCAAGATAAAGTCGGTACTTGGACCCAGCAGCAACCAAGTGTTAATGAATGTCAATAAATTGCTTCTCTATTCGTACCTTGCATATCATTTTTGATGCAATTTTGCGCTCAAACCTACCAGGTTTGTGATTTCGCGGCAACAGATAAAGACTATGTCTACTGCCTACCAATACAAGTAAGTGTAGATGCGTTTGTATTCACAAAAACTTGTTTTTGTCTTGATTGCAGGCTGTATGTAAGTTGCTTTAAGCTAAGGTCTAGAGTATGAAAGATTAAAAGAAAACCAAGCATGATGTCATTACCAAGCCTTTCAATTGGCCCCTGACTCCATGCCACGAGGCATCATGCCAGCCGCTACTCAATCCATCCCCTTATCCTCCCCCGCAATAGTCCCCGTCAGTGGAAAGATCCACCAGCATTTCAGCTGCCAAGCACCTACCTCAACCACCTATTTATTGCAGCATTAAAATTCTAGTCTAGCTGTAACCAGCCACCTGACCAGCAAACCGATCCAACAAGCGCAAAGGGAAAAAAAAGTTCTGACAAAGTTGCAGCTTGTCAAATTTTGATCGCACCTTTGAAACCGGTTCCTCTCCTCGCGCAGCAAAATGCCAGGCAGTTATCGTGATGACCCTCCCAGCGACGACGAAGATCAGCGCTGGGCTGAGAGGTTCGAGGACGGCGAGAGGCGTATACGTCGCGTCTGGGATGGGTTTTTGGATTTTGCTCTCCAGGGAAACATTCTCGAGATCGCGTTTGGTTTGATGTAAGTGCTAGCTCATGGGCCTAACAGAGAGCTAAGACTGGGGGATTTGTTGCTGACAGCCATGATAGACTTGCCGCCGCATTCACCAGTATCATCAACTCTCTCGTTTCTGATATTCTGCTCCCTCCCCTGAGTGTGCTTTTTGTAAGCTGGCGAATAAATGAGAAGCTGAGGCAGACAAAAAAACAAAGGGCGAAGACTCGATATGAGCCGTCTAGGCTAACCAAACACGCAAGCCTCTGAACAAAAACCTCGATGAAAAATTCGCTGTACTTAAGCCAGGCCCAAACTTCGATCCCACAAAAGGCGGTTACCCGACTATCCAGTTGGCGCAGGAAGACAGCGCCGTGGTTATGGCATGGGGGTAAGTACAACTTTCATCATTGTTATTACCATGGAGGTCATGAATGACACTAATCGGGCGATCCTTTGGACATCAGATCGTTCGTCAACAAGGTCTTGAATTTTCTTGGTCTCGGCGTCAGTCTTTATGCACTTGCTGGCCTTTACCAGTACTTCTCCAACGGTAAGCTAGTCCTTATATATTCAAAAATGGACTTGTATGCACCCACAGGCAGGAACACTGTTCGAACTACACTAATGTGCTTCTCTTACCTAGACCCTATCATTAAGCATCTGAAAAAGTGCCCATACTGCAAGAAGAGTATTAATGAAAAGGTAACGTATAGCCACCCGCCCAATTCACAATATCGACCAGAACTAGATATACTAATACTTTCAAATAGTGAGTGCCCATGTCTGATCTACGAGTATATAGCCATTCTCGGCTTGGCGGCCATGCCATGAACTCCCGCTGGTCTTTCTCCCCCTTTCCCCTCACAAATCCATTCACTAATCTGATAATTTCTGCAACGTATCCAGGGCCAAGCGCTGTGTCAACTGTACAAGCTGGCTCGATGGAACTGAGGACCGACGCCACTAGTTTTCTGCTGCCAGTGTGTGACGCCGCCTACATAGTTGCAGGCTTTGTGGGTGTTTATGCACATTGGATAAAGGGAAACGACCCCAGGCACCGGGACATGTGTGATAACATGACCTCGGAAAGATTGTGAAAGTTTATACTGATATTCGGCAAATTCTTAGAGATGGCTGCTTCCTCTAGAGCATCTTACAGAACCAGCATTTATTTGCGGCATATTTGAATTGATTATCTCATGTAGCGTTGAGTATTTGAGCGTTCATTTCCTCTTGTATCATTCCTTACATGCTTCTCATTTCAGTCACTGTCTAGTTGGGTTGAATTTGCCTTGTGACCTGTGATCTGTGAATTCTGAGTTGGTTTATAACAGAAGACACTTGGAGATAATCTCACTCAAATGCACCTTGTCGATCCCAGATCTATAAAGCTGCCATTGATCTGTATCTGATGCCCGAGTCCGACGGCTATGAAAAGACCCCGCCATTGTCCTTTCAGCAACTAGCGCCTCCTGATGGTGTAAATCACGAATGCGACCGAAACGCAAACGAAGAGCACACTGCCAAGCACTATGCCTGCTATTTCTGGGGCGTCCATGGTGGGAAGTACTACTCAGGAGCGTGGAATATTCAGGAGATAAATTGTTTTCCCCGTGGTGCTATCGTAAATATATGGTTGCTTCGTCAAGCGGTTTTACCGGATGGTAGAATTGCAGTACCGAAATCCTTGTTGATATTGGGGTGGTGTCGGCTGTTTTAAAGCTCGGCATAACCATTGGTGTGTCCAGCGGCTGTGTCGGTATGTTTTTTTTGTTATTTACTGACTGATCATAAAGACATGGTGACAACCGATGAATTGGTCAACCCGAATTGCCGGCGCACCAGCTGGCACAAAGTCATCAAACAGCCATGACTCCATCGGTGTATATAATAACCCAAGTCTATCGATTCAGTGGTATTTTCAAATCCCAGAAAGTCCAAAAAGAAAAAAATAACTGTTACATATACAATTCAACTCATATCGGCTGCGCCTTTGGAGATATTGCTGGTTTATATGTATGATATCAAGCGCTAACGCCCTGAAATATCCTCAAATAAAACAACCCGTTCCTATATAGCAAGAGATCGTATGAGTCCGGTCAAGTCGTGGCGGACACTGATCACCTAAGGAAGGCGTTTGCGTCCCACAACAGCACCCTCTGATCCCAGGCGCAAGAGGCAACCCAGCCTCCGGCGCCAAACAAGCACCAGTCAAGGCCGGTAGCGAACTCGGTGTGACGGTTCATGAGTCCCAACTGTCTACCCTGGGCCGCGACCGGCGCACCTGGCAGAGTACCGGGTTGCTGAGTCGAGCCGTCGGACCACAGGCGTACCGTCATGTCGTAGCTGGCACTAACGAGCAGATCACTGACGTGCGGACTCCAGGCCAACCGCCGCACGGCGAAGTCGTGGCCTTGCATGACTGAGATGGGACCGACCGAATTCACACCGGCACGAATGTCGAAGGTGCGCAGGACACGGTCGACACCACCAGTGGCGATGATGGTATCGCGGTACTTGTTCCAGTCGTGCGTCAGGATCTCGGCGGGCGGAGACGGTTGTGGCCCGCCGTGCACTGGGATGGCTGCCACCAGGTGGTACTTGGCGGATACCGGCGTGCGCAGGTCAAACAGCCGGAGATGTGAGTCTGTCGACACGGCAGAGATGAGAGAGGGGTTGAGAGGGCAGAAGGATGCGCTATATGTGCAGGTGCCTATTGGCAGCGTCTTAAGTGACTGATTTCTGGTTGGTGACCACTATCCGAGGCTCTGTTAGCTGTTACTCTGTTTATATCCAACCCACGTACAAGCATGATGTCAAGGAAGGTTGGGCTCTTACAAGTTTGACAGTCCCATCCCATGAGCTTGAAAGAAAAGTGTCTTTGGTAACAGAATTCCAGCACACCGAGAAGGCTTCCCTTTTGTGCTCATGGAAATTCATGACAGGAAAGTCGTTGACACCTAAATCGAACAGCTTGATGGATCCATCACCGCAGGCCACAATGAGCTGATTTTCGTTGAGTTCAGACCATGCCAGGTCATACTGAGCATCGTTGGTGTCAAAGCTGTGGTAGGATTGGGTAGGATGTGTTAGTGAGTGGGCAGAGAGACCCCCACTACGTTGCCAACCGCGTTGGAAATCGAACTGAATAAAACAACGTGGAAGAAACTCACGTCTTTTCCACCTGTACACCTGCGGCATTCAGACCCAGGGCATACACCCTTCCATTGCCGACGATGCCATAATTTGCAGAGCTTGCAACGGCTATCCGGTTGTCATAATAGGGCGAATATTTGACGGCGTAGGGGTTGAAGCCCTGCGTCCGGAACTCAAGCATAGGGGCACTCATGATGAATAAGAAAAAAAAATTGCCTGTCGTAAGCAGTAGCCGAAAATGGACGAAAATCTTTGCTTCGCACACAGCACCCTCTGCTGTCCTTGTATTTGTTCTTGTCCTTCCCCCTAGGCCTGGACGAACAACTGCACCACCAACTCCGAGACTAAGCCAGCACTATTAGCGGCTGTGATTTGACGTTGGCCGTCGTCGCATTTGGATCCGGAATTTGGGGTCTGGGTCTTGATACAAAACCGAGCGAGCAGTCAGGCAATTATGAGCAACAGTTATGTCACTGATACCCCTGCCGAGTTCGGACCAGCCCTGAGGTGAGATGCAGTCCAGCTTTTGGGAAACGAATGTCCGACTTCACGGACTTGGCCGACCGACATAGACACAGTGCCTCGGCGGTCGGCACCCCTCTAGGTGGGTCCCGTGCCTCCCTCGTGCAAAAACGACGTTGGAAAGGAGCACGTGATCTGGCGAATTGGTCGCGACAGTTGCTTACCCCACATTCAACCCCACGTACTCCAAAGAATCCTCCACAACGCGTTTTCTCCTCGTCACCGTTCTACTACCTGAACATGACTTTGGCTCCTCCAGTGCCTGATCGAGACTGCTTGCTGTTTCTGTCCAAGTAGATTGACTACCGGCCAGCGATCGTCTAGTTTGCTGATTGATCGATACCACTTTCTAACAACCTTACAGACACCCAAATCCAAATCTGCCTCGTTACGGGTGATACAGCCATACAGACATCGTATTCTACATTAGCTTCATCCGACTTGTTAATTGGCTTCATTCAGCGTCTATGACTAGACCGGAACCTTTTTACCCCTGAATACTCAAGTTCGGTCATACTCTTTATCCCCCCCCCCCAAAAAAAAAAAAAAGAAAAAGGAAAACACCCTTTAGGCTTACTCCCCATGGACGCCTTCGTCACCCGCAAGAAACGAAAGTCGAGCCCAACGCCACTAAATGACTTTTCTGAAGACGGTGACGGAGACGAATCTACCGACTTTAAACTGACTCTCTTAAGCTCCCTTCATCCCGATCTTGATCACGAGGCTCTTCTCGACATCTTGCTCGCCCACGAAGGTTGTGTTTCGGATGCGTCTGCAGCCCTCTCTTTGCCACAGAGGCAAACTATCACAAAATCTTCAAATCCTGGAGCACAGTCCTCCCTTCGATCCTTTGCTAATCCCGTCTTGGGAACCTTTTCTTCTCCTACCCTTGCCAAGAAATCCAGGCTATTGTCCAAAAAGGGAAAAACTCTGTTCTTGTTTGACCCCCTGGATATTGCTGAACATACTCCCTGCACCGTCATCCATAACTTCTTGCCACTCGAAGAGGCAAACGACCTGCTCAGGGAACTCCTGTTCGAGTCTGAAACATATGAAAAGATAACGTTCAAGCTGTTTGACAATGTCGTCTCCAGCCCGCACACTTCGGGCTTCTACGTGGGCAGCGAAGAAGAGCTCAAGGATCAAAAATATGAATACTTGTACAATGGCGCTAGACTTTCTGTATGTCTGCATGAAGCCAGCCGAAACACATGAAAACCACCAAGCAATCCCGGACTCGCTAACCAAGCTGGTTCTCAGGACGTGAGACGCTTGACGCCCCGACTGGAGGCTGTGAAGCCCAAGGTTCAAGAGGCAGTCAACCGTGAGATTCAGCATCGAATAGCAACAAAATACCATGGCGGCAAGAAGCTCAGGTATCAGTGTCCGCGACCCTGGGCTCCCAATGCCGCTTTCGTAAACTGTTACAACGGCCCACAGCAGAACGTCGGCTGGCACAGCGATCAACTCACCTATCTGGGCCCCCGGGCAGTCATTGGGTCACTGTCTTTGGGAGTTGCCCGGGAGTTTCGCGTGAGACGAGTCCTACCCAGGACCGAGGTGGATCCGGCAGGCGAAAGCAGCAGCGTCAAGACTGCCCAAAATGGTGTTTCTGACGAGGACAGCCTGCGCGGCGACGCCGAAGGCCAGATATCCATCCACCTCCCCCACAACTCGCTGCTGGTAATGCATGCCGAGATGCAAGAGGAGTGGAAGCACAGTATCGCCCCGGCCCAGGCCATCGAACCGCATCCGATCGCCGGTAACAGGCGTATCAACGTCACCTACAGAGATTACAGGCCCGAGTTTCATCCAAGTCTGACCCCCAAGTGTCGTTGCGGGATTGCCACCGTGATGCGTGTTGTACAGAGAAAGAAGGAAAACTGGGGTAAGAACAGCCTTTTCTTCATCGAGCAGCTCCGGCTACCTTGAATACTACTTTGGGTTGGTATAATACTGATGACTGCAAATGACGGTCGGTCTCTTTGCAGGCAAATACTTTTGGATGTGCCACGCCGGAAATGTTCCTGGCAAAGATGGCTGTTCTTTCTTCCAATGGGCTGAATTTGATGACGACGGAAACCCACTTCTGAAAACTCAGCAGACCCCCGGGATGACAAAAAATGGATAAATATAGGTAGGCAGTTGTACACCAAAGCATGCCTTTAAGCTAGTCTAATCCCACCTATGCAGCTTTTGTCTGTTCTCGGTTCCTCCCCCCTTTTCATCAGTAACTATATATCCACTGGCTCTTGTTTCTGATACAACGGTGCCGGTCTTACTGTTACCCAGGTCTTGTGACTGATTATGTATCCACTTAGACCTACCCCTGGGACTCGATTACCACCATCCACCCCATCCCCATCTACCACCTGCCTCCCGCTTTCCCTTGCTGTTGTTGCCTCTCAGACTCCGGAGATCATATTGATGTGAGCTCTGCACGAACGGCTTCTGGCTGTCGTTGTTGCTGCTGCACTCACTGGGCACGAGGCTGCGCAAGGTGTCCACACCAAGCGATCTTCGGTTGCGCAACGCCGTCTCCCGAAGCGACTCTCGTCGTGCGTCAGGATCCCTCCTTCGCCATGGGTTCGGCTGCTCCGTCATCGACCCTTGGCTATTCTTTGATTCTTGCTGTCTTGGCTGGAGCCCTTCTAGACGGCTAGCCACGATCCCGTTGGGGTTTTTCGGTCCTCTCCCACGCACAGATGATGCCGCGGGTGTGGACAAGGGCTTTGGCCCCGGCGCTTTGGTCGACGATGCTCGGCGGATCTGGGACCAGATGCTGTGGGCGGGATCAGGCGTTCCCCTCCCACGCTCGCTTCCACTATCTGCCGTCGAGTCTGCCCTAGACTTCCGTAGGCTAGCACGCCGCGCGGGCACGGTTGGTACGGCGTTGCCTTCGATGCTGGACAACGGCCGCCGGCCCACTGAGGACTCGACAGGCGATCGACAAGATCGACTGCTAGCTTGTGACTGCCGTCCAACCGACGTGCGATTCATCACATCTCGGGCAGCTGCCACGCCCCAGCAAGAAGCTACGATCTGAATCAGTGGGTTTGGTATCGAGGTTGGAGAGGGTGACCATGGCGAGGTTGAGCTACGCCGCTCAATGGCTGCTATTACCTGCGTCTCGATCTTGTGAGTATTTGCTGTTGTGGTTGTCGTCGAAGACATGAGCGATTCCCCACCATGATGATCCTGTCGTTGCTGCTGCGGCTGCTGTTGGGGGAAGCCTGAGTGGCGGTAGGTAAGCCTCACGCGTAGGAACTCCGCCCGTGTGCTGCCTAGCTGGAACTCGAGATCTCTTATCAGATCCTCGGAGTCGTGTCGTCTACCATGCTCTCGACCTGGAAAGTCGGCAAAGTCGAGTTTTTGAGCAGAATGAAGCTCAACATGGGCCAGAGCAAGAATCTTGTCTCCTGGTGCCAGCGTTCTACATATTCAAGACTCAATAAATGGTTAGAGAAGTACCAAACTTGTTTTCTTTTTAATAATGTCTGCTTACGTTGGTGCTGTTCTGTCCATTAGGACCTCCATTAGGGAGCTGCCATCTACACCAAATACCTCAAGACTGATATCGTATAGATAACCAAATTGATGAAGGCCTAGGTTTGCACAGGGATTTGGTAAATATCTACCTTTCATGGACCCCAAACAAGACAGTGCTTGGGAGGAAAGCACTCACCTAACTCATCGTCATGCACCACCCTCGACGTCAGCTGTAACTGCTCTCCTCGCCCGTTCCAAACATCCCCAAAACGATTTCTGGCCACCATGATCTCTGGCCGAGTCAACTGTGTCGAGACCTGAACAGCCGCCCAGAAGCTGCGTCTGCCAGCATCGACACCTTTGCATTCCGGTACTACGGTGACACAAGGCACCAGTACCGACGGATCTGCCAGCTGAGGGCTCTGATGGTATTGCTGTCTTCCAAACGGTGCGTGGCTGACGAATGGTAGACAAGTATTGGCACGCGAGTACGGATCGCCGCCGTCATGTGCATACAGATTGTAGCAAGGAGGTGATTGGAACCGCTGCTGAGTTGCTTGAAATGACTCGCCCGAGGGGCTCCGCGAGGCGAATGAGCCTCCCGTCTTGTTCTGCGTGAGCACCACATCTGGTACATGTTTACTCTGCAAACTCGGTCTTGCTTGTCCAATAGCCGAATCATCGTCGATGTCTACTTGCAGAGCCATACGTCCTCTGGTTAGTCAGAGAAGCATCTACGCAAGGCCTGTAGAAGAGCTGCTTGGGAAGATCAGAATTGAAAAGGTAGAATATCAAGATCAGGTACCTACCATCGTAAGCATCAGGTCCGATTCCAGAAAGCCCACCTCCCCTCACACATGGCGACCACGTCCAGCTAGAGGAGATCTGAGACCTCCTTACTACACTCCCGCTGCCGCTCGCGCCAAGTCTGCGCTTGGGTATTGTCAGCGGGGCATCGCCGCCCGGCAGCTCGGGGGCGCTGCCGACGCTTGTGTCTGTGTCGCCACTGGTTCTCCTGGGGCTGCCGCCGCCGCCACCACCACTGCGCCCACCGCACCGTCCGACCGTGGCTGGTCCGCGGAGGACGCTCTCGCGTCGCTTGACGATCTGGAGGGGCTTGGGCTGGGCGGTGTCGCCTAGAAGACCCAGTCCGCAGTCTGTGTTGCTCGTGGACTTGCTGGCGATGCCTGCTCCGGCGAGATAACCGTGAAACTCCATGTCAGATTGCTTGCACGGGTTGGTCGCCACACCGGCAAATGGATGTTAGTCGCCTCTGCCGTGGCGCCGAGGACTGTTGTCGACGCTGACGCTCCGATGCTGCCCAGGTTTGACGCGCTGTCGAGTCCGCGCCAGGAATCCGCGGTAAAGCAGGGAGGTCTTTTCGGCGAGGAGCTGCGACGATTATTGAGACGACGAAAGCACCGCTCAACAGGATTCAAATGTAGACGAAGACCACGTCTGAAGTAAACAACCGCTGCGACGACTAACACAATGCTGATGAGGACTGATATTCCAATTGCGAATTTCTTACTCATTATTCATAAAAAAGGGACTGAATGCTGCTAGTTCAGTCGGTTATTTAAAAGGCGACCGAGGAACGAATCTCGCAAAGCTTGTTGATATGGTACTTGTAACCACAAACAACTTTATGCAGAGTCTGAAAGCCCCCTAGGCAATTCTCTATGATCTGTGATTTAGAGAGGATGACACCCCGAACGCCAGTACTACAGAAGCATGGTAGGTATGCAACCGGCACTGTTAACAAAGCTAACAAGGAAGGCAATACACCAGCGCAGCTTCCACAGACCTGCCTACCGCGAATTCACAGAAGGACCGAGTGTCCTGAGCAGATTCTCTCTAGCAGTTTCCACATCTTCCTTATCCATGTTGACAAACCGAATCTGCAATGTGTGGGCTTCGTCAGTAAGCTGCTTCTAGAGAACTCCAGTTGGCTTATAGGTTGTGTGGTCGATACGATACATACCACATCATCAGCGGCACCACCAGCGTTTCCAAAGAGTACTGGCTCCGACAAGCTTGCTGCTATTCCTCTCCTGACTCTTTCCTCCCAGACTCCCTCCCAATTCCACTCTCCTGGTCTACGAGCGCCAGTACCCGACCCTGCCTCTGGGACGTCATCGGCACCCAGTTCCTGCGACAGGGGCATCCCTTGCGCTGTCTTGGGCGTACTCGACCCTCCTGGGCCTGTCGGAGAGGTTGCCCGGTCGCTTGAACTGGATGCTTCACTCTGGCGTGTCTTCCAAGCATGCCATGCGCCCGGGTTGCCGGCGGCTTCGAGAGGCACTGAGTCGAGAACGGCGGCGTCGTCAAAGGTGCTAGCAATGTACCGAAGAACTTCAAAAGTTGATATCTCCTCGCTCTGAATCTCTGTCTGGAGGTGCCGGTGCGGGCCACCTCCAGATGACAGGTTCGAAGCTGGGGTACCACCATGGCTGCCTCCGGCCCCTGACGGCCGCGGCGGTGTTTGCAGTTGGCTGCTGCCACTGGCGACCCTGCTGCCGCTCTGGCCAGGTCTTCTACGTCCACCGCCCCTCCCAAACCAGTCGGGAAACCCGTGCCGAAGACTGAAGCCCCCCGGGGGCAGTCGCTCCTCGTCGGTTGCGCTCACTGTGCCATTATCGTGGATATCGGTGGTGTACATGTAGGTGGTCAGAGGCGTGATCAACGGGTGGAAGATGTCGGTCGAGAAAGTCACCAGGGGTGGCAGACGCGGGTATGTGTCGGGGAATGATATTTGGAAGCGGAGAATTGCGGTTTCGTATGGTCCTGGCCAGAGGAACCCCATTAGAATCCCGACATGGCGAGCGTAGACCACACCGATTCACTGTTCGTACCTTTCCGTACGAAGATGACGCCCGACCATAGTGCGGGGTCACCGGGCGTCAAGCTCATGAAGACACCATCCGGGCAAGCTTGCTTCAAGCCTGCACTGTCACAAGTGTACTCCAGTTAGCTATGTAGGTACGGTAGCTTGGGTAGGTGATAAAGTATCTGGCCTACGTACAACTCGGCGAGGAGATGTTGTCTCCTCAGCGCTGGAAGCGTGGACATCTTTGTGGACGCCATGTTGGAACCGCTTGAGCAAATCCCCAGGGTCTCCAATCTTTCATGATCAAATACAGAACATGATGAATGTGAGACACATAGCTATCGTCGCCTTGTTCATGCGTTTCGTTGTCTCCAAACCACGACGAATTGAGACGAGGGCGGTGGAACGCGTCAGTATATTGAGTCGACCCCTGTCCCTTGCTATAGCCCCTCTCTTCCCGATGTCGGAATGCCGTCATGGCGGGGTCAAAAGTGCATTCTTGGCAGCAATCATTGACTTGCATTGTCAAAGTATGTCGTTTCAACTGCCGCCCAGTATCAGGTGAATATAGGCGTAGATACAAAGCTACTAAGGAAGCTCGGACTGAGCCCAACATTTCTCATTTCCTTATTGCATGCAGCACAGATTAGAAATGTACCTAATATTTTGTTCTACTCCGTCACCATAGTCGAGGATTTCAAAGTGAGACAAGCCGTCGGTTCCGATAATGAAGAGAGAAAAAAAAATACAATGTTCTGGATAAAGACTATTCTGCAGTCATAAACATCCAACGTCTAATAAAGACATCTAACTTTCCCAACCCCCGAACTTGTGCTTCTCATGAATGCAAGATGAAAGAGGAAAAAAATAATGCACGCAAAGCTTATGGTATAGAATGCTGTGCTGGCTAAAGAAGAAATGATCCAGAAACCCCTGGCAACAGCTTAGTCCATTTTATACGGTCGACTTGGGTTTATTTCTTTTCAGTCAGCCTGCCCTCGATCTTGGCCTTCTCCCGCTCGCGAATCTCCTTCAGCTCTTGCTTGGAAGTGTCATAGTTGGCCGTGACCTGGTTGAAGGGGTTCTCTGGGCTCTTTTCAAACTCCTTCCTGATCTTCTCCTGCTTCTGCTTGAGTCTCAGGCCCGACATGCTCCCGTCGGCCTCGACCTCCTTGAGTCGCCTCTCCTCGAACGCGGCGTAGGCGGCCTTGAACCTCCTCTCGGGGTGCCTGTCGATCTTTGCCGCGTCCGACGACGACGTCAGGGACAGGGCGTCGAGCGCATTGTCGATACCGGTAGCGTTGAGGGCCGAGAGCGGCTTGCTGTCGTCCCCGTCGAGCTGGGAGAGGTCGAGACCTCGTGACGGGGCACTCGTCTTCTTGACCGCCGATTTGGCATTCTTGGGGTTCGACCTCCCTGGGGTGTTCTTCTCCTCCTCTGCAAGTAGGGCGTCCTTCTCCGCCTTCTTCTTCGCTGCCTCGGCCTTCTTTGCCGCCTCAGCCTCCCTGCAAATGAAAAAAAAGTACGGCGTAAATGTTCCGTCAGCCCATGTTTCTTGTTTCTTTAGTCTTCTCGGCGCAGAACGCCACACATATAGCCCCGCTTGATCGGAGTGTTTTAACTGAGAAAAGGAGGGTTAGGGAAGCGGTGAGTGTGAAAAAGGAGCGGGGGGATGGGTAGGTGCGTCGACTGAGGATGCGATATGTTTGGCTTGGACTTTAGTGACTGCGTGCTACATGTCGGAGGTTTCCGATAGGACCTTGTCTCATTTCCCAAGTTTCTCCATCGTCCTCCTGCCAATGTGCGAGATGCAGAGAGAACTACATCACTCTGTGTGATGTGACCAGTAACGACACCGCAGAGGAACAAGTCGTCCCCCTCTGCGGGACGTGCAACAAGATATGGTCGGCGGCATTGAAACCCAGAAAAAGGGGGGCAAAAGCGTCTTACTTCTTGGAGTTGTTCTTTGCGCCCTTATCCCACTCCGCCGACTCTTTGGCCTCCCGCCGGGCGTCCTCAGCTGCAGCTTTCTGCGCAGCAGCGTCGGCCTTGCGCGCGTTGCCAGCAGCCTTCTTGCTGTTCTCGCCGCCGCCGCCCTTTTTGCCTGCCATGTCTCGTATGTCTGTCTGTGTCGTGCAAGTGCTAGTCTAGAACTTGTCGGTTTTCGGTATCTGTTGCCTGCCGGGTTTTTGCGGAGCGGGGCCTGATGAGAAAGCAAGCAAACGAGGGGTGGAAGAAAAAACGGGTTCCTGGAAACGGGCGCAAATTACCACCAGGTCGAAATGCAAAGTAAAAACGTACGAGGGCGCGCAAAATGGCGGTGTTACGTCGGATGGAGGGCTGCCGTAGCACTGAACTGTAGATACATGTAGTGATAAATGAAGAGAGAGAAAAAACACAAATTCGACCGCGGCAGCCTTTTACGCGACAGAAGAGTGACGCATGTTGGATCGACTGTTCTGCCCCACTGTGGAGTGAATGCAGCTTGGAGCTCTTGTGTATCGTCAGCTTGGCCCCTCCGCTCTTCGGCCAAGGTAGGTAGTATCTAAGGTACCTTAGGTTGGTAAGGCAGTTCAAGGTATTCGCCAGCTACCGAGTCTAGGATCCTTCCCGCATGTCATGCCCAAACATGTCTCTATTTACGGATGGCTAACTTACCCCAGAGTTCTCAAACTGCCACTGCGGAGTGCTTGGGAGGGCGGTATTAAACTAGATAGTTCTAGTTTCTAGATCTAGGAATAGTTCGTACTTATTGTCCGTACTCCGTAAGTAGTAAATCATCAGCGTCTACCTATTCCGTCTCTATCCAATACCCACTCAATCACCTACCCCTCGATCTCAAGCATGTTACTGTAAAAGAAGGGAAAAAATCCAGGTCGACCGGAGTGGTTCATTATTCGGTTGATTGCATCTCGTTGAACCTGGTAACATCTGAGACGGCCTTGTATATGCCTGGCATGCATTCAACAGCCCTGATGTTACAATATCTATGTTGGCGGAGACGAAAAGTTACATCTATGGATTAGAACAGTTCTAAAGTGGTTTAATACTATCTGGGCACTGGTAGCCAAAAATAATCTAATATCGGTAGTCCTTGGACTTAACTACGTACCTAGAACCTTGCATCTTGTGCATCCCGCTCGCCTCGAAGATGATCTAGTTCTAGTCTAGTTCTAGTTTACTGTAGGCACGGACTGAACAGGGTCAACTTCCGATGGCTGACTTGGATTTGATTTTATTCTTATTTCATTCCGTCGTTGTCTGTTTGGTTGAAACCAAGAGCACGACATGAAGAAAGTGGTTTATTCTTGTTCTAGTCTAGTTCTAGGTCTAGCTCGAAATGTCCCGCCCTATCGTCTGAGTATCTGCCTTGTTGGTGGCAAAATGTCATACAGCATATTCTACGCTACGGAAAGCAGCAACGCTACAGTGACGAAAGGTGGATGACTTGGATGGGTAGGAATCAGCACCCTATCAGGTCAACGGAGGGTGCTGCACCAGCGGTAGCTGGGATCGCTGCCGTAAAGGTTGTCCGGGTATCTGGGATGGACAGTGAGTGGGTCAGCCTCCTCAACGTGAGGGGGGCGTGTGATTTCCGAATCCCTCTCAGAACAGACCCTAATGTATTTACAGCACTTGGTCTTCCTTCAAGCTCTTTTTCGGAAAGGTACTTGTACCTCCTAACTATATCAAAAAGAATCATCATTATCTCCGAATCCTGCCCTTTGGGTAATGCGGGTGAAGGACGCCATCATGTTGTGCTCGGGAGGAAGTCTCCGGCATCACGTTGCGGTTCGCCTCGTTTACGCTGTACTGAATTTTTTGTATCGTCCACTAGATTGCTAGAGCCAGCAGCAGGAATTATTGCCACCCCACGGCTCGCCCAGACCGGTGTGAGATCCAAGGATCATAAGAACGATGGTTATAGTCCATTAGGCAGGGACAAAAGACAATCTGGCCAAGCGATGTACGAATAGGGAAGAGCCCTTCATTGCAACCACATGATGCGAGCCATGGATTCTGCGAGTCGTCGCAAGCAAATCGACCCCTCACCGGCTTCCAGGGTGTCACTCATCATCGGGTGATCGGGTTCCAAGGCACGTACATATTCGAATTGCTTCTTTTCCCAAACCTGCTGTTCATAGATGGGGTAATGGCACGCTCCTTGAGACCTCTTAGGGAGGGGGGTTGTGTTTAGCTCCAGATGCGTCCAGTGCGCACGCAAGCACCGTATCATGTGAGAGAACAGCGGTCGAGTCCTTTTTTTTTTCCCTCGTCCACAGCTGAACATCCGTCATTTGCCAAGGGACTCGATCTTAAAGCCACGGCAGTTTGTCTCAGACCGGGAGTGTGATCCGGCATCCGTGATATCAGCAACAGCTCCCGGGACTACGAAATCGACTCTTATCCTGACTCTGTAATGGGATAACTTTTGGACTGTGACTTCGGAGAGACATTTGGGTCGCTGGGATGCCTTGCATGCTACACCGCCGACACTCTCGCCATGAGACAGGGCGACATTAGTGTATCACAACGTTGCTGTAAGCCTGCCGCGTTGCTACGTTGCCGGCCAGTTTCCGCGCATGGTTGTGGGTAGGTGCTGCATACGAAAAAGTTGACCATCCTATCGCGTCGCTCCGTATTTACACACAACTGCCAAGACAGCTGTCTGTCTGATTGGGCACTCCGGGGTACATACAAAGGACAGCGCGCCACACATAGCGAATTTCTTTCCCCTCGGGGGTGCTGACAGCTCAAGCTGCCTCTAAGATATGATAACAAATCCATATTTATGGCAGTATTTGTGACTCGGCCCTCGGTGAATTATAGAAACCGAGTTGTAAGCAACCCAATGTCACAATGGGGACATGTGCGGGTGGTCTTTGCGTGGCATCCATTGTATGCTGTGATACGTTGGACAGCTGTTGCAGTCGCTGCCGTCATTGCCTGTAAGTGCAAGTAGTGTCAGTGGTTCAGGCAAAGTATTTACATTCCCATTCTAGTACTCGAGTCGAGGCGTGCGTCGGCAGACGGCTGCCAACTCATCAGTATATGCAGCCAGCCTATTACAAGGCCACTTTAATATTCACCGGTGAGACGACCAGAGAAAAAAAGGCCGGTAATTGCGATGACTGATACGATGGCATGTGTAGATCAGAAACTTTTTTTCTTAGTTTAGCTGGCGAACCAACGCTTTCATGTATTAGTCGAGTAGGGTTTTATGTTGCAATTTCTCTGTATTCCCCCGGAGCCGTGCATGCGGTCGTATCCAAAGATCAGGATCATGGTACGGAGGCGAGAAGCTCTGACTGTCTTCCGGCACATTCGGCAAACTTGGTTGCGTCCTGCTGACTATGGCGATACCTCATTTATACCCCGTAGGCGGATAAGGGGATTGTTGTGCATGCATCGAGTATGCAACGGGTGTGACCAGCGGTACCAACCAGACCCGATCCATGGGCGGTCCCGTTTTCGTGTTCTCGATGGAGACTGAGAGCTACTCTAAACAGTCAGTCAAGACCCAGTCAACGGCCCGACTCGGTACAAGATAATCATGCAGCCAAGGGCATGATGAAGGCGTCGGCATCACACTCGGTGACATCCCTCGATGATTCTAGGCTTACCAGGCGCTTGATCGTATGATGTGGCGATGCACTATGGACATGCAGAGCTTTTTGTCCGCAGCGAAGCATGATACCAAGAGGTACCTGATATTGATCATTTGTCAAGTGACGGGTATCATCATGGTATGCGGCTTACTGCGAGGAGCATATCCCCTGTCAAGATAGCCCTGCGGCCGCGCTATGCGGTATTAAAACGACCGGCCCCAGAATGTATAAATACCGAAAGAATAACATGAAGCTCACGCTCGTGCTGCACTGTGTGAACTTGCAGGTTGCAATGAGGTTGGTTATGGGTAGCTGAAAACACTAGTCTAGTGCTAGTCGGGCTGAGATTGCAAAGAAGTACGGATACCTTAATTGTGCGAAACAAAAGCAAAAGCCCATGACAGGGATCAGGATGTATGTACACTGTATTCTGTAATATTATCACCGATGAAACGAGGAAGGAGAGTAAACGAAAGCGATTGTGGTGTAGGTGACCTGAACCATGGAAGTTCAAGAGAGGGAGGGGACGGAATATGCGGAAGAAAGTGCCCGCCCGTACCTACTTAACTTTACCTACCTACCTACCTGCCTTACTGGGTTTTCAGCTTCTGCAGGCAACAGCTACCCATGTTGCAATATCGCAACAAACATGCAGCCCAGATTGCCCAGCTGCATTAAAACCGCAAGTACCTACAGTACTGTGGTTGTCGCCAATTGCTATCATCTCGATAACCTGGGCCTGCTGAAGGTACTTTGTAGCTAAGGTAGGGTATAACGGGGCGTTCCGCCAGCAACTACCTACGAGCCGCATGAGTTATGAATGTTGATTATTATCATGTACCTTACAGTAGGTATCTTAGGTAACGAACTACAAAAGTATCGTAATGTGTTCTTGCGGTTCCGCTTTTGCTTTCACAAATAGCCAAGGCCTTGCGGAGACAGTGCTTCGTACAATACCGCGTATTTACCGGGAACCGACCAGCCGGTAATAAGGAGCCCGCTCATCACTCAAACACGAACCCGATGGGGAATATTACAGAAAGTAGCCTAGCGGGACCTTGATATCAACAACGATGTGACAAATCGTTGATGAAAAGTGACACGGGTATTCTTTTGTTTTTATATGTATGGGCAGAAATGAATTACAGAGTACCTAGATAGCCAAGTAATTATACATGCGCAAAGATCGTTCGAGATACCGGATCTCTTTCTCCAGACCGATCAAAGACAAGAGAAAATCGAAAAGCAAAATACCGGTGGGAAGGTGAAAAAAAGGTATATCCAAGAAGAAACGAACGGACCTTGGCAAAAAAGATCATGTGCCACTTTACCCGTCCCACGGCAGTGGAGTTTGCGTATCGGCAGTAACCTCAAACATCCTCTCAAGAGCGTTACCAATTTGCTTCTTCGGTAGATCCACTTGCTTCCATTTGAGTTTCCACCGTCGGCATCGCCGGTTCGTGCGAAATTAGAGGACTTTGATAGGCAAGAGGTACCCAGCCAGGTATGTACATGGTAATAATTGTAATCACGGAATCAAATTGTCATCAGAGACATGTCACAGCAAGATCCACGATCTGGTGGGTGCAGAACCATAAAAAAGCCAATCCCGCTTGGGGGGAAACAGGGGAGAGGAATTTGGGTAGAGGAAAAAAAAGAGAGAAAGAAAAAAAGGAAATCTCCCCCTGTGGCCTGCAAGGAACCATGCAAGCTCCTCAGCTTGCCAGGATGCAAACAAAGTGTGGAAACCCAGGTTTTTCCAGAAGAAACGAAGAAGAACATTACTGCGTAATTATTGCGGTACAGGACTGTAGCCCCACAACCCTCCCAGACTCAGGCTCCTTTTTTTCCTTTTTTTTTTCCTCTTCCTGCTCGCGCTTCGCACGCGCCCGGCAAAACAAGTCAGTCCACTCAACTCTTGGATATTGGACAATTAGAAATAAAGGAGGGTCTCGTCCCACGCGTGTGAGCAGGCAAAATCGGTTTTGGAACAGTGCCTGGGCGCTGCGCACGACCCAATTCTGTGCAATTGGGAAAAGCTGAGCCTTGTCGCAATTTTCCCTGACGTCTGGCAGGAAGACACCCGCGGACCAGTCGGAAGGCGCGAGGCGTCTTCCGCGAGAGTTCCACTGTGCCACGCGGCTCCCTTCCCCGGAAGGGGCAAGCCAGTCGGGGCTCGTCCGACCACCGTTGACAAAAAGGCTCACCCCACACCAACAATTCAGAGGGGCGAATGGTTGGCTGATGGGACGACCATCAGGCGCCACCCTAGAGAGTTTGGACGGGCTGTTGGGCTAGGGGATTAATTAGCGAGGCTTGCGAGGGTTTCTTCAGTAGCTGTACTGTATCTCCATTTTTGCCTTGCTTAGTTTCTTCTTGTGAATGCACAAAATGCACTAAGTCGAGAAGAAATGAACGAAGAATAACTTGATCTGCGTTTATCTTGCGATTGGACGTAGTATCTATAACCGTTAAAAAAAATCAAAAGGGGCAATAGATAATCAGAAATAGAGAAGAAGAAAAAATAAAAAAAGAATGTACCGTGTACATTCTACATTACATCTCTACTTGATATACACTGTAATACTGTACAGAGAAACAGAAGGCCGATCATTCACGCACATCATATTATTCCCAAGCTTGAAACCTGCCCGTACGATGGGTGACCGGTCCCACGGAATCCACTTGCGAAATTGGAACTGTTTTATCCCCCGCCCTCGTGCTGGAATTATGACGAAGTTAAGATGCTGTAACATGAGAATTTTCGCTCAACCAGCCAGGGGGCTAGGACGACCGGTTGCAACATCCGGGCTCGAAAAACCCACGCTTTTCTTCCGAAAGGGAGCCGGACTTGCAGCTTTGCGCACTAGAGCGACTGGGCAAGCCGGCTGCATCTGCAGCTTGTACAAGGTCCGAGGTGCCAAAACCTCGCGAATCGAATTCAGATCTCATGCTCCTACCTGCCTATCCAAACAAGTCTCCCCCGACAACCTAGACATGAACCGTAAACCTGGGACCTGACAGTAGATTTTCGGGTGTGCTATAGCTGCTAGCACCTGTTGGCGTCACCTTATTTGCATGTTCCGTGCCGTAGCCGTGCGGCCAGAAAAATATCTCTGATGCTTTTTACCATTACCGAGCAATGGGGGTTTTTGATCGTGTTGATCAACAAGTCCATCATATTAAAAAACTTCGTAAATCAACATGTGATGTGACAGCCAATTTCCTATGATAGAGGCGAACACGCCGTCGTGCTTCCATGCTGCCATCTCCCATGCAACATTTAAACAGGGTTGTTCCAAGTCGCTTTCGCCAGGTACGTACTTCGTAGTAGAGATAATGCTGCCTGGCTTCCATGGTGACGCTCTGCTCTTGTCACGAGTTCTCCCCAGACCCGTGAACCCGGCTTGGGCACCACCTCGCGAGATTGTGGATATTCCTTGGTGGAGTGCAGCCAGGGGTCAAGCTCCATGTGTGACCGCCTTTTCGGCGACAAGTCTCCACCACTGCTACCATCGCATAAGCTGCTAGATAATTAATGGTACTGTGTTACCTTGGACATTGTCTTGGGACCGGCAGTGCTCGCTCGATAGCAAATCCGCTGGTATGGGAAAAGCAGCAAGACAGATAGAGTTAGATATATGGTAACATGCCAAGCCTGCTGCTACGAAGAGAATGTCCTCTTCGTTTATTTACGTCTAACATGCCTACCTAGGTGCCTAACAAAACCACCGCCAGACTCGCCTAGATCGTCACTGCATTAGCGTCTCGTTGGCTCCCGCGTGGGCTCGGCAGCCATGAGATCTCAAACCAGGCAGGCCGCTTTGGCATCTTTTGATCATCGTTCCAAGCCAACAGCCCCTTCCATTGCCAACCCGGGAAAACCTCGGTTGTGTGGCAGTACAGTACGTACCTGTTGGGCATGTCGTTTGTGACAGAAGTGATCGCCTGTTTACGGGTACGATGACAGGTTGGCACTTGACATTTTGGTACGAAAGTATTTCCAGGGCGGCGGTGAAAAAAAGAGGTGGCATGTGATCGCCAGACGGACTTGTTGGGTCCCGAAAACTGCATTCCGTCGATCTTTGGGGTTCAGCAGGGCAGGTAAATGCAAGGGTATGTACACAGGGTACGACTGAAAGCATCCCGCCGCCGTTGAATCGAATTATGTTCAGGCTGAAGAGAGGGGCCATTCAAAATGCGGCAGACACGTTGTGCAGTCTCACAGGCTGTAAAACTGCGCGTCAAACCGCCGCGATGGGGCAAGATTGGTGACTGTCAATGTCGGTGAGCTGAAAATAGTCCACTTGTCCTAGAAGGACTGGATAGCATTGAAATGCCTAAAGGCTGAGCAGCAACGATGACTCTTTTTTTCATGCGTGTAATCTTAAAAAACCCATGTTTTCTTGCGTTGGTTACATAGTAAAGCCAGGCGCTGTCATGGCGTCGGGCGTTGATGTGTACCTTACCCACCCGCTGTAAGGCGGTTGTCGTAGGCTTCTAGAAAAAAAAACCAAAAAAAACCAAGGATTTCTTTTTTTTGGTTCGTTCCCCCACCCTTGATTCACCGCCTGACATGCGGTGATACTGACGTTACGTGCTATACGTGGTTAACGAGTTCAAAAAATTCACGGGGATGTCCCACATAAGGCTGCCGGGTCCCACCAACAGCCCGAAATCTCCACAAAAAGCTTCGATGACAACAGAAGCTGCCCGGGTACCTGGGCTTGCCAGGGAGTAGGGCAAGGAGGGCTCCTGGCGAACCATTGTCAATCTTGCTTGCCAAGGAAGGCAGGCACAGGGCGAAAATTATTAACAGCAACATTCACGCGGTAAAATCAGAACCTGATCCAAAACACAACCAAAAATTCCGAGAGTCCACATCAGCTGATGTATAATATTCTTGGAAAACAAAAAATACCTTGAATTTTGCAATGACCACATTACTACTCAAAAACTCGGTCTGTAGCCTGACTGACTTGACTTTTGCCTCTTTCGCAAACACAGCGGCCCCATGTGCACAGACAAAAAAGATACAGGTAGATGATAACAGTAGACTGACTCTCACGGTATGTATGGCTGACTGATCATGTATGCCCAATATTACTCTTTAGAGACAAGACACAATTGGTGATCATCTTTTCTTCGCGGGTATCAGAAATTGAGAAAAAGTAAAGCGTAACCCCGTGGAGAAGGGGTAATTAAGTGGCACAATAAACACCACTGGCCAGGTAAAGTAAATGCCCGCCCCGTCTTGCCCGGATTGTTGGTAAGTACTGTAAACCGTTGCACTGCTTCTGATTACGACGCACGGCCGCATGCACACTGTGAGGAGACCCGCTCAAAAAGTACCAGGATACCTGAGGGCAAAGAAAAGGAAAGGCACACCGGGCAATCGGGTGGGTTCGCCCCGGCTGGCTGCAACGCAACGCAGGCCAAAAAGTCAAAATGAACTTTTTTTCCTCCCCTTTCCTTTTTGTTTCCTCCTCCCTGGCGTCCCAAAAAAAAAAATTGAAAGAACCGGGTCGAGGGTACCAGGGGGTTCCCCCCCATGCTCATATATCCCTGCACTCACTCTCCAAGCCCCATGTCTCTCTCTTTTCGCAAGACAATCGTGGCAATTGGCAAGGAACTGGTAGACCGGGACCGGCTTGCATCGTCGGGCACTTGCCGCCCAGTTACACTTAGCTCTGCCCTGGCTTCTTTACTAAGGTAGGTACCTCCGAAGGTTCCTGGAAAGCAGCGTGGAGCTACCAGCTCGAACCAGCGCCAGGATCCCTTCGCAAGATGACCACTAGAACCTTTAATCCCTTCCTGAATCTACCTAGTCAGAAGAGGATCTGCTTGTTCGCCTTTGGGTCAAAGTGTCAACGCGACACCGCCGTTTCACTCCTCCCAATTTAAAGAGAGAAAAAAAAGAGTAAAAGCAATGAAAAAGAAAGAAAATACCGTACATCTCCTTTCCCCCTAATCCAGGTACCCGCCACACCTCCTAACAGTAGTAGATAGACCTGGTGACCTCGCACCTCTTTTGTCCATTGCCTTTGTTTATTTTATTTTATTTTCTCTCTCTTCTAGCCACGCCCTTATCCTCCACCTATCCAATTTGTTTGTTCTGTACACGCCTCCTCCGTATCTCTCACCGGCTCCCAGGACGAATTGTTTCTTCCCTCCTTTTTGCTCGACTACATAAATGAGGCTGCTTGCTTCCTGTTACATCACATCGCATTTTACTTGCCCAGACCCTTGAGACTGCATATCTGACCATCCTTTTCTCTTTGACGATCACTACACGGTCAACAAATAAACTGGGGGCCATCTTGCAGTTAAATAGATCTAACCGGTGATTCGCTATTTAACTACCGCCTTTAAACTCGGACCTCTTGAGAAACGTCTTAAGAGTTCGAGCGTCCTCCTTCCCGACCAAGCTCACGGCCCTAGGCACTGGTCCCATCCTTGACAGAACGTGGCCCACAGACATCAAGCTCACTCATGAGCTAACGCTTGTTCTCTGTTCCTGTCTTCCTGCAGAATTCTTCTCTCTTGCAACTTGACATAACAAACATCAATTGCTCTCCATCATACACAAGACATCCCTAGACTGTGGTGCCTCTTCACCACATCTAGCCACCCCTGTCCATAGACAGGTATTCAATCACGAGTAAGACCCATCAGACCTCGTCGTCCTCATAACGATGGGGAGGTCTTGTATGAGCCTGAGCAGGCGTAGCTCGGCACCGGCTGCGCCTGCAGCTTCAAACTCGCCGCCGTTTCCAAAGCAGCAGCTTCTCGTTCTCGGTATGTGATCTGCCGGGCCCCGAGGGGCGTTTGTTCGCCTTAATACACAGGTGGACATGGTGAGAGACTCGAGTGGCCTGATCATCCGTTAACAACAACTTGCCATCCATGTAGCATTATGCAGGATATGCGAGCCAATCGCTTTCATGGGGATATTCCCCTACATCTACTCCATGGTCCAGGATTTCAAAATCACCGAGGACGAGAGCGCCATTGCCATGTACGCCGGCATGGTCACCTCTGCATTTACCTTTGCTGAATTCTCGACGGGCGTCTTATGGGGACGCCTAAGCGACAAGGTCGGCAGAAAGCCCATTCTCCTAATGGGGCTGGTTGGAACGGCGATCAGCGTGCTTCTCTTTGGGTTTTCACCAAATCTCTATGTTGCGCTCTTCGCCAGAGCCCTAGGCGGCTTTCTCAACGGGTATGAAACGATCTCCCTGGTCTTGGTGGAGTTGGTGTATCTCTCATGATGGAAATCAAATGGTCTGACTTGTTTGCAGTAACATTGGTGTCTTGCAAACGACCGTAGCAGAGTTGGTCAAGTGCAAGGAACATCAGCGTAAGTCCCCTATGACTTCTACAGTTGGACGCCCATTTTTGCTCGTGTTTACTGACATGACAACAGCCCGCGCTTATACTATCATGCCTACTGTATGGTGCTTAGGGTAAGCTGCGAAGACTCCATCTTATCGGACTTTTGCCAAGCGAAACTTTAGCTAAATCATTACGCAACTCCAGGTCTATAATCGGCCCGGCCATTGGCGGTGCGTTGGCCAAACCTTGCAGCACATACCCCAACCTGTTCAAGCCAGGCACCATCTGGGAAACGTACCCTTATCTGCTGCCCAATCTCTTCAGCGCCGGCGCAGTCTTCATTGGTGTCATGATCGGTATCCTTTTCCTGGACGAGACTCACGCCGAGAAGAAGAAGGAGCGTGACCGTGGCAGAGAGCTCGGAAAAGCCTTGGTTGCCAAGCTCCACTGGCTTTGGACGTCACGAACAACCAGCTCCCCCATTGACGTCAAAGGGGAGGAGCAGCCGCTTCTTTTACGCCTGGACGACGAACCACTCCCCGGCTACCAGACACAGGAGAGCTCACCGCAACTGGCCTCTCAGAAGCCGTCAGATCCACTGGACGACCTGGACTTGTCGGCTGCCACAATCACTGTAGATGATGGAGAGCAGGTCGAAACGCCCAAGAAGAACAAGACCTTCACCAAGCCCGTTGTTCTGAACATCGTCGCATATGGAATTCTGGCCTTGTAAGTTGCATACAATCTGGGCGATTTTATGTAATCACAATACGATGTGGGCTAACTTGGCTGACTCCCTGATTAGCCACACCATGACCTACGACCAGCTCCTGCCCATCTTTTTGAGCACTTCTCCCCAACATAAACCGGTTTCGTTACCTTTCAAGTTCTCGGACGGATTCGGCTATGACACGGCGACTGTCGGTGTCATCATTGGACTGCAAGGCATATACGCTATCCTCTCGAACCTGGTCATTGTTCCCTTTGTGCTCAGTCACGTCGGCTCTCTGCGCCTATTCAGGCTGACCTCGCTCTCGTACTTTGCGCTGTACTTGATCACGCCTTATCTGGTGCTCCTCCCGGACCACCTTCGAATGTACGGAATCTATGCAGCCTTGGTGTGGAAGTGCACATTCTCGACAATCGCATACCCGAGCAATGCGATTCTCCTGGCGAATTCAGCTCCTAGTTTGCTCGCTTTGGGCAGCATCAATGGCGTCGCAGCATCCACAGCGAGTTTATGTCGTGGGTTCGGCCCGACGATATCCGGTCTGCTGTACGCAGCGGGTCTTAAGATGGGCTACTCTGGCCTGCCATGGTGGTGCAGTGGACTGATGACCATCGTGGGGGCCTTTGTAAGCCTTCAGATTACCGACCCTGCAGACAGGACAGACGAGAAGCAGGAGGACATCGAAACAGCACCAGACTCTAGTTGATCATCCATTTTCCCCAACCGATCAACTATCCATGCGGAAAGCACTTCATGAGACACAAGAATCCTCTCGCATCTGCCTCCGCGAGCATATTAATTCAGTTCTTGATGAATCCTCTTTTTCATTATATTGTTGTTAAAACCTTTACCCTTTTTTCATAGTATTTTTTGGCTCTTTCTTTTTTTTTTGTTTGGACAATGCAATACCCCCCATGTTTCTCAAATTTACTATTATGGTTAACCGGAGCTATACGTCTTTCTTACCATGTTCTCATGTCGTCATCTTTTCAGCATATTAACGGTGTTTTCAGCGGAAAGCAATCTGTTTTGTTTTTACGAGGCCTCGCTTGGCTTCTCTGGGCAAACTTAAAACCTCTCATCTGGCAGGGCGCATGAATTGGCAAGGGTTACATGGCAATAGCCACCAGATCTTGATTTTTCAGCGTCGCTTGTTTTTTTTTTCATGTTTTCTTTCATTTTGGTTTACTGTTTCATTGTCCTATTGCATCTCCTCATCTTCTTCTCTGGACATGACCAATTTCTTTTAGTACAATCTGGCCCGGGAGGCCCAACAAAAAGCAACAAATACGCAAATGGGATGGCTGGTTGGATGGATACCCTGGGTTTCTCGATCAATATTTGCTTTTTGGTGTCCTTTTGGTATGGTGCATAGGTACTTATTATTTGCTGTTCTTCTCTTTTGGAGCGTTCAATGCCAACTTGATGCCACCCTACCACAACCATGCCAAGCTCTGCTTCTATTGGTCACTCGACGCGTGATTTGCTTTCTCGCCCCAGAGTTCTGGCGCTAAAATGTTGGGGGCATGGTCGTTTTTTTGCGTCAAATACGGGGAAAGGGCTTTACCACGTATGTGATAACTCTTGGACAGCATCATTTATTTATTTTGCAAAAGGGTTGTTTTATGTCTCCCCCGAAACCCATACTACGAATTGATCGCTTGGCATGCGGCTCGAATACCGTTCTTACCTCAGGTAAGGTAAGGTAGGTATGTATCTAAGATTAGATAAGGTACGGTACGTTACGCAGGCCGGCATCTACTGAGGAGGTGGTTGCTAAAATCCGGAACGGATTACGATTGGCCACCTGCTCTTTCTGGCAGCCGATTGTACAAGGTAAATCCCTGGCGTCGCGATTGTCTTTTTAGGCAAGAGTCACTCACCCACACAGACAACCGACCTTTTTTTACGTCCGTAGCGCATCAAACACCGCCACATACACAGCTGCGTTGAAATGCAAGAGGGTGACTGTCAAGTGATGGATCCCAAACAGTGGCCCATACAGTACATATGACCCCCCCTCCAATATGCCTTGTAATGGTAATGGTAGGAAAATTGTGGGAAACCCAGAAATAACGGGGGAAGCAAGCAAAAGAAAAGAAAGGAAGGCTGCGTGTCCAAACCAACTTTCGTTTCTACCGCCCTTGCGCCTTGCCGCGTAGCGTATGATAATTAATGTATGGTACCTACCTTATCAAGCTTATTTATGAGGTAGGGTTTGTTGAGGGAAACCTGGGGGCTGCGTGTTTTTTTTCCCTCTCTCTCTTCGTTCCATTCTGGCACGTAACTGGTTGGCTTGCTGCAAGTACCCGGCCGCAACATTCCCCTCTCCTACCCCCCAAGAGCACACAAGCATCATCTTTATGCTCAAAGTAACCCGATCCCCATAACCTCTGCCTCTCTCTCTGCCAGCGCAACCGGCAGGGCTGGCGGCGTCGCTTGCAAACGCTTCTCTCTTTTTTTTCTTTTTTTCTTTTTTTTCTCTCTTTCATTCTTCTCCCCCTCTTCCTTCATTTTGTGTAACACAGCATTGTATCCTTTTTCCTACCTAATCGATTGGATGCAGCACCCATTTCCCTAGAGCCTGCAACGGAACATGGGGCCCGAAACGTAGACGCACAAAGAGCTTGGCTTGGTCAGGGTAGCATCCTTAAACGCAAGAGAGAAAGACGAGGCTTTTCAAAGCGGGCGGCTCGCCTCTCCACCTTTTTCTTCTCGTTTTCTGTCTATTCGATTACCTGTCGTCAGCCTCTTGTTTAATCCTTGTGGCTTTTTTTTCTTTTCTCATCTTTTCGCAATCGCTTATGTTGGAGGACAGATATTCTCTGTTTGCAATCTTCACCGCGAGTGCCATACTTTCTGTCTACTCGTCCTGCCAGAGAGCAAAGCTGTCTTTTCACCTTTTAGGGTTCGAAATCAGACAGACACTTGGCCTGTCATTATCTGGTCAGGTAATGCCTAAATCGATCCATACGCACCTAGGTAGATAGAGGTGGACATCAAAGGGGGTTTAGTCCCAACCGGCTCGAGGCTTGAGGTTTTCTTCGTCTCGATCTCGGTTTTTACCGGGCGAAAGAACAACAAGAGACCCCTACACGCACTACTGCTCCAGCTCCAAAAGGCTTATCCTACCTGCCCGGGGAAGGTTCCATGCTGAAGTATCTACTGTCTGCACTAGGCTTATTACAAGAAGCCATTGGTGCTTGATCCTCAACTCGGCCACGGTGGTTGTGATACTCTTTTGTTCTTCTATCTCCCGGTCTTGGTGCCGGAGAGGCTAGCAACCCGGGCTGGGCCTTCACCACTACCCATCGGCCTCAGTTTTGACCCCTATCCTTGCTACCCTCTCTGTCCACCAGGGGCAGCACAGAAATCATGTCGACGTCACCTCGCAGCCAACCTCAGCAACTGTCACACTACAAGCAAGAACAGCACCGCCACTACCAAAATCCGCACCCACCACTGTCGCCCCATCAGCATCACCGAGCCAAGCGCCCGAGACCGTCGTCTCCGGGTCCAGAGACGCAAGATACGCCGCCGCCGTCCGTCTCGGCCTCAGGCAGTGTCCCTTCACCCGTCAGCGATGAAGTTCAAGGCGGAAGTAGCATCAATGGGTCTGTTACCGCCATACCCGGCCAAAGCAGCAACTTCCGCAACGTGAGCGCCTGCTCGAGATGCCGCGCGCGCAAGAATCGCTGTGACCAGAGGTTGCCTAACTGTACAGGCTGCGAGAAGGCCGGTGTTGATTGCATTGGCTATGATCCCATAACCAAGCGGGAGGTCCCACGAAGGTTAGTTACCTCATTTTCGAAACCTTGTACTTTGATGCCCCACCCGTTGGTGCTCCAAGGTACATGAACTTCAACGGTGTTTTACGTATTGTTGTAATTTTTGCTGTCATCGACGAATATGGCCGTGTACCTGGCACAGGTCACCTCGATTCTTTTTGTAGGATGAGGAAAAGTCGATGGACGTTAACAAAGTGAACGCACGTGTAGTTATATCTTCTTTCTCGAGAATCGCGTCCTAGCACTCGAGACTTTGTTAGAATCCAAGGGAATTCCGTTCCCCAAGGCCGATAAACTCAAGATGTTCTCCAGCGCAGCCGACAGGCCAACTCCTTCGACACAACTGTCAAAGAAGAGCATACAAAACGATGACTTGCCGTCAACTGTTAGCCAACGTCATCAAGGAGGAGGGGGATGCTGTGATACAAGTTGCCAAGGCCAATGCCATGTAAAAGGTCCGTCCTCTCCCTCAACAGCAGAGGCATCAGCGTCGAACCACCGTCTCCCTGGCGCCATGTTTGCGGCCAACCCACCTGAGGCTGTGAAAACGGCGCGATCTCACTGGCGCGAGTTTCCAGAGCGGGACGAAGGAGCCAAACCGTTCAGATCAGGCGTCAAGAGGGAGCAGGATGGCGGCGGATCCATGAGGGACTCGTTCTTTGGATTGCATACCAAGTCGCCGCGCCACCCGGTTCGCCTGGCCGAGTTCCCAGGCAAAGAAGTAGGGCTTCGTTTAGTGGAACTCTATTTTCAACATGCTAACCCACAGATTCCCATCCTACACCGTGTTGAATTCATGGATATCTTTGATCAGGCATACGCCTCTGAAGGATCTGTGCGGGACCGAGAGCTGTGCTTACTGCACATGGTTTTTGCGATTGGCAGCGCTCAGAGCCTTGGAGACTCGGACGACTCAGAAGATGGCGAAAAGCAGCACCAGCCTGAAGAGTACTATGCTAGTGCAAAGGAGCATTTCCAGACATGTTCAAGGATTACGGACATACGTGGGGGCAACGACACCGAGCGGCATTTGACGGCCCTGGAATACCTTCAAATACATCTGCTGAAAGCCAGTTTTGCTCTTTTGAGGCCTGTATCCCCAGGACTATGGTACATCACTGGCGAGGCGATGAGGTTGGCGGTCGATCTCGGTCTACATTTTGAGCAGGGCAACGAGCCTCAATTCAGGCTCGATAACGCAAGGAGACAGACCGATAAAGAGGCTGACCGTGATAGGGGAGCAAGAGAGTACATACGTGACCGGCGGCGCAGGCTCTGGTGGTGCGCATATTCTCTTGACCGACTTATAAGCATTTGTGTCGGGCGGCCATTGGGAGTCAGCGATCAGGTTATCACTACCGAGTTTCCGTCTCTGGCGGATGACAGATTCATTACTGCACAAGGAATCATGGTGCCGTCGTCAGGAGAACCGAGCGGACCGAGCTACAAATTTGTTGCCCAACATTACTTCCGGCTGCGGCTGTTGCAGTCGGAAATAGTGCAAGCGCTACAGATACAGCAAGCTCAAGCAGCCCGCCAGCAGCGCATGGACACCAAGATGGCCTCGCCATTTCCAGTTCAGTTCGCTTCGTTTAGAGATTGGAGAAGAGACATTGAAAAGCGTCTTACCGACTGGAGGGATAGCGCACCCACAAAGGAGCAAACTGGAGTTGACTTTTCTACAGAGTTCCTTGAGGTCAATTACTGGCAGGTCATCATCTTTCTCCTCAGACAGAGTCTGCCTGTACCCAACGACTTCCGTAAAGAGTACCAAATTTTCAAAGAGTTCAACAGCCCAAGCATACACAACGTTGAGCTTCGGGAAGATCAAGAGGCCGTATACGTCAAGGTTGCAGAGGCCGGGGCCAAGATTTTGAAACTCTATAACCGTCTAAACCAGCGAGGAGTCGTGAACTATACTTACCTGGCCACCCATTACGTCTACATGTCTGGAATATACTACCTCTACGCAATCTGGCACTCGGCCCAGGTTAGGAGCAATACTGTGAGTTCAGCCGCGTTGAGACTTTGTCTTGTATCTAATTGAAAACAAACACGCATAAGGCTAACATGGTTGCGCGCCTGGCTCCAGTTGCTAGATGAAGTTAACGATACGATTGCAAGAGGACATACTGTCTTCACTGCTCTCATCCCCAAATGTCCCCCCGCCGAACGATGCAGAGATGCGTTTGACAGAATGGCAAAAGCAACCGTCAAGAGGGCAATGATGCAGGGTGGCTTTGCGCCAGCCCCCGGGAGCCAAGCGGAGACAAAACAGCAACATCAGTTCCGGCCAGGGGCTACCAGTCCAACACATAGCACACGAACCCACAGCCCAGCACACCTCCGCCGCATTGGGGGGTCAAGTAGCAACACACCTTACAGCCGGTCTCATTATCAAGAGGGCAGCTACATTGCCACAGTAGTTTCGCCGCCAGGACGCGCTTTGCGGCTACCACAACCACGTTCGATGCAGTACGACGGTATGATAAAGCTCGAGGGCGAGACATTCGGGCCTTCCATGCAACCATCGAGCAGATTCAACATAAGTCTGGATTCGATACGCCCGCAGGACTCTCAAGGAGCCGGCGAGGATGTCAAAGCAGTCGCCACCGCTGCAGACGCTATGGTGTCGACAATTTTCTCCCAGCAACAGGCGCGGAGACACTCCGATTCATCTCCCACCGGAGCGCCGCATCTACTTCATCCGCCAACACACCCGTCGACGCCGCACACGGGGTTGCCCAACGGCATGGAAGTGCTGATGGCCGCGCCACAGATTCAGCTCCAGCCACAACACAATCATCGCCACCATCACCACCTTACGCCAACGCCCAACAACTATCAGCCGGGCATGATCAACTTTGAGGACCCGCAGGGCATGGACTTTATGCAGAGCCTCATGGCAGTGGCGCCTCCGGGTAGCGATCCCTTTATGGATCTCCAGATGAACTTTGGCTTTGCTGCGGGCTGGGGAGGCCAGTATCAAGACTTTAGCGATGGATCCCAGGTAGACCTCCTTGGTGGTTTCTGGGCGGATAGACAGCAGGGTGGTTTTGCCGGTGGTGGAGGACTCTGAGGAGCTTGCCAGCTTTTTTGTGTTTGTATTCGTTCTGGGCGGGGCTTTTCTCTTCTTCTTTGGATATGCTTTTGGCGTCCCTAATTGTTGGTGAGGCTGTTGTCGCGACTCCTGTTCCGGATTATTGTTTTTCATATACCCTTACGCGTACCGTCGGATCTACTTATCATAGTGGGCTGTATCTTTTGCGATTCTGATTGCGTCTTCATACGGGCGGCTGGCTCATAGAAAGTTATCAACGTACATAGCAGATGAAAGGGCGTTGACTTTGTCGACTTTGCACACTTTCCAAATGAAGGCATCCTCACTCATGATAATTCAACCTCAATCTATGAAGTCCATTAAACGATATATGGTTCGGTTGAATCATGACAGGCCCCCTGGTATATTTAAGCTCTTCGCCCCTAAAATTGGTGCTTGTGGATCGGTAAACAGAAGTCTCACTCGGTCTATGATGAATATTCACTTGAATGAATCCCCCAAAAGTCTCCATCTTTTCTTGACAAACAGGGTCACCAACGGAACAAAACAAAATTGATGACTCTTGGATACAATGAAACCAACAGCTCAGCTCATTAATGGAATAGCAAGAATTGTCACAAAAACATTATAGTGTCGTATACCACCAAGCCAAACACCGATATAACCTCGTGATACCCTTCCTTTTGGTATGCATACGCATCAACTAATTATAGACAGGTAAGTTGCTCCATTTGCCCTTGAGCTGCATCGCTTCGATCTCTAGGCTCGACGTCACCATTGGTATCGTCAACCTCGCCGGTTTCATTGTCAAAACTCTCATCGGTGAAGCGAACAGATTTGGACTTTCCGGACGCGCGCTGAATCGAGTTGTGTAGCTCTGAGAGTAGCTCGCCTTGCATGTACCTCATGCCGTAATTGGCATCCATAACCTCGTCATAAATTTCGTCCTCAAAGTAGGATTCCGAGCAGTACACGTCAACATCTTTGTGCGGGGCATTGTCGAGATGGGGGCTTGCGTTGGTCATCGACTCAATGAGATTTTCCCGGGCCTCCTCCACAGCTCTCGACTTTGCAGGCTCATACTCCTCAGGCAGTAGGGCCGTATTCATGGTCTTGGTATCGGCAGCCGCGCTAGACGAACCGGCATGGTGTCCCGATACTGGACTGTATGGCTGAGCACGGGCAGAGGCTGACCTGTCTGGCCTTGGTGCCTTGACCTTGGCTTGGTTCTGGACAAGCAAGACCGATTTGAGTCTTTGGGAAAAGCAAACGGCTGCCTGAAGCCAGTTGAACACCGTGATAACCGGGAAAAAGAGCATGCACAAAGCAATGTCCCGAGGCTGCATCATATCCTCTTGCGAGCAGATCACCCAGCGGGTCGTCAAGACCAAGCCACTGCCGGTGCTGCACTTGCAAGAAGCACTGAAGAGGTGTCAGTGGTACCCAAAGGGCTAGTAGACCTTGCTCTACACTGCTAGAAGTGTAGTGTAGACACACTTCGTCAAAGAAAAAAATGGACACTTACCAAGATCCACCACAGACTGCATCGGCCGAGCAGCAAAAGCCTTCATCCAAGCCTAAGCGGCTGTCAGTTGCTGGAATAGAGCCATCAAGCCCGAATATTGAAGCATTGACCAAGCGGTCCGCATGACTGATACGACCAATGGCGGCCTGGTTTACTTCGGTGCAAGCAGTCGATCCATTGATCTTGGATTGAAGCTCCTCAGAAGTGACGGGCCCGGAATGCTGATTGCGCATGCCTTTATAATCGTACGTCTTCCACCCATTTTGCGCTCTGCCGCTGTTTCCAATGCCATCTTGAGAGTTGGCAAGATCAAGCCGATGCGCCAAAGCAGTAATGGGGCCGTTGGAGTCACAACCGGAGCCTTCACTTGGCATGTTCTGGCTCTGGTCATTCAGGTTGATGTAAATAGGCTTCAGTTGCAAAGTTGTGGAAACCTTGAAGTGCAGCGTGTTGAAGATCTTGGGCATGAATGCCAGGTCCAGCTTGTGCTGCATGAGCACAAAGACCTTGTTGGACTTGGAATCGAAGCCTGACAGTAGCTCCCTCGGTAGTCAGTCTCATACTCTCCCAAGAATACACTCCAGGAAACGGACGCACCGGAACCCTCCGTCTTCCAGACAGTCTGAGGAAAAAACGTCCTTTGAGCTCGGAAAAGAAGATTGATTGCTTCCCGGGAATGGAGCTTGTCGGCCAGCGGGAGAGTAAGGCCTCGCAAGTCGACAGGAGGCACATAAAAAAGCGGATGTGTGTAGGTGCAGTCTGGAGCATAGCTGCGGTCGATCATGACGGCCTGAGCGTATGGCTGCAGTCGGAGGAGCACCTCAAGAAAGTAGGCGCTCGCCCGCTCTATCAGAAGAGACGACGCGTGTCAGATTTCGGAGTTGATACCGACTTTTGTGACCCAGCTTAACAGAAAAAGGGGAGGAAAGCCTGCAAAGACCAATGCAGAGTGGAAAGCTGGCTATCAAGAAAAGACACGAGACTTACCGGGAGTATCGAACCCTACCATCTTGCCCTTTGAATCTGACATTGGGGGCAGCATTGTTTATTGCAGTTGATGGACTGATCAAAGACGGCAAGTGGTCTTGTTCCAACGAAGGCTCAGAATATCACGTACAAGTCGGTTCTCCGCAAACTGGTAGGATCTTGGATATAAGTGTAGCTCACAAGGTCTCTAACGACTGACCTTGGTAGATGATGAATTCTCAAGCTTCTTTTTGTCTGGTGCCTAGATAAGTGTTGGGCACTGGATATTAACCCGCCTGGAACCGCGTGAGCAATTCTTTGAAAGTCTCGCCTTCGTGACGTGCCGTCTCAAGTATGATCCTGCCATTTTGCACAAGAGAAATTTGGTTTCTGGAGGCAGGATCCCAATTACGGCCACTTCAGGCTTGTACACAACTTCCATTTCGAACGGCATGGTATCAAACGGCAAACACCCTGCGCACCTGCTTCAGGTTGATACAACGGATTGAGTATCTGCCCAAGATGAAATAGACGGAGGATCCTGGCCGAGCCAAAATAAAATAAAAAGAGTCAATGTGTGATATGGGAAGGTAGGTAGCTACGGTAAGATAGGTATGTATTGAATAAATAGGATATCACGTAAAATGTCAGGTACCTTGCTTTACTTGGGTACCTTACCTCTCGAGTACCCCTGAGCACCCTGGATTGGGAAGCCCCATTGAATCCAGGCGAATCAAGGGCAAACAGAAACAACAGGAATCTCATCTCAGAAGTGTAGCCAATAAAGCCAATCGTGAGAACAAGACCAAGGAACATAGAGAAGGCTGAGGAACGAAGGAAATACAGTCGTAAAAATACCAAAAATTGCATGCGCCATCCTCCAATGCGATTGTTTCCCCGACCCAGCCGGGCTTCCTCGGATCACCGATCAGCCCAGCCTTAAGCGCTGATTACGCTTGCTACATCTGAAAGAAAGTAGAGGTATCCAAAAAGAGACAAATTTCAAATATACAGTTTGTTCAGTAGCCCAAGAAACCAAGAAACAAACAAGAAAAAGAAAGAAAAAAGAAACAAACCAAACCCCATCAACTCCTCAACCAAGCAAAACTACCTTCTCCTCGATTCACTGTACCTCCTCTCTTCGTATGCGCTCGACCCTCGTCTACTCTGGTGCCTCCTCTGCGGCGGCGACCTCGACCTCTCCTCGATGACGACAACTTCATCCTCGCTGCTCTCATCGTCGCTGTGCACAAGTCTCGGTCCGGGTACGGGCACGCCATAAGTGGGACCGCCCGGCGGCGGCGGCGGCGGTCGACTCCCCGAGAGCCTGCGCGAGGTGGACCTCTCCATGACGACACGCTCGACGTGGGGCCTGCCGCGCGGGCCCAGTTCCGAGGGCTCGTCCACAACGACTGGGACCACGCGCGCCGGTCGCGAGGTCGACGTGGTGCGCACCTCGATCCTGCTGCCGCGCCGATGGCTGTGGTGTCGCGATGAGCGGCGGTGGTGCGAGTGGCCGCGGGTCTTCCTCGTCACGACTGATGCCGTCCCTCCGTATGAACTCGTCGTCTCCGCGATGGCTGGGTTGCCGAGGTTGATGCACGTGTAGATGATCCAGAGGACGAGAAGGAAACCGGCCACTGAACCGAGCGTGATCCCCACCACGGTGCCGGGATCTGGACCCGTGACGGTATACCCGCCAGGGACGGTCTGGACCGGCACCGTCGGTACCGACTGTGGGTTTTGTTGTTGTCGGGCGAGGATGCGGTTGGGTGAGTCGTCGATCGTTTGTGAGGGAGTAAATGTGTTCAACTTTGCGGCGTTGACGGCGTAGCGGGCGGCGCCGTCGAGCGACTGCACTGCTCGGGCGCGAACCAATTCGGCGATTGTTGACATTAGAGGAGCCATGGTGACGGGGATGGCTGCGATATGGGCACGGTCGTGCCGGCTGGCCGTGCGATGGGTTCGAAAGAAGACCGAGTCTGATGGGATGAACCGGTTTGCTTTGATGATATTTTTTTCCCCGATTCGTATTTGGGACGAACACCTCTGACAAGCTGACAAAAGAAAAACAAAAGAGACAAAAATGGCGTCCAAAACCCACCAACTTTCGTTCGTCTGTGATCGGGTTCGCGCCAAGAGTTTTGTCCCAATCCAACGCTCTTGTTCAGCCCTCTCTTTGAGTTGTGTTGCGCCTTATCGAGGGCTTGAACCCAGCAAGGTAAGCTATGTGGGTTGCTACTGTATGCTTCTGCGCGCGCGCTAAAGACGGTTCGAAAGACGGCAGCGATGGACACAGCCACTAATGCACAATGGACGACGGCTTGTCATGCCAAGGCAATGGTTTTTTTTTTATGTTCCGAAAGAAAACAATTGGGGCGTAGATCGATTTTCTCCCCGAGCACAATGAATGGTTTGTGAGACGACGCTTGTTCAGGAAAAAAACACATGTACGGAGGTAGGTTGTTACCAAGCACACTTCTCTCTCACTGTCACTTCCATTTCGAGATTGGGATTGTGATTGGGAACTCGCAGCGGGGTGGACCTCGAGCCGCCATTACCAGTTCTGGTTGCCACGGTGCCCAGGAGCGAGCGACAATGGAGCGAGTTTGGACCTCATGCCAAGGGGTTGTTCTCTGCGGCCCCACACTCTGGCCCGGCACGCAACCAATCAGCCATGGCTCCAGCAAATTTTAGGTTTTCATTCCACGCGGTTACCAAGTCTATACAACGCGGCAAGGCGGGTATTACCTACTTCGGCGGAATTGGATGCTGGCTCCTGGAACGAACCCTAAGAAGCAGTAGCTGCTATTACTGTGTATGGAAGCGGAATGTCTCGCATTGCATTTGCATCTGTGCGCCCCAAGAGACGCTTGTCTAGAATAAAATAGACACGGGTCGTTCATTAATTTATTTACCTGGAAATCTGGATCCTAGATGGGCATTCTCCTCCCCCCTCCAAAATGCACCCCGCCCAAAGCTAGGTAAGCTACATTATCTAGTCTTAACACAGCCCCATACAAGTACACGTTCTGGCTCACATCCATCCCGCCATCAATAATAATACTAGAATAGTGGTAAGTAGGATATACAATAACAATAGGTTGCCCTGATGGAAAATATCTGCCAGTTCTTTGTCTTTTTATATGCCTCCTTCGTTGTGATGTCACCAGAACCGACACGACGCCCCTCCACTGGTCTATCCTTTCTCTCGTTATACAAAACCGCGGATGCCCCTGATACCGCTGGGTTTCTTATCCTTTTTGTCCTGGTCGTCCTTCTTCTTATCCTTCCGCTCTTTTCGAATAGTATTTTGAACACCACCTGCATTCTATCAGTCAGCACAGCCAAGGTGACGCCATGAGATCATGACCCAAAAGCGAACGGGGCTACATACCTCTAGGGTAAATTCTTTCGGCTTGAGGACTGATGCTACTTGCTCCCGCATCAGCCTTGGAAGGTGTGTCTGGGCGGTGCACCGTGGTGCCTGTCGACGTCCCCGACCCAAAACTCTCCAGCTGGCTGAGATCGTTTGACTCCGGATCCGGACTGCCCTTCTGCGCCCGCGCGCGCTGGCTGAATGAAGGACCGACTATGGCTGATACTTGGGCGTCTGCCTCGGCAGATCCAGAGAAATCTGGCTTTTGATGCGCTCTCTCGCTTAATGTCTTCTCCAGAAGTTGCGACTGCAATTTCGTGTACCGTCGGAGCAAGTCGTTGTGCTGCTTCTGTAGCTCGACCTGCTTTGCCCGACTGGCTGCAATAGCACCCTCAAATATTGTCGTCAATTCTTCACTACCTTTGCCTCGACTTCTCTTCAACGCCTCGGCCAGTTTAGCGTTCAGCACTACGATCTGAGACTGAAACTGGTCCCTGGTAACCTGCAGTTCGTTGTCTAGCGATGTCACCTTCATTTCCAGAATGCCCGCCTTGTGCTCTGCCTCTGCTGCCGCGTTCAACCTTGCCTCCGTCTCCATCTGTTTGGCTTGGTAATCTCTTTCAGAAGCCAGCAGACGGTCAAGTTCAGCGCGGAGCCTGGTCATCTCTGCCATGTTTATTTCGAGAGACTGCATGGCCTGAGCTGCGTTCAGTTCCTTGACCTCAGCCTCGCCGACCATAGCTCTCAGCTTTTCACACTCCTCTTTTGCCGAGTTTAGCTCGCGCTGAAGTGACTCTATTTCCGAAAGCTTGGTCTTCATATCGGTCTTCAGATTTCTAAGCTTGGTTGATAGTTCAGCTTCCCACTTGTGTGCAAGAACTCGACTTTTCTCCGAGTCCTTCTTGACTTGCAACTCGACACGTTTTGCTTCATCCAGACGGTGCTTCAGGTTGCGATTGTTCATGATGAGGTTCTGAGTTTCCGCCTCGGTTGCCGCTTCTTTCATGTGCATTCTTCGCAGCTCACCTATGTGTGCCATGTGCTGGTGCTTCATATAACGTTCGAAGTGAAGATCATTTCTCAGCACCATGATCTGGCGCTGGAGACTAGCTACCTCGTTGCCACCAGCGGGCAGAGCAGAGCGAAGAGAATGCTGCGAGGCGAGCGCCGAAACGATTGGCCGCTCCGAAATGGATTCCTGGTGGCTAAGTGACAGGGACGGCACACTGTCATTGGCAAGAGACTGGCCTATACTTGATTTGATCTTGTTTGACCGTATCAAGTCTTGGAGATGGGACTGTGACGGCGATGATAACAGTAACGGTGGCAAAGTCGGGCTATCAACGCTTGCCCTGTTATCAAACGACTCTCGAAATGAGGGATGGCTTGACTGCGAGCTCTGCCTGACTGAAGAGTGCGCTCGATCTCCCGCAGGCGAGTCCATTGCCGTCAAGCTGTTTTGCCGCCACGAAGCGCTGTTTGAGCCCTGGGTCGGTGAGAGTACTCCAGATGTGTTCGACTGGGCGAGTCCATAACCGCCCTTTTCCGCGTCATCATGAAGGTTGCTTGAAGTTCCCCCAAGTGGCACGGGTACATTGTGATCCATTTCTGCTGCGCTCGACACGCAAAGTGCCATACACTCGGCTACTACCACAGCCGGTTCACTTTTCAGCCACCTGCCAAAGTCCGTCTTCTCTGTCTCGACGGTCAAGGTGTAGAAATTAGGATGCAAGAGATGGACCTGCCTGAATCTCTCGGATCGGTATCTCATCTCAGATGGCTGAACGTCGATGTCATTCGGGTTAGTCGCATTAACATGTCGAAGCCAACGTTGTGGTTTTCGGATGTATTCGGTGAAGTTGATGGGATAAAGCCCATAGAGAATCGTGAAGTAGTTCAAAAGCTGTGGGATATCAATGCCCTCCATCTCTGGAGAGAATGGCAGGACCTCCCACGCCTCATCGTCTTCCTCCAACTCAAAGTTTGACTGTGGCTCAGCAGAATCATGAGATCGCTCCCTGTCCCAGAAGAGCAATCTCGCATATATGTTGAACAGAGTTGGCAAGTGTGGAACGAGAGAGCTGGGGAAATTCGGAAGTAGCATGGTAAGGGCTGTCAAGGCCAGGCTGATGGCTGTTGTTGATTTGTCTCTTTGCAGTGAAGTAAACATCTTCTTGAGTAGTGAAGCCTCGGCTGCTAGATGCAGGTGTGGCGGTTGACTTTGTATAAACTCGCAAAGTATGGTACTCGCCCGTGTTCGGAATTCCGCCTTGGAGAAAAAGGGTTCGACAATTTCCATGAAAAGCTAGCGCGACATGTATCAGCAACTTTACTCACCATCTATCATCAAGCTTGAGTTGCCCCTCCCACCCCCCCCCCCCCCCAAAAAAAAAAAAAAGGGAAAAAAGGAAATTAGGATGTATACCTTTGGAGACTTCTTTCCCCAGACTAGCATCATGTCTCGTATTCTGTTCTCCTTGAACCTGGTTGCAGGGTCGGCACTCTGCCATGACACGTGCGCATATTGCATCCAGCGCTCAAGGCAACGCCCCATGATATTTGCTGTGCCATCGCGGTCCTCTGCGCTTGATTTCATGACGCTCTCATAGTTGGCATTGACCTCTCTTGTGAGAGCCTTATTCTGCCATATGTGGTCTAGAACGTCGTCCACAAGCACATCAAACCAGTGCGCGGCGCGAGGGGATGTCCATAATTTTGGGCGTATGGATCTGAGGATGGCTATGAATGGTGCGATCCGTGGAGCTTGTCCGTGGACGAGCTTTTGGTAGAGCTGCAGGAGCTCCTCCTGCAACCGTTCGTCGGCCGCATCATCCTGCCTGTCGTGTTTCGTTCGGTAGGCCTCGATCACTTGAGTTATGTCGTCAGGGAGAGGAAACGCCGGGGATGGAGCAGAGAGATAAGTCGTGAGAGCCTTGGTGAGCTCTTTGGTTGACCTGAGGAGAGGTTAGACCAGTCAGTGTTTTGCTTGGTGCAGGGATTTCGGCCAGTCATCGGTACCGCTTAACCGATGCTGCGCAACCGACGCCGTTGCTGGCCTCTCCAACGGATCACGAAAGTCGACTTTCCACTTACGCTGTGGTGGCCATTGCATCTGATGTTACAGAGACTTAGGTTCGGGGAGCGCCCCGCCGCGAGCTGATTTATTGCCTGAGTCGTCGTTCGAGCCAGAGAACAGGCGGATCATGTCACCGGCAGTGAAATCTCCACACAGTGATTGCGGGACTGAGAATAAGAAGAGACGATTGGTTTTCATTAGTCTGCTGTTGTAAGGTTGAACACTCATTTACAGTGATAGGATCTTGTTCAAAATTATCAGTCGCCTACCTACTCGCCCACGAGTCACACTACCAATCCCGAGTCGGACCTTGGATTAATTCCGCGCGTTTATTCCTAGGAGCACGAGACTTGAATTTCGCGGCACAGCAATGACAGCGATAGGTGCACTGTGGTTATCCTGATTAGTACTGTGTCAAATCAGACAAGGGTAAGCTCATTGGCCGGCCCAACAGGGATTTTGCTGCCGTAGCGGACCCCTCTTACGCGTGCCTTGTTCTGTCCCGCCGTACCCCGCGTTCTTTGTGGAGCTTCAATGCTCCTCCCGTGCAGCGACCCGCCACATCGCCTCGACCCACTGGCACTAGGTACGATGTGATCAGGAGACTTGGAGCTCTGTTCGATGGGTGCAGGGATATGCGTGAAGCTGTGACGATGGGGTGATTTATGGCAAGATGTTTGATGGATAATTGAAGCAGCTCTAAGACTTTTCATCTTTTGTACGAGCCGTCCCACAACGGCTCAAGCCACCCCTAGAGCTCCGATGACAAGTTGCAAAACCAATCCTCATTGGGCAGAAAGAGGTGCGGGCAGCTAGCATTGAGTTTGAAAGACGTGTCCGATGTCGTTGTAGATCCATCCCCGCCCAGGGACCTGGCGTCAGAGCTTGATGTGGTCATACTACCAGCTGAGATGTGGGGTAAGTAATAAGGCAGGTACTAGGAAGGGCGGCCGGCCATAGGTAGAGAGGTATGCGCTATGCACAACTGAGCGTCTCTGCTAGGTACCATACTTGCCCAAGGCATGCAAAGTAGGCTGATTATCCGAGCTGCTCCAGGCAGCTCCCGTCGATTCTTAAAAAGCTGTTCGATCCCTCTCCTCTGCCGCAGATTTTCTCCAATTCCCCGTTCCTTCCATCTCTAACCCAAGTCTCAATAACCAGACCATAACGCCCAAGCACACGCATTTCCATTCTCAATCATTCCTCACTACTTCCCAGATCAACATCCCTGGGAACTCAACTGCATTGCATCAACCAAGTACTTAGCCTTCAGATTCACAGCCACATCCACCACCCATCATGGCACACAAGACTTCTGCAGTGGCGGGCGAGGAGCCTGTCGACGTGCTCTTCGCCCTCCAAGACAAGTTCGACCTCATGGACATGGCTGGTCCCCTTGAGACACTCAAAACGGCGCTCCATGACAAGAATGACCCCAGTATGTACCTACCCTTTCACAGCCGGCAAGCCCGATCAATACCTAGATCCAGTTTGGGACCTCAATGGAGCTCGTGAAAGCTGACAAGAACCCCGCCCCTGTCGATAGACTCGCAGGCGTTTGAGGTCACCATCGCCGCGGCGGAACCTAAGGTTCTCTCTACCCAGGGCGTCATTATCGGCTCCCAGATCTCGTGGAAAGAGGCCCACGAGCGCCTCTCAGACTTCGACATCCTCGTCATCGTCGGCGGGAACTCAGATGCCATAATCAAGGGCAAAGCTGAGCCACTTGACCTCATCACCAAGTTTTCTGAAATCCAGAAGGAAGACCCTACCCGGGAGCGTACCATCATGTCGGTCTGCACCGGTTCCCTCTTCCTCGCCCAGCAGGGCATCCTTGCCGGTCTGTCGGCTACTACCCACCCAGACTACATGACGGCCTTTGAGAACCTTTGCAGCCACGCCGCTGTGAGGAACGTGGCCGAGCGCACCGACGTTATCGAGGATGCTCGTTATGTCGTCAACAACCTTCGTTTCGATATTGGTGATGAAGACGAGAACCCATATGTCCACAGCAAGTCCGACGGCCGTCGCCCGTCCAATGCCCGGTATGTTACATGCGCACTCCATCCTAGCTTGAAGCTAGAAAACATGATACAATGGCTAACATTCCCTGATTGCAACTATCTAGCAAAGGAAGCATGTCATTCAAGAGTGCCAACTCACGTAGGGAGTCTATTACACGGCGTGCAGCAATGCGCCTCGGCGGCCTTCGTGTCATCACGTGTGGAGGAGTCAGTGCTGGCGTTGATGGTGCCTTGTATCTCATCAGCGCATTGGTGTCGGACGAGGCCGCCGACGAAGCTGCCAGGATGATGCAGTGGACCTGGACAAAGGGACTCGTCATTGACGGTCTGGATGTCTAAGCAGTCTCGAGGGGTGTGAAAAATGGCCCTGTTGCCGAAGAAAGACGGCTGGACTGGCCATGATAGCTGAAAGGTTTTTGCCAAGGACTGTTAGTGGACCTGAAGGACATTTCCCCGAGAGACGCAAAGAATAAATTAAAAAAAATTGAATTCAAAACCTGAGTGCCTCGTATATTTCAATGTGAAAAAAAAACTTGCGAAGTAAGCATGCGGCCTACTCGCGTAGTCCACAAGTCACGATAACTGTCGGTTTAGACCATGTTTACCATAGAAACCATGGACGCAACTTTCTGTTGTGTGGAACAAGTGAACATGGTCTTTTTCTTTGCCAAAATAGGCCAACGTGGAGCAAAAGAGTTCTCCAGGTTCACTGTTGGACCAAGCGAAATGCGGCCTCTCGCACGCAGTATCAGAGTATCAGACTGAAGGTACTCAAAGGAGTGGGAATTATTCAATTCCATCACGTGATAGCGTGCCGATTCAGACCAAGACGGATTGCCCACTTTAGTTCGCTAATTGGAATTGGTGCTGCACGTCCCCAATTAAGGTACGTACCTCCACCTCAAAGCATCCGAATTTTATGTGGGCCAAATGCGAATTGAGTGAACGATCGTTCGTGACGGCTGGGACGAAAGAAGCTATCTTCAAAAACTTGTTGCGGCGCTTGTGAAGACGCCGCCCGGCCCAAAGCTTTCTCGCCAGTGACTCTCCTACGTACATTAGTGTCTGATTTATTCTTCTCAGCTCTTGTGCATTTGCAACATCGAAGCTCAACCCATACACCAGATCTCGTCGCGCAATGGCGACAACAGCGGCCAAGACGGCCACCCAGGCCGGGCCTACATTCAGGATAGGCGGAAAGCAGGTATTCCTGTAAGTCCTTTCTCTGCTCGCTTGCTCTGATGCGGTACTCCTCGACCGACTGACCAAAACACGATCTCAACATGGTGTAGCCCGACTGCACGTGTCACATTCTTGCCATCGCAGAGAGACCCGAACTTTGCAAAATTTCAAGTTCCCATGACCTTCAACAAGCTTGACTTGAGGGACTATCTCTACCACTGTTACAATGTCGAAGTCCGCTCGGTCAGGTCCTTCATTCAGCAATCGCCGATCAAAGATACGGAAGGGTTCGATAGGAACGGCCGACCCATGCGGTCCAAAAAGATGCGGCCCCAGTCGAAAAAGTTCATGATCGTCGAGCTGGTCAAGCCGTTTATGCCCCCATCCGTGCCGCAGGACAAGACGGCCTGGGAACTCCGAAACTTCACTGCGAAGCAGACAGAGTACGACATTATCAAAGAATATGCTGAAGCCATGCAGACGAAACCCGGTGTCAGCCCGCTCCAGCTGCCGGTTACTTCGTCGAGGATTCTGCAAGCTCAGCAGGCGCAGGCGCTGCGGAAGGGTGGACTCGATTGGGACAACAATGTCAAGCTCGACGAGAGATGGCGTGAGGTTGAGATTGGGTGGGAGAAGGCGCATGAGAAGGAAAAGGAACAGTAGACGGAACCGGCCATCTTTATGCCATGTACAACTAAATACTTGCCAAACTCTGTGGCTTGGCTCTGTACGATTATCTCTCTTTCTACCCTAAATCAGGGAGGGCATGGTGTACCAACTTTCGGATACATCTCTTGTGTACAGAATCTAAACATTTACTGGTACATGGGAACCAGCTGTGGCCCGGCCGAACTCGTAGCATACTCGCTTTAGCATCCTGTTGGAGGGCTTTCACTGTCTGTCATAACCCAATTGCTACGCTCTTGGAAATGCAGCACATCGTCTCCCCAAGCCCACCAGCCGGCCGTGAGATTTCTTGCAAAGACCTCGAGCCCACGATGCCGCGGCGGCAGCATAGGGCTGACCAAGTCGCGAATGTTGGGCTTGCGAGAGTGTGTATCCGGCACTGACATTATTACGCGCCTGCGGAAGCATGGTGGGAACACCCTCTTGGAGCCCTTCCGCTGCACAATCAATAATGGCTCCCACGGCTTACGATGAGCGGAATCGATAGGCAGTATCGGTTGTGCAGAGGTGGTGATTTTGAGCCACACCCATTCCCCTACCAACTCCAACCCCCACTCGCTCAGTATTCCGTCCCTGGGCGAGGTCAGCATGTCTAAAAACGCCGGCTTGTTGGTCACCCAGATGGCGACCAGCCCATCTTGAGCGAGCAGGGATGGGATCGGCACATCAGACAACAGGGCGCGAATCTCATGAGTTGTGGCGGCCACCTTGTAACCCTCCTTCTTGCGTTTAGCAGACCGGTTTGGCCACGGGGGATCCAAGACAATAACGTCAAAATCTGAAGCGCTTTGTAAGAGCAGCGTCTTGGTTTCCTGGATCGCACCGAGGACATAACGGGACTCGGGAGGGAAGTAGTATTTCCCTTCTGGGGCATCGTCCTGGTTGGAAAAGCATCCCTCTGCAGTATCTGAGTAGCCCTCAAGGCCAAATTTATGAAGGGATTTGGAATCATCCATAGCTTTACCACCATCTGCGATCACGCCTTGGGGCGACAACTGCCGGGGCAACAAATATGGTCCCGGGTAGTTTGTCCTGAGCTCCTCCAATGCTTGAGTTACAGAAGCCTGAATCATCAGCTGAGCTACCTGAGCGGCAATTGGGAGTGGCGAGGGGTTGTTCTTAGGTTCCGGAGTTACAAAGGGGGTCTCCGGGGGCGGGCTGGAGATAAGCCGTCTCGTCCGTGAAGTTCCACCGGGACAAGAGCCCGTGGCCAGGCTCGGACCTTCGGACAGTGGGACAGCTGCGAGATGCTGAGCCTCCTCAATGGACCTTGGCAGGTCCAACAGAACTACCGTCCCGTCGGTGCTTTCAAACAGAGTTGCTGCTGTCATTTTATGCCGCCCATGTGACCTGAATACATTTTTAGGCAGTGGGTTGTCCTCGAGACCTAAACGTGCCCGTTTTCGCCGACGTTTTAGGGGCTTAGTGTAGATTTTGCGGGGCGGTTCTTGCAAAAAGGAGCGTCCTGTTTGGCCGAATCCTGGAAAGAAGTGGGGGCCACCCTCTCACTTCGGTAAGTCTTCGGCTGGCGACGGCTGCTGCTGGCTTGGGGGGAGTCTGGGGCAATTTCAAGGGTAGAAAGGCGTGGGCACACCGCTCGGCATCGGGGAACACCCCCTAAGAATGACGTTCATCTCCCGCATTACCGGCGCCGTTGCTAGAGAACAAGAACTTATTCTAATTCTAGTTCTAGAACTAGACTAGACCTAGAACCAGGCGCTTGGACTAAGGTACAAAACAACTTTTTTTTTCTTGACGGCACACAACACAAAGAAGCAACACTCTTATCGCTCGTCCACAAATTAAAACCCCTACCTCGGAATGTTTTCATAACCGTCGTAGCCGCCAAGGTAGCACCCCTCAAGAGAACAACCCTTTTGCGCGCAGCGTTCCTTCTTTTTCTCATATCTGGTGCATCGGATCGACGGATCCAACGGGTCGCGGGGCGGAATGCCGCCTGCGCACGCAAGCCATGCCTCAATGCCAGGTATTTCACAGCAACACCAACCACCAAAGGATATCGATTATGCCGAGGTGATTGCGCAACCGCTTGCGCCCAAGAAGCGCGTTGTCGACAAGCAGAGCTTTGAATATGCGTGGCGATCTGGAGTCGCCGGTGGGCTTGCCGGCTGTGCGGTGCGTAATAATCAGTCCTGCCCGTCTCTTTGTTGCATGCTAGTATCCATGCGTCTGCAGAAAAGGGCATGGTTTACTGCTGTATAGCACATTCGTACACACAAAGACGAACTTAATGCTGACGTCCAGGACGAGAACAGGCCAAAACGGTCGTAGCCCCCCTCGATCGCGTCAAGATCCTCTTCCAGTCGAGCAACCCCCAGTTCGCGAAATATTCGGGTTCATGGGCCGGAGTCGCCGAGTCTCTGAGGGTCATACATGGCCAGGAAGGCGCGCAAGGCCTCTTCCGCGGCCACTCGGCTACGCTGATGCGAGTGTTTCCGTATGCCGCCATCAAGTTTCTCGCCTACGAGCAGATCCGATCGGCCATAATCCCGGATCACAACCACGAAACCCCGCTCCGCCGACTGGTCAGCGGATCGCTGGCCGGTATTACATCAGTGTTTTTCACGTACCCTCTTGAGGTTGTGCGGGTGCGCTTGGCGTTTGAGACAAAGCGCGAGGGCCGCTCGTCACTCATCGAGATATGCAAAAAGATATACCACGAACAACCAGTCGCACCGAAGCCACTGGCCTCCAACCTGGCTGCATCCACAGGTGGTCAAGCGGCTGCAGCGACGCAATCAGTCCTGGAAGCGGCGGTGCCGAGGTCTGGGCTGGCCAACTTTTATAGGGGGTTCTCCCCGACCATGCTGGGCATGCTTCCGTACGCAGGCATGTCGTTCCTGACGCACGACACGTGCGGCGACATCCTCAGGCGGCCGCTCCTAGCCAAGTGGACTACTTTACCACAGCCGGAAAACGCCACACAGGGCAAGCCGGCGCCGCTCAGGTACTGGGCCGAGCTTCTGTCGGGCGGAATCGCAGGTCTCGTGTCGCAGTCTGTGTCGTACCCGTTGGAAGTCATACGACGGCGCATGCAGGTTGGCGGTGCCGTGGGAGACGGGCGCAGGCTGCGCATCGCCGAGACGGCAAGCTTGATTGTGAAGGAGAAGGGCGTACGAGGGTTTTTTGTCGGGCTGACGATAGGATACGTCAAGGTGGTGCCTATGGCTGCAGTAGCTTTCTACACGTATGAGCGTTTCAAACTTTGGTTTGGAATCTGACAAATTCATTTTCCTTTGTGTTTTACTCTAAGTGCAGGTGCAGAAATATATAGAGACATGCTTTCGGAGCGGACTTTCAAGTCGGATACGGGAGGGAGAATCTGGGGGTTTGTTCCAGGGGGGTTTGAGATATAAAGATGCAGCGGATGACAGCTAGACTAGTTGCCTAGTATATGGACAGGCTTGAAGACAATACCTAGACTGAAACTCAAAAGCCCAGAAACGTGAATATGAAGCACAATTACCTTACAAGGGCAGGTAAGTATGAAACAAGAAAATATATATGTTCATTGGGCAACTACATACACAGAAACTTACCTACCCTGAAGTGCCTTGCATCGAGGAGCCTGGGATGCAGGAGTGGGCCGCACGCGGGAGGCGTTACACGTGACATCGATCCTATTTCGCGTCACTGGTAAAGTCCTGTGTACCTTGTCGCAATGGAAACGCGGCATCGACAACAAAACATCTCACTTTTTTTTTTCTTCCTGCTCAATTCGCAAAAAATGAGCATTGCATGGCAATTAATGTAGCATTTTATATTTTTTTAATTTCCTTTGCCTGTGAAGTTTCTTTTGCATCTTCAATCATCTCAATCGGGTGTTGCCGTCCGTCTTGACTTGACTACCTTACCTTACTTACCTTACTTGGCTATTACTTTCATCTTCAAAATCCCAACTTTGCACCACAGCGATAGCTGCTACTCCACCTGCCACAATAAACCCCCAAAAATAGAGCCATGATCTCCAGCTCAACGCCCAAACGGGCAAAGCGAGCACGTCAGGAGCCGGAGAACAATGAATCACCACTGGCAGCATCCATTAAGCGACGACGCCTCAATGTCGCTGATCCACCATCGCCCTCAACGCCCAACGCGTTGAATGCCGTCAGCTCTGCGATATCGGGCGCTCTGGGCAAGGCTCGCCGTTCGTCTGCGCGTCGGGTCATCAACGCTCTGGGTGCAGGTCTGAAGAAGCCGGCGACGGCTGCCGCAGGATCTGGCGAGGTTCCCGACTCGGAGGACGATCAGTCGGGGACTCCGTCTCCCAGGAAGAAGGCCGTCGGAAGTATCAGGCCTCCGACACAGTCTGCAAAGTTGGTCAGTAGTAGCATCTACGACTTTCCCGACTCTGATGACGAGATGAGTTCGACGGCGGGTGGGGCGAGCTTGGAGGAGACTCGCCCCAAGGAAACCAAGGCACCATTGCGGAAGAATTCAGTCGCCGCCAAACTCTTGTCGTCGTCATCAAAAGCGGCTCGCTCCAAAGGCCAGGCAGAAGGCGCTTCTGGCACTATGGACGAGTTTGTGGTTAGGAGGCGTCCGGGCGTCAAGAGCAAACAGGCTCCGGCTACCTCTAGCAACACGCCCCAGCTGAAGGGTATTTTGACGCCCTCGAAGAGGGGCGAGAAGCGTGCACCCAAAAGTGTTGCCTTTGACGGCGAGGTGAAGGAGAGCCGTGGTCGGATTGAAGAGGTTCACTTTGAAGATCTGCCGGGGAAGTCGACACAGAGTACGTCCAAAACCAATGGGCTCAGTGCTCCTAGTGTGGGGCAGAGCAAAAAAACGGGCAACAAACTGGAAGTCAAGGCACACGAAGTTCAGGCTGAGGATGATGTTGTTATTGATGAAGATGATACTGTCACCGACGAAGAGGTTTGCGTGATCTGCTCTTTACCACATTCTGAGCCACCAAACGAGATGCTTTTTTGCGATAACTGCGACAAGGGGTATCATCAGGAATGTTACAGTGTTCCTGTTATTCCCAAGGGCGACTGGCTGTGTCGGGATTGCTATGGCGAATCCTCAGAGACGACGACTACAAATCAAACAGCTCAAGTAAAGGGGTCAAAGAAACCAACAAGCATTACCGCCAAAAGAGATCCAATTCCAGACATACCAAATTTCGGGGAACATCTATGTGCTATGCAGCGTTTGTTACTTGACCGTTGTACGGGAAAGAGACAAATAAAGCTTCGTGGGCAGGAAGAGGCGTACGATAAAGCGTTGCGGCTTGTGGAACAGACTGTGGTGGCCGGAGAAGGCAATTCCATGCTCGTCATTGGGGCGCGAGGATGCGGAAAGACTGCGGTAGGTCACGATTATTTTGCCAGCCCATGATTGGGAGCTTTGAGGCAGGCAATTTGTGCTGACTTGACGGAACAGTTGATTGAGAATGTCATTTCCGAGATTGCCGCAGAGCACAAGGACGATTTCCATATTGTGAGGCTGAATGGATTTATCCACACGGACGATAAAATTGCGCTCAAAGAAATATGGCGGCAGCTAGGGAAGGAGATGGAGGTTGAGGATGGGCTTATCAACAAGGTTTGTTTCCCCTAGGGTTGGTTTCGTGTCAATAGAGCATATCATTGACTCTAACATGGCCGCAGACAAACAACTACGCCGACACGCTTGCTTCGCTTCTCGCTGTTCTCTCTCATCCTTCGGAAATCGCAGGAGCAGACTCAGGAGTAACGTCAAAATCGGTAGTTTTCGTCATGGACGAGTTTGATCTTTTTGCAACTCACGCCAGGCAGACACTGCTATATAACCTCTTTGATATTGCACAAGCTCGCAAGGCGCCCATCGCTGTTGTCGGGCTCACGAGCAAGGTAGACGTGGTGGAGACACTGGAAAAGCGCGTCAAAAGCAGATTTAGTCATCGCTACGTTTACTTGTCACTACCCAAGACGCTCGGTGCTTATTGGGATATCTGCAGGCAGGGCCTCTTGGTTGAGCCCGATGAAGTGATGCTTGCAGGGCTGAGCGGTCCTTCAGCTGGTCGTAAAGCTTTCAACGATTGGTGGAACAAGCAAATAGAGGTAAGAACTAGGCTCATGTCACGGATCCCATTGCTTCCATAATCCAGCGCAAAGCCAGCTGACATTCTCACGTAAGACGCTACGTGAGGAAACGAGTTTCCGGGATCATTTAGAATTTCACTACTACAGCAGCAAGTCGGTTACAGCATTCTACAGTTCATGCATAATACCGTTGTCACAGATTTCAGCTTCGCAGCCGTGGTTGACGATGGCTTCAGCAGAGGCTGGACTGGCACTCGAGGCACCAGAGTCCAAGCTTGTGCTCCTCGAGTCACTTTCAGACCTGGATCTAGCGCTCCTGATCGCGGCGGCCCGGTTAGACATCGTGGCGCACACCGACACGGTAAACTTTGCCATGGCGTACGATGAGTACACATCCCTCATGGGACGACAGCGCGTAATGTCTGCGACGTCTGGAGTGCTGGCGCTCGGCGGAGGGGCAAGAACATGGGGTAGAGGCGTGGCCGGCACGGCGTGGGAGCACCTCATATCTGTAGGGCTTTTGACGCCGGCCTCGGGGGTCGGCAGAGCAAGTGCGGGAAACATGGGTCTCGAGGCCAAGATGTGGAAGGTTGATGTGGCGCTCGAAGAGATACCAATAGCTCTCAAGCCCAGCAGCATCCTCGCCAGGTGGTGCAGAGAAATATGAAATGGATTTAATTGTTGGATTTCATGAAATTCATGTTGGCTTTAAGATAAATTGGCTGGGTCGGTCTCGCATGCGGTCAGAAGCTTGGCGAAAGACCCTACCCTACGAAGGAATCATGGCGAGGGAGCTTGTTTTTCTTTTATTCCAGGATTCCGTCTTTTTAGCCAAAGCCGGCGCGCTGTCAGGGTGTACATGTCGTGTCATCATCAGTCAAACAAGGAGGAAGCAGGAACACAATCGTGTGTGGACAAAGCCTTTGACGCTAATCGAAACATGACTGACTGACTGCCCTTTTTTTCTTTTTTGTTGCGGAGTGGCCGGCAGAGAGCTGGAGAGGAAGTCGCCTGTGCGGCATCACAGCTGCGCTGCGCTTACCTACAGCTCAAACCCGCAACGCCAGCCAATCACGACTAGCTCACAGGTAGCCGGTCGCTAAGCCAAACGCCAAGCTGTGTTCGGCTCACGTGTAGCCTGTTAGGTGGACAGCCGCAGGTCCGATGCACAGCAAATCGCGTGGCTAAGCACTTTAGTACGTAGTACACCATAGGGCAGGGGTTTTTTGCGGACCCCTCCTCAGTGGAGGCAGTGGTGTTTTTGTGTTTTTTTTTTATAGAAACCACCCAGCCCGTTGGGCATTTCCATCTGCACGCAGACGTGCAGTTTGTTTGTGCGCGGTGTGCTGTGCGGGTTGCGGTGCAGTGCAGTGCAGTGCATCATTACCTAAAGCGCAGTACAATACCACGTCAACGGTCCAAAGGTGCCCAATGATAATTACAGTACCCGCGGGTGATTTGCTAGCGAAGGCTTGGTACCGATTGGGTTCCATTCTTATTGTGTGCCTGCACTGCCACCCCTCCCTCCTGCCCCCCATTCCGGTTTGTCAACCAACCTTTGACGGGGAGGATCCAGCGCAAATCCAAATCCTTCCTGCTTCCTTTTTTTCTTTTTCTTTCTTTTTTTTGCTGATAATCCTCTTTTTTTATCATTTTGGGCTATGTGATGGATGGGTCACCTCCCGAACCCGGCTGTTGCATGCCGGTACAAGCGTCGTCATACCGCGTTCCCTAGTTGGGGGTCGTTTTGTTGGAGCTAGGGTCGAACGGTTCTTGGCCTTGCTGGGACTTTGACGTGTACAAGAAGATAGTGGCCGCATGTTTTTTTTTGTCTACCAACCTGTTGGTCTTCTTTTTTATTCGACCAGTATTCTTCAGCTCGAGCTGACTGTTAGTTCTTCTCACCGTTTGTACATACACAACGGCAATACCATTCAGTCACATAATCTATCGACCTGGTTTCTTTTCATTTCAGACAAGACACCCCAAACAGGCTGTGTATATCAGCATATTTATCCAACCCGGCAGAAATGTCTAAACGGACGGTATATACGGAAATTAGCCCTCTCCCGCCGAACATTTCTCGGCAGGTTGTTTTGGACTTTCTACATGATCACTTGGGAATGATCGACTTGAACCCGCTAGTCAAAGAGAGACATCCAATCCCGCCACCCGCCGGCGCGGCGCCAGAGGAGAAGCACTTGAGCTGGTATTCTTTGACTGACAAAATATCATACCTCCCGGGAGGCTTGGCAACGGGCGACATTTCATACACGGCCGTATTCAACGACCTCCCCAACGGACTACAGACACATTGCTGGGCGCCGCTGGGCGTCGAGATCCGCAGCAGATGGACCCTTAACGGGACCCTGCCTGGCGAACCCCCCGAAAAGGTTGAGCTGGGCATAGACGCTCCATCGACGGGACTGTACATAAGGGAAGACGTCGAACTGCGCTGCAACATCCTCATGGCTGGGTTCATCAAGAAGACCACAAAGAAGGCGCACCAAACCTTGGTCAAGCAGGTTGCCGGAAAGGCTCAGGCTTCTGCCGACATGGAATCTACCACCACCGCCGCCTCTACGCCCGGCTCGACCTCTCTGCGTGGGAACAACGCCGCTCGGTTCAGTGATTATAGCCAGCTGCGCAGCGCCGCGGGGCATGCTCCTGTCGACAGCGCGGGCCTGGAGCGAGAGACTCGAGGAGAACATGGCGGCTGGCGCGCACATGGCCACAGCTCAAGCGAGGGCGACTTGAAAAAGATGATCCCGGAAGTCATCGAGCTTCCAGCGTCGTTTTCCTTTGGCTCTGAATTCCGACCCTCAAACACCCCAACCACCCAACAGCCGAGGCGCTTCTCCGCCATGCCACCACCATCCTCAAATACTTCGACGACGGCACCGCTCCCATCCAAACCGTACTTTTCCCCAACACAACAACCTACGCACAAAGAAACACGGCAGGATATGCCGCCGCCGTGGTTCCTCATGCCGCCGCGACCGCCCGCTCCGCAGAACCTACCCAGCGGCACGCAGCGCCGATCGTTCGACTCGGTGAGGGAGAAGCTGTACGTGCCCTACAACCCGGCTCAGTCGATGACGACGGCGCGGGCATCGGCGCTCCTCACGTCTTTCATCCCTACCTCGCCGTCGACCAGCTCCAGCGCCGACAGCGAGGACTACCTCGGCGACGGCGGCGACTGTGTGAACCGGGCGGCCCTCTACCCGAACCCCCTGTGCGTTCAAAAAGCACCAGCGATCGCCGAACTGTCGGCGGCTCCGGCCCCGGCTACCACTAATTCTTCCGGCACGCCGCCTGTACCGCAGTCGAGAGCGTACCCGGAGATGAATCCATACACGGATCCTGAGGAGGACGAGAGTGGCAGTGCGTCGTTGCCGTCCCCGCATGCGTCTGTCATTGCTGCTGCTGCTGGCGTCGGCAAATACAGCTTGCACCCGGCGCCGCTCAGGCCGGGCTTCAGGGGGGCGGCGCCGCTGGCTCAGGCTGCGGGTGAAGTCCCGGCTGCGTTGCGTCCTGGGTCTTCGCCTAATATCAACTTTGGCTCCTCGTGGAGACATGATTTGAAATGATTGTATGTAGCGTGAGCTTTCTTTTTTTTCCCTTTTTTAATGACTTTTTTATATGGCTATACTAGATTGGTAGCCATTGGCCGGCAGGTCGAGTTTTACGATTTGAGCCAACTGGAATTCTGGGATATATATCCGGACCAGGTATACAGTATTTGTTGCTTTGTGGAGTCGCTCTCAGTATCTCTCGCGCATTCTCTCCTTGTATATAGCGGGTTACACTGTTCGCCGGGCTGGATTGATGTTTTTATGGTGTAAAATGTGTTGGGAAAATACCAAGTCATTATTCTTATTATCTGGCTTCATGAACACCAGTCCTTGACATTTCTCGCTTGTCTACGACGTGAGCTACTACACTCCAGTGGCATTTTCACGAGTATCAAAAGCACTTTGAAGCAAGCGAAAAGCGTGAACATGATGAAAAGAATAGACGTCACTTGATCTCGTCAACGTCAATCATGGCACAACAAAGACAGAGCAAGACCTAAGAAAAGAAAGAAAGAGAAATGAGACACAGTGTCCAAAAGGTGCATGCAAGGGGAGATGAAAAAGACTCGACCCATCTGTCAGCGAAACATCCACCCAACTCAACAAAAATGACAAAAAGTCAAAACACACTGCGTTCCTTGTCTCGTTTGCGACCAAAAAGAAAATACACACCCAAACGTTGATATCCTTCACCGGCCTCCGCCCCAAGAAAAGGGGCTCCAATTTGGAGTCCTCCTGTCCCCAAGATTACAGGGCAATAGCACCCAGACCAACAGCAGCGACGGCCAGGCCGAGGAGGCTACGGCCGGCCTCGGCGTTGGGGCCGGCGGCGGCGGTGTGAGTGTACTCGGGCTTGGGCGGGTGAACGTAGCCGCCAGTTGCGTCGGGGACGGGAACGACGGGGTGGGTAGGACCAGCCGGGATGGTCTTAACGTTTTTGGAGGGCTAGAATCAGCATATAACTCTACAAGAAGAAATAAAACAAAACAAAACAAAGTCTGTTCAGAAGCTCACAGTTGTAATGGTGCAAGGGCAGTTAGTGATGGTCAGAGTGGTGGGCTCCGTGACGGTGTAGCACTCGTCGTTGATGACAATCACCGTCGGCTCCGGGCAGTATGTGACGATCTCGTCGACGACCTGCATGACCGTCGTGACGTTCCTAGCGCCGCCCACGGTGCCAGTCTGGGCGACGGCGGCCGCGGCGAAAAGGGCCAAGGAAACGATGAATTGCATATTAGTGGACCTGGGGTTTATGGTTGGGATCTTTGTCCTGTTTCTCTCTCTTCCTCTCTCCTTTTCTTCGTCTTGTTCTTGCTATCCAAAAAAGGAAAAAGATCAAGCTTCTAGCTGACTCTGGTGAGAAAATAAATGGGGTTTCGTCTGGCCAGGGGGTTTTCTTGAGGCTTAATAAAAGCGTTGAAGGATGGAATGAGTGACGACGCTTGATATTCCGATTACAAGGCGTATACTTGGTGTTTAAAGTCTGATGAACGAATGACTTGAAGTTAGAAGTAAAAGAGGGAAAGGGTGTCGGGTGCTGGACCGGTGGCGAGATGTCGACGGCTGTTAGCTGAGGGAGAAAAATGGGATATAGAGTGATGTTCTTGGTAAACATCACCGTCTGCTTTTATATCCATCTCGAAGGTATTTTTTCGGATCAGGCATAGATCCGAGAGACGTAAACATTATGGTCATGTCATGTCAAAAATCAAACCTCATCTGGACCAACAATCCAGCCATCATTCACTGCCAGGGAGCTGCAGCCTAGATCGGTGGGAGAACCCAACAACTACTACCACTAAAACAAAAAGACCCAGAAACGTCACTCAACTGCATCAAAACAAAATCTCTCATACACTCTGACATCTGAGCAAGAATGGAATGGCGTTCAGTCAACTCGAGTCTCGTTCCATTCCAAAACCGTTGCCACAGGAGACTCACAAAGTACATACAAATCACCACATTCCTAGCACCGACACCACGTGCAGTTCTGGCCCCTTTTCGATCAATTCTCGCTCACTGATTCACCAACAGTAATATCACCAAGACAATGCAGGTAGACAAGGGTACATGCCGTAGCATAGCAGTCCTTTTGTAATTTGTCGTATATACATCCTTATCCTGCAGTCGCCCATCCCCAGGAATGAGGCGAGCTCCCTCGCCGTGCTTTCGTCTTCAAGGCTGATATGCTCGCCACATTAGCATCGCTGGGTTTCCAACCAGAAAGAACAATCAAGAAATCTGCCTGTAATACCCCTGGAACACCATCATCCACCGTGACCGATCTGCGCAATAACCTTAGCGTACGTGGGCCATTTCGAGCATTCCAAAAAGGTTGATCCTTCCATCCGTCTCGTCACATCATCTCGAGTAAAACAGTTAAAAAAAAGGAAGAAGAAAAAAGGAAGTCTGTGTATGCCCCCCTTTTTTTCTTTCAAAAACCAGGGGGATCTCTGCCCGGGGAATCCTTATTGCGCCACAAAGGGAATCAAAAACACCGGGTTCATGTCAGTTGGCCGCCTGCGATGTCTTCTCTATGCTGAAAATAAAGACGTAACAAGAAAAAAAAATAACCCAAAGTGAAATAAACAAGATATTCAAACCAGATACTCAGAAAACCCCCCTCTTTTGATAACGCCGCAGTTTCCAGAAAAATGTCCCCGTTTGAGCATGTTAAGAAAGTAAAAAAGGACATAGGGAGAGAGACATGGCGAGAACATAAGCATCAAGGGTAGCTCAACAATCGTGCAAGTATTGGTGTCGATCAACTCAAATTAAGGGCCTGGCCTGCTCCACTAAGGCGATGGATGTCAAAACCATGAGCCTGCAGCCGTGCGAGGCGAGGCCCATTGGCCCTGGGGGCGTCCATTACTTCATCTGTGTTTTTTTCTGCACCCGGGTATCCGATATGCGTTATTGAAGTCTTGGGCGATTATTTGCAAAAAAAAAACTGGCGAGATGAGCCTGTCGATATTAATCCTGCGAATGGAATGTCGGCCGACAGGCGGCACGTTCCTTTGGAGATCGAAAGGGCTGGATTAATTTCATAACCTTTGCGAGCGGCTTTGGCTGCGTTCCGGTACCCGCGGTGATGATTCGAGAGACACTGAGTCAAAGTCGTAGTTCTTGAGTAGATGCTCGTACCTGCGGCTGCGAAGGAACTTGGGCACGGAATCCTGTAGTGTAGGAAAACGGGTCAGCATCGCCATCAACACCCCAGTTATAGGCAAAACATCAGAGCCAGAGACTTACGCTAGCCATCAGTTTGAAAACGGCATTTTGTGCATCCTCAAAAAGTGCCATGACCTCCTGCAATGTCTCAACCATTGCCGAGTCTTGACCAACAGCCTTGGTCATGCGTGTAGCAAGGTTATTCCGTAATTGATGATCAATGTTGAGCTCACATGGCGATCCCGGGGCGAGGAACGCATTGTATATCCCGTACGCTTGTGCCATGACCTCCTTGACTCCGTCCAGTGCTTGCTTCTTCGCCTCTGCAGAGTTTGCTGACGAGCTTTGGGCGAGCTGTGCCTGGCGAACAGCTGAGCGGCAGAGCCTCACAAACTCCTCAACATCCAAGTAAAAGGAAAGGTTTTCCTCGCAGTGCGTCTCGCGCAGGTTCTCTCGGAACAGTAGACGTAGTGCCGCGTCGTTTAGGATCTTGTCCATCCGCTGCGTGTTCGAGTCGCGGGCGACGCCGTGGCGGTGGGTTGCCGAGTGTGTGGCATCGCCCTCTGATGCCCGACCCCTTGGGACTGAGCCGTTGATCATGTCCTTGCCTTTACTTGTCATGTGGTATATAGCATGTTTTGTTGGCTGGAAAATTTGACATCCGGGAAACTGCTGAATATGTGAGCGATCTTGCTGCAACGCCTCAATCAACTCGTACTCGACAAACAAGGTCGCGATCTCAACCGCCTCCCTGCGATCAACTGTCGTGCAGCAATCCATGAGCCACTCGGATGCTGCCTTTCCAGTAAAAGTATCCTTGTGAACCTTGCCATTGACCTTGCGCTCTGGTGCCATCTTGACTCCGGTCAAACCATCACGGTAGTCACTTAATGAGTCCGAGTCGGCAGAGCTGACGCTGGATTTGACATTGGGCCCATGTATTCCAATGAAGCGGCCAAAGATGACCTCGATCGTATGAAAGTCCTTGACCAACTTGTCCGTTGCCGGATCCCGCTCCAGGGTTACGAGCTGGGCTAGAGATGAGCCGACAATTTCGGGTATTTGCCTGTCTTGAATACCGTTACGTGAAGCAAAAGAGTCCAAGATGGAGATACCTTTGGGCGTTAATTGCCAAACGGTTCCCCTCATTGTGTAAACCTGCTGGTATTTGCCGTCGGCCGACTCGATGAGGCGGGCCTCGAGAAAGCGTTGAAGCATTGACCTGGCCATTTCCTTGGCCATAGAGAATGTAGTGGTTGTTGTGGTGGTGACTATTCTCGCAACATCCTTGGGGTCGGGCATACGATTTGACTGGGAGAACTTGAGCGAGCCGAGGTTGTTGATAGCATCCTCGGACAAAAAGGTGTGATCGATCTTGGTGAGGCGGACTCGATGTGGTGTTAGGGGTAGCATGCTAACAATTAGCGTAGCGAACAAATCTTTGAAGTCCTACAGTGGTGGTAAAGGGTGACATTGTCAGCAAACAAGTTAAGGCAGGCAAAGGACGACATCTCCAACCACGCCGCCGCCAAGCCCAGAGGATGCTGAAGCGCAACCAGCGTCGGCGGCCTGCACGAGTCATAGGGATCGGCACCCTTGGTGCACCGTTCGCTCTTGGTTTCTGCAGTCTACCGATAGCGCCAATTGGGCGTAACGGCGGAGGGCAGTATGGCTTTGTTTTCTTTTCCACTTCACTGTCACTGACCTTTGTAAATGGACGGTCGTCGTCCGTCATGCGGAGTAATCTTGACGAGGTTTGATGCATCTTGTTGGATAGCCGCTGTACGCGGACTGGGGCTGGTTGCGAAGGATCGGTATCGTTGTAAGGTTGTGAGGGCGGGGTTCCCAGCGACGATGAGAGCCGCAGGTTCGATACTGAAGCGCGGTTTCGAGCCTTCTTCTCGGGGCTACTGTTGCCGCTGCTGCTGCCGCCGGTGGGCTGTCGCGGGGAGGATGAGGTCGTCGTCGACTCGGGAAGTACCGAGACTGACAATCGGTTCAAGGACGGGCGTGAACGTATACTTCGAGATTCCGAAAGGGTCCTATCGAGGGCCGCGGCGGCATACGCGAATATGCCACCGGCCCGCTGCGGCTTTGAGTCGGGGCTTGCGTTTGTGCTCGCTGGCGGTGACTTTTGCTGGTGGTGTTGTTGCAGGAGTAGGCTCTTTCTGGAGCCTGGTTTTGCGGTGGTGTCGGGGAGAGAAGCTGGTAAGTTTGAGTGGAAGTGGGCAGAAGAAAGAGCTGCGGGCGACTTTTCGTTGACGACCTCGGATGGGGCTGTGGGTTTATTATGGTCTATTCCTTGAGTGGACGTTATTTTGAAGACTTGGTCCGGGCGGTAGGTGTCGTCCATCTACCACCGAACAGAGCTGAGGGTCTTTCCTTGGACGTGAATGCTTTTAGGGGGGTAGAGTTGAAATTTGGAGAAGGTGGGCTGCAGGCGGGACAATAGCAACAAGCTGTTGCTTCAAATAAAGGAGGGAATAAAATTGGATTGGATGGAAACAGCCCTTGAACAAAGAGGAAAGAGATGGTGGGAGTAAAATGACCCCAGAAGTAATAATAGGAGAATAATAATAATAATAATAATAGTAATAATAATAAAGAATAAAATAAAATAAAAACAGAGGGGGGCAGAAAAACAATAATAATAAAAACACAAAAAGGCAATGAATGGCAGCAGGCAAGGTGGACCAAAACTGTGAACACCTCAGTCCGGCTTTAACTTCCCGTCCAGGGAATGGAAGAAAAGCTCGGAGAGTTTGGTTCCAATGTCGGTCAGCTACGGAGGACTGGCCCCCCTGCTTCAGTGGAGTGACAACCCATACGACCCCATTTTGGGCCCACATCACACCTTTTTCGTTTGCAGGGGGCAGGGCCTTGCTAAGGTACCGGTACTTTGACGTGCCCCCCATGTCGCTGTCTTTCTCTCCCTCTCTCTCTTTTTTTTTTGTCATGTTTCCCAATTCGCAACCAAAAGCGTGGATATGGGCCCATTCATTGGCTTGGTGTATCTTGCTGTTCGGGCACGCCTGGTTTGAAAGCAATCAGCAACAAAAGCCCACCTACTTCAAACCATGTGCTAGCTGAACCAGGCAACTCTGACGCCCGAAACAAGAGCCTCTCTCGTCACGAGAATGGGCCCTCCTGTTTTAGTGTCTACCCAAACGATTTCCAGGTTGACTGTTCTCTTGATGTGCTCTCCAATCAAACCCAGAGTTTTACAGCTTTATCTATCCGTGGTTGTCTATCCACATGCGGAGTACGTACCGAGTACAGTAAGGGGTATAGCGTCCGCCTAGTAGCGTAGCCCCCCCCCATCCATTTCCTTTTATTAGCTACCAGCAAGTAGGCTTGTGTCTTTCTAGAGTTGGACAAATGTTAAGTGACAACATTGCTGGTTGCAACAATGTACAAGGGAGATTGCCAGATGTGATGATTTGCGTTCAGCTGTGACACGTCTTCGCTCCCAGCCCGGCTGTCGTCAAAACGCCAGGGTTTCTGCCGGATGCGGTTTGAATGAACGGACGGCTCACAAACGGGTAAACGATCGGTCGGTCACCTTTCGTTGTGCTGTGTGTTCATGCCATTGCTTTAGCTACATATTTAGCGCACAGTACTTTCTTTATATGTTACCTACAGTTGAAAGGAAGGGAAGTGAAAATGCTTCTTTGTCTGCAAACGAACGAACTTGAGGGCGGACTGTCACTAATTTGCATACGGTTGTAATTAACTGCATACTGAACAAGATTCCATGCAGTCATACTCCAAAGCTAGTTCTAATAGCAAATATCGAATGAACGATATAACAGTCTTCTTTTAATAGAGGTACATTTTTAGGCATTGAATATAATGGGCAGTTCATATGGTTCTTGTTTATGTAGTATTAACCTTCAATTCGGCAGAAACGCCACTGTGCACTCGAAATCTGAGATCTGAGGTGAGTTCTAAAGTACAGCGACTTGTACTGCGGCCTTGGGAGGGGTACTAGCAGGTGAGCAAGTGGGTATCGCATGGCAGAGTCTCACAGCAGCGCGTGGCTTCAGGGATTCTCTGGCATTCTCAATGAGCCTTTGGACCCCTGGCTGCATATTCAATTGTGGGGCAACCACCACCATCTCCTCTTCACTTTGTCGATTCTGGCCATACAAAAGGTGGCTTGGCGACGCCCATGTTGCGGAAAACTATAGGACCAGGTCCGCCCCTGAGCGGGATTCGTTCCGCTATTGGTCGAGGAGGAAAAAAAGTGTTGCTTTTGGAAAGCGTACTAATTAATAGCCCCTCATTCTGCGTGGCATGGCCACGAGGGAGAGTCATCGTCGGCTGTGCACTCTTATCACCGTAGTACAAACGACCGATTGAGGACATGTCAAGCAGCGTTGGTCCTAGCAATTGGCACTTGCTACCGTAGCCATGCTGGCGAGAAATGCGCACGAGGAACGCAAAGTAATATTTGATTATTACACATCCGTTCAGAATTGATGTTGCAAACCAAGGTCCTCTGTTTCATAGTTTGATGAGAAGTCACATATTTGGCAAGGAACTTTTTGCTGTTTGATGGGATTTGCAATTTGCGCCGGGGCCACCACCGCCGCCCACGTTGCGATCCTGTCTTTACGTCTTTTGGTTCGCTGTTTTACCTGTCTTGTTTGTGCTGTGCCGCAGCGCCATGCAGGCCATAATAGCTGTACCGATTTGTCGGGAATAAGAAATGAACGGGTTGCGACAGAGAGGGAGAGGGAGGGAGAGGGGGAAAAGAGTATATAGGAGGTAACCAGTCAAAAAAAGATAACCTTGAATGATATGTCAATAGATTTGAGAAGAAATAAAACTCGTGTTATGCGTGGCTGTCAGCCATACTGGACGAGAAATGCAAACTTAAGCAATGCTTGCCTAACGGATTCCAACCTTCACTCATCAAGCAGACAGACGGTCATTCTCGGCAAAACCTGGTCCGTTTGATGGGTCATTTTAGCACGTAGGTAGTATACAACGTAGTAGAGGGATGCGCGGCACGGATGGGTTGGGTGCAAGCCTGCCACGCGAGACGGCAGTGTTATTCCCGCAGCGGTCCGCCCTTCCACCTTTTTGACACGTTTTACAAGTGGCTCCACAGGACCGGTTTGATCTCCGTTCGTGTTGGAGGGGGTCATTGTTCTGGACAGCGGTTCGGTGTGGTTGCACAATGAGGCAAGGGAGCAATAGAAGGCGCCGACCGGCTTGACTTTTCCCCGACTAAGCCAGGATAATTGCAACATGGTTACATCGAAACCACATTAGCCTCGTCAAACCCGATACCATGCTGAGGCTTTTTTCTTCTTTTTTTTCTCTCCTCCTCAAGAGGCTTGCTTTTACCTCGGACAAATACTATGCTGGTAAACATCATAATTAGGTACTAAATGACCGATGACTTAAATTCTTGCTAGTCAGCCAGGTTGGCCATAAACAGTGTTAATTTACATCATCAAATCAACCACTTCTTCTCATTTACGAGCACGCCCGCTTAGGTATCTTGGTATAATATATTATTATTACAGAAAGGAGGCTGGAAAAAGAAAGGGCCATATCCATTTACGGTGGACATACCACGGTAGGAGGCGGGGCTTACATGGTTACAACTACCTAGGGACGTACGAAGTAGTAATATGCTGGACGTGGGGGGCCTAATACACAAGGCACAGGGAGACGGGCTGGTGGAAAGTCCGGATATAGACATATATTTCTTCATTTCATTTGACTGCATTCCCAGACGTAAAGGCACCATGATTAAATTGATATGTACCTAATTACCGCTTGCAAACCAATTTGGTGCAGGTTTGGTCTGGTCCCTGACTGACCGCACTAGGGATCCCAGCCCGCTGCCCAAACGCCCAACGTTTCGTCGCCGAGGTCGATGCCAAGAGGAGCTGAGCCAAATTTAGAAAAAAAATCTGTCTGTCGACTTTTCTCAATATCGAATATCATCATTGCCCTATTGTAATTGATCAAAAGTCTCTCCCTGTATGTCACGTGCTACATGTACCACACTACTAGTGTTCAATTGCTGGAAATTAGAAGAATGCAAACACCCATCGGTCATAACATGCTGCACAGACGGTAGAAAGGGAGTCGCGTGGACAATGGATGTTATTACGGGTTGTATCTGAATTTCTCTGTATCCGCAACGCATCTAGGGAAATCCTTATTGCTCACTTCCTTGTTATCTCAATCAAGATGCAACAACGGGGAGACGCAAGGTCAGCCAACGACTCAGCGGACGCGGGAAAAATGTGGCCTGCCGCACGGAATCCGGGAGGGGACAAAATGCACGACGCAAACACGTGGTTGATGACAAGCGACCCATCCATTCCAACTGGGTACCACCACCTTGCCTTGCTTGCCAAGCTTGCCTTTACCGTACTTTGGTGCCGTTACCTGTGGTCTGCATTTCTTCTCATGAATCATGTTGAAGGGTTAATCAAAGTCTCATTGACAACCAAAAGAAATCATTGCCACATGGGAAGTAGGCTTGTCAGCAAGTCAGGGAGCCGAGCCCAGTTGCGTGCTGAACATCCTCGATCCATGTTTGGGCATGCTTTTACAAGTACATAAAAGTATTAGGCTGGAGCATCCCTGTCGACTACATTTTGGACTCTACTGTATTAATCAATAAATTAATTACTAGGTGGTATGGTACTTCGCAATAGGTATTACGCATACCTACCTACTTGCTACATACCTAGGTACCTACGTAATTTCATCCTAAAGTAGACTAAGGTACTGTAAAATCCAGTAACTGTACCGTAGACAAGCGTGGTAAATGAAAAACACTATGCACACCCATCACGGCGTTGGTTTCTCATCGTTACGACTCACGATCGATCGATCAACTATTACCAGTCATTCTCAACGGATCTTAAAGGGACATGGTAAACTATATGCCGAACTAGTTCAATTTCAATTATACCGCAGTACTTGAGTTCATGGGTTGATTGACGCTGCGGTGTAATTTTATCTGTTGCAACTTGGTTCTGCCCAAGTTCATCCATTCAACCGGCAGAGCTGAACCATAAAGATCGAAAAGAGCGTAGTGTCAGCCAAATTATTCTATTTTCTTTTTTTCACTCTCTCTTCATTTTATTTCATGTTTTAATGTTTGCGTATTCATATGCAATGGAACTTTTGTCCTTCCGGTTGTCCACGTGGCACCCACCTGGATCGATTCTCTCGAGACAGGCAGACCGGACCGTCGGACTAGCCTCCTACGTCGTAATGCTTTTGCTTTTGCAACGGTCGTGTTTGTGCGCGTATTTTGTCCCCGACTGATGTAATGTCTAGACGAGATTGATCGACCAACTTAAACTTGAATGACATTTTTAACAAACGAGACAGAACAGACACCACCGTTTTCCACTTCAGCCTCGCCACTTTTTTTTCTCCCTCCCCCACAACCCCCATTTAACCTCTTGCGCATCACAATTGTGTCGGCTTGAGCCCCTGTCGCCTGCCACCAGGATGTATGGTACAGTGGTGCTTGTACTATAGGTACTGGACTTGATTTGTTTTGGGTTTGATGATAATACGAAGTAAGGTAGATCAACAAGCAATCTGTTTCCAAACTGTACCCGCCAAGTTCGCCTCTCAATCAAACCCCTGCCTTGTTCGCAGACATTCTAGAAAAACCTGTAACGCGGGATGATCAAATTAGCGATTTGCCGTGGACACCTTTCTCCACCGAAGCTTTTCCGTGGGCTTCCAGATCACGGCTCACGTAGCTTTCTTTGCTTTTTATTTTCTTTTTCCTTTTTTTTTCTTGGGTGGCTTTTTGCCTCTCCTCGTCTCATGCTCACTCCCTGACAATCCGACCCGCAAGAAAGAAAAATCCTTGTTTTGCTAAGCTGATTGAAATCCACCGTACTGTATGCCTCGTGGTTGGTTACCCAGTTTGGCTAATAATCTGCAAGCGCAAAAAGAGAAAAAGAAATGCATGTAGTGGTACAGATTAGGTGTATATGTACTGTACCTCGGTACGGATTAAACAGTCTGCACAATTAGCAGATCAAAGGTACATGGGAAAGAGGAACCACGTGGCCACCTGTTCTTTTTTGTTTTTGTTTTTTCTTCAACCGACCGCAGTTCAAATTAGATCGATCACGACGTCGATGCGCGTGCGATGTTGGGTGCTAGTGGAGATTGCTGCCACGCGAGACCCTCGCGGGACTGGCAAGTTCAAACCTTGCTTATTTACTTGTGGAGTCAACCAAGAGCAAAAAAAAAACGAACAAGTTCGGATTGAGCGAGGAATGGAAAACTTGGGTGAAACGAAGATCCGTCAATGTTACGCTACTTTGTGACTTGTCCATGGAGACAACCAGGAAGGGATAATCAATGGCCTGGACCAAACCACCAGCCCAAGTACCTACAGTAGTTTCTTAGTGGTCACTACTACGTAGTACAGTATGTACTATATGCATTTCTCTTCATCTTTTCAGTTCATGCCTACCTACCCGTGTGCTCATGCCTTAATCGTACGCGCCGAGCTAGCCCTTCTGATCTCGCTTGCCCACGTGTGAGGTGAGGTGTACCGCAGTATTCGGTATTCCACTTGGTTAAGTATATTTCTTTTTCGGGCCGGAACCATGGATACTTTTTTTTTTCTCGGGCGGGAAACGAAAAGGGGGACCGCTCAATCCGGTTTCCTATTCGATCGCGTGATTTCCAAGGATATATCCTTTTTACTCGCCGTGCCTTTCTCCTTTTAAAAAACAAAAACAAAAAGATGACACCTTTATTGCACAAATCCCTAAGGCATGGATAGCCAGGTATGCCACCCTATATTACATGGAGTCACCACTGCAAAAGTACCATAGTGTTATATTATGTATTAATATACTTACCTCTCACCTTGCCTGGGCCTCCTCGCATCATTAATTGCCATGACCATGTACCCAGTAAAGAAAAAAAGAAAATACAATTTGCGGATTCTGCTAGGTAGTTTCGGAAAGTATTAATCATAGTCGGAGTTCTCCGAGGCAGAGTTTTGTGGTTGGTGCCCAATGACGAATCGCATAGAGTGATGCAGACAGCGGGACAAGCAATATCGAAAGCTCCCCCTACGCTGTCGCACCATTTCTCCGATCCTTTTTGTTTTGTGGTAGCCAAGCCGGCGATCGTCAGGCAAGTATTCTGCAGCCTTAGACCGAATGTTCTATACTGTAATCACATGGTCTCCTAAACCGGGGGTATCATTTTCTCTGCCTTGGTTTTGCTCTTCGCCCCGTTGGCCTGGCCGAACTGCTATCCATTTCGGGTGCGATGGCGCTGTCTTTTCTGAGTGATGCACCCAAAAGAGCTGGAACCCCGAGGTTTTGGGATAGTGTACTACATGTACGTACTTGGTATGTATTGCTACTTATTTGGGTACTTCTTGATATTATTACATATTGTAAGAGTCCCTTTTGCTTCTTTTTCTCTCTCTTTCGTTTGCTTGCCACACCAGCAGTTTGTGCTGGTCTTACCGTGCAGGGTAGCACATGTGTAGAAACTAGACCAGACCTAGTCCTAGTCAAGTTCTAGTAGGAAGAGTTTACGTATACCCATTTTACGCAACCACACACAATTGTCCTGCCGAAGCCGGGCGCATCCGTGTCTCCCGCCGTCATCCCGTGGGCGACCAAAACGTGCGCAGTCAATGGCACACCACCATCAACCAAACGCGGTACTTCTAGTCTGGAACTAGCACATGCGTTACTTGTTTATGTGCTCAATTGATCCTTCCTCATCTCACGCGTGCTAACATACATCACATAGCCCACCTGTGCCTCGTGATTTCCTCTTACGGAAATGGAAGCCGAAGGAGAAAGGGCTTGAATGGCATGGAGACCATGACAATGTATGAGATAAAATAAAGGGGGAGGCTGCGCGCAAGGTGAAAGTGAAGGACATGAGATAAAAAAAAAACAAGCAAATCTCCAGAACCAATAACTTCCAGGGTTCATGTTGGCAAGTTTCAGGGTCCAAATGAAGCCTCCCAGGTTGAACCTCCTCGTCGATGACATCCACGGAGGCCGGCGGGCGGCGGTCAGTTCGGGCGCCGAAGCAACCTTGTGCCCGATGCCAAGCCACATGTGCGTCTCTTCAATATCGTTGGGGTTGCGTCCGGCATGTTCCATGCAGTGGAGTGTTCTTGGGTGTTGACGCAACTGGAGGGGGGAGGGGATGACCGTCCGGCGAATGCCAGCCAAGATCGGCATTTGATAAGCTTGAGTCGTTTGACAATATTAATTTTTGTATTATCTCTTACCTTTTCTTTCCTTTTTCTTTTCTTTTCTTCTTCTTGGCGATTGGCATGAATGAGCATGGAAGATCCGAGACAGTCCAAACGTGGCAGAAAATGGGGTAAATTTCGACTGGGTGGTATAGGTGGTGGGTAACTTGGCTTGCTTGCGTTGGGACGGTAGTGTTCGTGTCAAGGACATAGAATCAAGGTTTTTCTCGGCGCGGAAAGGTCACGAACGCGACATGCTTTCCCGCGCCCCCAACGGGATTCCAAAACCTTGGCGGATATCAAGCTTCAAATTCAGTGGCAGTGCATTGCGAAGACCGCGCGGCGTAGGTAAATTATTGTGTACAAGCTGGCCAATGGAGCTTACGGCTTCGGGGTCATTAATAATTGCATATCCGTACACAGCCCATTATAGGACCGTCAAAATCGCATGAGCTGGCTTGGCTGGCCATCTCTCAGTGTCATGTACATGGCATGGTAGGTAAGGTATACATACTACGGTAGGATAAGTTGGCGAGGCAGGTACCTTAAAGGCTAGGCAGGTAGGTGAGAGGTAAGTGATAGGCAAGGTAGGTAGGTAGGTAGGTAGGTAGGTAGGTAGGTAGGTAGGTAGGTAGGTAGGTAGGTAGGTAGGTAGGTAGGTAAGTAAGCTAGCTAATTACCTACTACCTACCTAGGTAAGTACACCTTAGGTAGTGGTAGGTGTAGGTACCTAAATAAGCTACCTTGTATGAGTTTGGGGCTCAAATGCAGGCTGTATTCTTATCTCATCTCATTCAGAAGCCGCCCATCAATGCCAAGCACAAGTCTAGGCTAGGACTAGACAAGTCTAGTGCAGGTACGACGCTTCTAGCTGCAGTAAATGGACCTATTAAAGAGCGGGATACGGAGTATGTTGAGCACATACTTTACCCGGTAACTACGGAGTAACCAGACGGCATTTGATCCGTGCAGTTCTCACTATATAGTAAGGTACCAGACTCGTCAGTCTCAATGAGGGTCTGGATGCATGCCAGCGGAAAAAGGCTATGTTGCAGGCAAGGAAACAAGACAGCTAAGTTGCTGCAGGTGAGTGGTCGTGTTCGTCTGACTGCAACCTGGAGATGTGGATCCGTGCGAAGAAATCCCCAGGAAACTTTCTTGGCTACTGCCAAAGATACCATAATTACTGCGTACGTTAATACGGCACGCATGCATTGCATTGCATTGCTGTCACATCTTGGAACTGTCGATACTGCGTAATTGGCTGCAAGCCATCTACGAATATTCTGTTGATCATGATCGAATACAACTAGAATAGCCATTGTTCTCTGCTCCGTAAGTGTACTGTCCCAAGTGTCTCTAGGGAGGATATTGGTGGTAGGTAGTAGTAGTATAGTAAGCAAGTAAAGTGGCAGTAGCAACCCAACTTTCGTTGTGAATACAGTAAGTAGGTGTGGGAGGGGCGAGATCTTGGCAGCGACCTTCGCCACCCGGCGCAAACGCCCAATGGAGGGTCGGCCAGCCTAGTTGGGCAAGCCGACGTACCTTGTGTGTGTAAGGTACGTCGGACAGGCTGCAGTACAAGGCGACAGGAAAGCAAAAGAAACAAAAAAAACCTGTACAGGCAACTGTCACCAGGTTGACCAGACGCGAACTAGAACCAGCAGATCAAGCTACACCTAGAACTAGAACTAGACCTAGGTACCTTGCCTAGGCATCAATTCTGCCCAAGTCATCAACGGCCCATCGCCACCCCTCATCCCTAACCTTGCCAATCTTTGGTTGACACAAGTAGCAAAAGTTGCCAGACAGGTTTTGTAACTCGTCTTCCTGAATCATCATCCATACGTCCATCACGTTCCATCGGTTTTATGACGCCAGAAATCCGGGGAAAGGAAGATCAGAAGCAGCGGAAGAAGTCAATTCGAGCGAGCAAGAACCCAAGCCCCGGCTCCGGCGACTCGTCCAATTCGACTCGATTCTAGTCTAGTCAACAATCAGACGACAGTCCGTGGTCCCCACGGCGGGCGGCCATCTCATACCTTGCCCGCTTCATCTCCATACCTGCCAGGAACGAGCCATTCCTGGCTTAGGCACCCTATCCAGCCCACCATCAACCATGAGTGCACATCCTTACCACAGACACCCTGACCCTCGCGGCCGTGAGCTTAGCAGGAGGCCGTCGGCTTCCGACGAGGACTCCTTTTCCGACTCGTCAAGCATAGTGGAGAAGCACAATCACCATCGGCCTCGATCGCACCAACACGACCCGCCGCGGGGCCGTCGCACCGAATCGTCTCGCCACCGCACCGGCGACGACGAACACTACCTGCCCCACCATCGTGGTGACCATTCCCGTGGTCACCATGGTCGCCGTGATCGCCACAAAAATGACGACCGCCGCGGTAGCCCCGACAGCGGTTCTGGAGCCGTCGTACGGCGGGAGGAGGTCTATGCCGTCCAACACATCCCCCGCGACTCCTCGGTAGCCTCGTCGACGGCGCGGACCTGCGTCTACGACCATCGAGATCCGCAGGATCGCTATCATCGCCCTAGGCGCTACCGTGATTACGACGACGACAGGTCGCCGTCGGATGAGAAACGGCACCAGCGCGATCGCAGCAGGTTTGATCCGCGTGTCATCCTGGCCACGCTACTGTTTGCCGCCACTGCTGCCCTGTGCTACAAGGAGATAAGTAGTGGAGGCAAAAAGCGCGGTGGTGGAAGAAAGACTCATGGCGGTCGCTCTAGTTAATTTGATTCCGTGTGTCTTAATGGAGTGTTTTTTTTCTTTTCTTTTTGCGAACAACTGCAGGAGCCTTTGCTTGGATGGCGCATACCTTGCTTTTGGTCAGGTTGATTGCACGTGAGTGGCTTCCTATAGGAGGGTTATATGACGGCACACTTGCACAGCGGGATCATGCATTTCGGGCCACAGGGGACTCCTGCTTAAACACTGCCATAATAATGGCGTCAGATCTGTCAACATCACGGCGTTGCAAGAAGAGCTAGTCTTTGATCGGGCCATCGACATGTTGGCACTATGGTATGGTCGGGTAGATCGCCACTGTTCAATATAGATTCGCATGCACACGCCATGGCTTGTCCCAGCCAACCGTGGTGTTGAACGGAATATAGGTCGCTGCTTCCTCGGGATCGGATGACTTTAGATATTTAGTACATACCTATACATATTTGGATGACAGCTCAATCTGGACATATTTGGGCCACTAACGCAAGTCAGTCGTCGCCGCGCCTTCTGAACATACGTATCTAATTTTGTAAATCCGTGTTGTGGTCGGGACTAACATTAACTATAAACTATTCCAAATACGGACTTGTCCTGACCTGGACACTTGTTGCAGACTCAGAGGAAGCGCAACTCCGTCGAACCTCCTCCACGCGTACCCTCTCTACCCATGACAAGTTCGACGCTGTAACCTACTGTTGAGCAACAACATATATCAGGACCATGACGACTCAAAAATATTTAGAACCGTTAATGACACGGTGGGTTGCTGTCAGCAGCCTCGAAGAAGTCAATAGTGTTCGGCCTCCATTCGGGCGGTGGATTTCCGCCCGCTTGTTGGAGCCAGAGCCACTAAACTGTGCAATACCACTGGCGGAACTCCGCCCCGCAACAAAGACGTTCGATATCAATGCCTGGGTATTATATATTGCGAGAAAGGAGCATCATGAAGTGAATATATAAAGTCTACTTTGCTCGCAACCATGGCCTGATGTCGTTACTTGGCTCGACAATCACATCAACGATATATCACCAGAGCAAAATGTCACTCATCAAGAAAGTCGCAGTATTCGGTGTAAGTAAGCCCATCACGCGTCCTAAAAACACACCCATAAGCTAGATAACAAAAAAGAGCGACGTTCAAGACTGACGTTTTGACTCCCCCAGGCCGCCGGCACCTTTGGCGGGCCCATCACAGCGGCCCTCCTCGAGGCAGGCTACACAGTGACGGTGGTGACGCGGCGGGACTCGACGGCCGAGTTCCCGCCCACGGTCTCGTCGGTCGTCCGCACGTCGGGCTACGCGGACCTGGCGGAGCTGCACTCGGCGCTGCGGGGCCAGGATGCCGCCGTCTGCGCCCTGGCCCCCGGCGCTCTGCCGTTCCAGGAGGGCATCGTCGAGGCCGCCCAGGCCGCAGGCGTGCGCCGCCTGATCGTCAGCGACTTTGGCTGGGGTCCGGACCACGGCCGTCAGTTCCCGGACTTTGCCGACATTGGCGACGCCCGGAGGGTCCCCGTCGACAGGGCCAGGGCCCTCGCCAGGTCGAACCCGGGCTTCTCGTGGTCGGCTGTGGCCATTGGGAATCCGATCGAGTGGGTAGGTAGTAGTACCCGGGGATTCGGTGCCCCTAGATGGATATGAGACTGCCCTCGTCGCTAACACGCTGTTCACTTGTGGGTGACATAGGCGCTCAAAAAGTTCCCAACAATGGGCTTCGACATCTCCACCAACACCGCCATCATCTACGACGCCGGAACCGAGACCTTCACCGGCACCACGATCCAGGGAATCACCCAGGCCGTCATCGGCGTCCTCCAGCACCCGGACGAGACCACAAACCGCGTCGTCAAGGTCCGTTCGGTACAGACCTGTCAGCAGGAGCTCCTGGCTGCGTTCAGGGAAGCCACACCCGGCAAGGAGTGGACGGTACAGCACGAAACGGTCGCCGACCTCATCAAGAGGGGGAGGGCGAAGCGCGAGAACGGGCTGCCGTGGCACTTGGACCTGGCGGTGGCGCAGCTGTACGAGGAGGGCAAGGCCCGCAGCGTGCTTGTGTCGAGGGAAGACTCGGACAACGACGTGGTTGGCGTCCGGGACGAGACGGTGGCCGAGATTGTCGCCAAGGTCTTGTCGTGAAGATTCGATCCTGTATAGCACAGCACGCCCCTTGATATTCCCACCCCCGCAATAGAACAAAAAATAAATCAAAGCGTCAACAAATACAAGGCACCCCACAAGGATAAATTCCATGATCTTTTGTCCGTCCTTTTGATGTATACATAACATGCCTTCCCGGCGCCTGGCTTTCATATTACACGCTTTGGAAAAAGCAACACACCATAAACGCCATTTCCTGATAATTCTCCCAATCTCAGCGGTAGCCTTGGCAAGTTTTAATGTGGTATCATTTTCCCTACATATCACGCAGGCCGGAGAACTGAATCTTCGAGTTTTAGATGGCCTGGAAGTGCTGTAAGGACGTCGAGCTAGGCGTAATGGAGCCCAGGCCTGATTGTTGAGTGGTTTCTTCCCCCTTGCAATTTTGGGTAACTCAAAAACCCATACCCAAACTAGACAATCTCTCAAATTGCCGTCGGTCCAGCATCTCTCTTCCATCCCTTGGACCTCATGTTGCCTTCTATGCCCTTCCAGATGCTTTCGACAACTTCCCTATCCCTGAACCGACTGCTATCAACCTGATTGCCGAAACTTGCAGTAGCAGCCGGATCGCGCCACTTGTCCAGCCCGTAAGCCTGCACCCGGTGGCCCCAGCTGCGGACGGTCTCGGGCGGCGGAGAGCCCCTCCACCCGACGTAGATTCCCAGCACGTGCCGGAACAGCTCCTGCGGCTGCGGCCACTTGTAGTTCTTGAACTGCCACGTCTGACCCGTCGTGAACACCGCCACCACGCGGTTCCAGTACTCTGGCTTGAACTGCTCCGGGCCCTCGACCAGGATGAAGCGCATTGGCCTCGCCGGGTCGATCTCCTTCATGACCCTAGAGATGTGTAGCATAGATGCCGTCGAGCTATTATCTGCCGGCACGTAGCGACCTCCCTCGAGGAAGGATTTGATGTTGGATATTCGGAGGAGCGAAGACATGGATGGGGAAAGAAGGATGATGGGATCCGGCCTGCGCTGTGGTTTCTGGTTCAGCGGCAGGGATGGGTTCCTAGGGATGTTTGCCGATGGATTTTGGGACTTCTTGTTCATAAAGGGTGCCGCGAGCTTGCGGACATGCGAGAAGTCCTGAGAATGTAGTCCAAAGTCAGCAAACAATGTCTGCGGCAAGCCATCCACAAATAGATGGACGAACATGGGCCTGAGGTACCTACCGTTGGCTTGATCCCCCTCAGTGCAGTGTTGTGGTCGCCCATCCTCCGCTCACCACTGTACACGACCGCAAGCCTGGGGTCCATGGTCCCCCTCCCTGACCTCGCCGAAGAAGCAGCAGGGGCGGCAGCTCCACCATTGGCCGCCGCACCGGTCGCCGCAGAGGCCGCGGCGTCCTTCTCCCCGGCCAGGGGTCGGATGTGTTCACTCTCCTCGCTGGCGCCCTCGAGCCAAGTAATCAGGTCGAGACGTTCGACAAAGGCAAACTTGTGCACAGTCGCCGTGGGGGTGGAGGACTGGGCCAGCTCGTCGTTGAGTTTGGAGGCCGAGGCATTGTAGTCTGGGATGGCGACCTCGCGGTTCAGCCAGGCAAAGTAGATGCTGCGGAGGTCGACGGGCCTGTCGTTGCTGACGAAGCGCGTCGGGGCGGCTATGGGCAGCGAGACTGGTTTCGGGTGGCTGAATTGAAGATGGGTTGCGCTCGACAGGCTTGCTTCGGGTGCCGATGGCGACGGGTCGGCAACGGTGGTGGGCAGAATCGCGCCTCCCGACGCGATTGACTGCCGCAGCAGCAAAAGAGGATCTTGATCGACGCCGGCCATTGCAGGCGGCCGTTTGCGCGTTGAATGGACCTGGAAGATGCACCTGCCAATGCTCTATATCGACTTGAAAAAAACGGCAGCCAAGAAGATGAGCCAAGAGTTGAGTGTGTGTTAAGAGTGGGAAAGTCGCAAAGGTGGCGTCGATGGGAAGTTGATAAATTAGAGCTTTGAAGCTGAAGCTAATGGGAATGCCATGGTCTGTAAAAGGTACTGGGGTACAATGCAAGGTAGGTGTTGTTGCTGTCGTTTTGACACTGTGTGGGTTTTCAGCACCTGGGGACAAATATAGGTTGATAGCCCGTAGGTGGATGCTGGAGCTTGATGAACATCATCAACCCAAACTCCAACAAAGTCATATCAACAATATGTCTAATTCATAATGTGGCTTAGGTAGAATATGGACTTTTTTGTAGACACAATCCAACCTAGCTGCACATCTCTGTACACAAAAACCTCATCAACCCCAACAGATATGTGTATCCGAAAACGCAGCATCGAACGACTACATCTGCTGGTCCAAGTCAACCCATCAATTGTTACACTAGCTGCTTGATGCAATGTGTATTTTAGCCAATCTTCACGTATCAAATCTGGTGTGCCTCAGATTCACTGCGAGCGACGGTATGATCAACCGTCTGTGAATCCGATGGGACTCGGGATTCTTCAGAACCATGCTCATCTCCTGCCAGGGCCTTGGGCTCATCCAAGTCCGCTGAAGGCTCTACATGCCTCCCATGATACTGTTCGCGTTTGCCCCGATTAGCCAAATGACCAGCTCACCAGCTCAGAAAAACCTGCCTCATCACCCACGAGAGAGAAAACTCACTGCACAAACCCCTCTGCTCCCTGAAGAATGGAGTGTACTTGCCGGGCACATGGCGCTGCCCTTGGCATGCTTAGGGACGCGGAGGGTGAACTGCTGAGCGCGGTCCCATGGCTCTTGCTGGGCCGAGACTGTCCTCATCTTTGGTGATGACGTGCTAAGTGGCTCCGTCATGCGTCGGCGAGTGCGAGAGTCAAGTAATGGCGTGGCTAACGGTGTGTCTAGGTCAACTTGAACGGCAAAGCTTCGAGTTCTCGGAGCCGGGTATCCTCCGTATTGCGTTGATGTCATGTGTCTACGGCTGCGTTCGCTGGCTTCTTGCTCACAAAGCTGCTGCTTGGCTAATTTCAGGTCAAAGACCAGCCCTCGTCGCTCTCCTTCTACTGAATTGCCTTGGGAAGGAGGAATACTTGTGTACTCAGCAGGAGGCAGTTTGACCTGCCCTACTCTACCCTGAGATAGGCACAAGCTTTGTTAGAAGGCTCAATGATATGCAAGCCGAGTGCAGTTGGGCTAGAGTATGATTTCAAATATCACTAGGAAAGGGTCAACCATGGACTCACTGCTGCAGAACCAACACTCTCAGATTTACTGGTCCTCCTTTGCTCGGCTTCTGACCTGTCAGCTCCCTCACCGGCCGAAGAGCCAGAAACTTGGCGTTTACGCAGGGCTCTGCTCCTCTTCACCTTCCTCACAAGTCTCACCAGAGCCTTATTTACAACCGCTCCTAGCGAGAGGGAGCTGCTCCAAGCTTCCATGCTCCCCTTCCTCACCAATCTTGCCCCAGCCCCAGCTAAGTTAAGCCCACACAAGACAATTTTATTCTGGCATTGTGACTCTTGCTCCGATGGGGTTCTCATCAGTGGCAGCGGTAACTCCAGATAATCAGGTTGAAATGCCTGTAACTGTGCCTCCAACAATGCAAGCCCGGGCTGGTGACCTGGCATGTTGACTGGATAATAAGTATCTTCAAAGGGACCATCAGGGCCGAACTCTGTCCAACGGACTGCTTCTGTCGCCTCTGCCACCATCCTTGAAAGGTCCTCGATTCGTTTTTTGTTCTCTTCGTCGGTGATTTCCGGGAAAGCGTCACCCTCATTCTCAGAGTCTTCGGGGTCATACTCGTCATCCTCGTATTCGTCCTCATCGCTATACTGGCTGTCCTCACCGTCATCGGGAATATAGCCAACCGAATCTTCTCCATACTCACTGGCGTCGTCCTCACTATAATCCTCATCGTCCTCTTCGCTCATAGATTCATGGTTCTGCTCATCCGAAAGGTCTTTCTCCTCCTCTTCCACCACGACGGTAATAGGCGTCGGTGTCCTCTCCCCTGAGCCAAAGTAGCCTTCCCTACTTCCCGTCGTCCGACTCCGTAGAAATGGTCGTTCAGACCGACTAAACCCCTAGTTGGGTCGTTCAAGTCGTGGAGGAGAGGCCTTGCTGGCATCGGGCACGATCGCGGTCCCAGTCTCAGACATTGGCTCGGAACCCGAGCTGAAGTAGTCTCTAGGACCTCTCCTCAATCCCCGCCGTGGTATCCAAACAAGGCCTGTTGATTTCCCCTCGCTGGAGGAAAGACTAGAGCTTTTTTGAGGCTCATACGACCCCTTTTGTTGCACTTGAGGACGATTGCTTTCTGATAGTGGAGAGCCAGCGCCTGTTGAAAGCCTACGTGGACCTTTTTGAAGCGCTCGAACCTGCTCGCTTTCGGATAGAGAGGGGCCAGGACTCAGTAAACGTCGGCGTGGGGCGGTCTGTAGGGTCAGGGCCTGGTCGGTTCCAGAAGGCACTGCGGCTGCGGCTGATATGGCCGGCCGTGGTGAGCTTGCCATGGCACCTGCTTTCGTCGGATTTGGATAAGCCTTCGTCGGCCCCGACCCTGCTGTGTCGCCGTTGTCTTTATATCTGCTTTCGACTGAGGACCGTCTCGACCTCCAAGACCAGCCCTTGTGTACACCATCCTCGTGGCTCGGAGTTGGCGGGTGGAGGTGTTCGATTCGGTCTGGAGGTGATAGCCGAGCCAAGTCCGGCCCCTTTCGGACTGGGGAACCATCAACTAGCGCTTCTTCATCGTTGCTGCCTTTGCTGTCCGGTGTAAGTGGCTGTTTTTCCTCGCTGCCTGTCCGACTTAGGGGCTGCCGGCGGAGCATGGCGTTTGAGTATCCCCGCGATGTGTACTGGTCTAGGTGGACATGGTCCAAAGCAAAGGTAAGTGGTAATGGCCCCGAACGATGCAGACAAGCTCGTTCGTGCACCCAGTCTAGTCAACGTTAGGTAGTAAGTGCTATAGTCTGCAGGCAACTCAGGTTGGAGTGCCAGAATGCTGTGGACGCTGGGTAGCGTAGGGATTTGCGAATGTATAAATGCTCAAATGGATGCTTTCTTTCAAGGTTGCGGAGTAAACAGATGACCAGGTTTAATGCACCCGCAGTGACGTGAGAAACGGCAGAGTTCTATCAATCTCCACGACCCAGTTGTTGATACACACTGTGATGCTTCTAGAATCTGACCTGTGAATCGGGAGGCACGCGCCTGCCTGCCTACTACCTAAAATACCTGTGAGACTGATCGAAAACCAGATGGCTCTTTCCTTACTGCCTCCAATAACATGCTGGAGATCAGAACCACCTCCATCAGGTTCTCAACGTACCCAGACAGGCGTTGAACCTAACACGTCTTGAACACATCGATGGATATAACTGATCAAAGAAAGTCATGAACGTTTAAACAGTATCGTATTATCAATGCAGACCCTAAATGCCAACTCCATACTCCATCCCGCTTGGAACCTGGCTTAGTTGAGCATCCAGGTTCTCGTGGTATCCGTTATCATGAGCAGCTGATATATAAGCCACACGAAAGCAATCACAATCGACTAATTAGTCCACGAGCATTGTGTCGTCTCCATCAAAGGCCGGGCCTTCTGGCTCAAGTGGCACGCCCCGTCCTCTGCCAGCCAGAAGCTCTCTGCGAACCTCAGGTCCAATTCCAGAGTGACCATGTGTGAGGAGCAGATCCAATAAGAGTTCACGTTGCTCTTCGGTTATCTGATCCCTATAATGTTGAGCAAAGGACAAGAGGCACTGGTGCCAAATGACGGGCAACGCTGTTCTGCTCATTGCCGCTCCATCCTTGCCAATTTTGCTGACGTCCTCGTCCCTAACAGATGCAGGATCCGCGTTTCGGAATCGCAGAACTATATTTCATTAGCGGATGTTGATCAGGAATTATAAAATCAAACCGTAGCTGCCAAGAGCCAAGACTCACAGTGGAAGACTAGAGCATCGATACACTGGTACGGTAAAGCGTATTTCTTCTCCAACAAGCAGCGCAGCAGAATGTTGGTAGCACCACCACCCTCGGTGCCCTGTGATGCCTCTTGGGCCGCAATATCACAGAGTCCCTTGATGGCTGCCGCCGAGTGCAACACTGGGACTGACACCCTTGCGAGTGCTGCGGCGACAATTGCAGCTTCTCGAAGCGTGCAACCCCCTGAAACTAATGGGAAAAGAAAGCCCTTGAACCAAGCCGCTGGCCTATACAAGCCCTTCTTGAGCGCGTTGAACAAGTGTGGGTTTAACTTTTTGTGCTCAAAAATGTCCGTTTTGAATGCATCCAGGACCACAAGCTCCATGAATCGTTGGGCAGCGGCAGAGTTGGCGGACGAGAATATCTTGGTAGCGGCGAATACTGCGTTCGGCGTCCACTGTTCGGGGTTCGTAACAACGAGGATGTCTTCCCATCGAGGGATTGTAGGTAGAACCTTGAATGGTTTGGGCAGCTTTCCTGACTTGTCTGTTATGGGTTAGCAAAATGGGTGACCGCTGCGATATGCAAGCTTGTTGGCGAGACCTACATCTTGCCAGCATTTGGCCGATTCTGATTGATGATTGTCAGCAAAATAATCCCAGAAATCACACCTCTCCTGGACACCTAGATCGCTTACATGGTGTACACCTCCACCACCTTTGGTGGCAGATCTTGCATCTCCTCATCCACGGCAGACACCTGTGGAATCTTCCCTGCATCCATGGCCTCCTTTTCTTGAATCTTGGCCAATATTATGTCGGCAAGGTTGGTTGGGGCTTCCTCCTCGGCAGCTCCTTGACCTCCCCATCCCAGTCGCAGTAGGGGGTCGTCGTCTCCATCGGCCGGCAGGAATCGGTTGAAAGCCTCGAGATCTTCAGGGTCAACCTCGACCTCTTCCACTTCTTCGTCCGAGCCCCAAGCATCCTCTGCTGGGAAATCATCGTCGGCCCCGTCCTCATCCCTGAACCTTCCAGACTCGAGAGCAAAAGCATCGTGCGTTTTCTCCGGGGCAGCTCCGCCCTCTTGCCGCTCATCCTCAAGCAGCTCCCGTCCTAGAGCCAGAATCTGCTGGGAGGCTCGGCTGTCGACATAGTTCTCGGCCTCGGACGACTCCTTGTTTTTCCTCTTGGGAGCCTTCTGTCGCAGAACCCCTGTGGCTAGGATATCAGACTCGAGGGGGTTGTGACGGCGCGACCGCGCGTTTGGTGTTGTGGCTTTCGGCATCGTGATATCTGTTGTGACCCTGATTTTCCTTGGTTAGGTCCCCATGCGAATAGTCAGTCCTATGCGCGTCGCACTCTACAAAATTTTGTTTTCGATGGCGGGGTGCCGCCAATTATGCCGGGCGGTGTGCAAGAAATTATTCTGTAGCAAGATTTTATTGGTCAGCCGGTGGCCTTTTGGTGGGTTCCAGCCGCTGATAACCAACTGATAAGTGACTTGGGGTGGAATTGCGCTGGTCGCAGCCCCGCCGCCATCACTAGTACTCACTCAATTTCACTTACACCAAGCTTCCTGCACGCATACTTTAATGCCGTCACCTTGCATTTGAACCCAACTCAGTCATATTTCAAAGGAATTTCACAAATAATATGCCTACAGAACTTGAGGAGGTAGGTCTAATTTGATCACAACTTATAAAAATTTCCATATTTTGCTAAGTAAAGATTGTATTCTCTAGCTCGTGGGGTTTATTGCCCATCCCAATCCCCAGATCCGGCAAGTTGCTGCTGAGAATTTGGTGCCATATTCAACAACACATGTGAATTTGTTCAAGATTGAAGAATTCAAGCCGGTCAAGAATCTGAAAATATTAGTGCGGGATCATCCAGTATGTCACTTCCTCTCACTAATTTAGTGCATCAATTTGTTTTATATTTATTCATTTGACCTAACACTCGTGTTATAGAAAATAGCAGAACATGTCATCAGGATATTGGTGAACCTGTCTGCAGACCAAGAAATACTCGAAAACCTCGCAAAAGATGAAAAGTTCTTAGAAGCTATTTTTGCAAGGATAGTGGTACGGGGATACAACTTCCTTATGTCTCCAAGCACTGCTTGATCTTGAGGCACTCACACTATTTCAACCACTTAGGATCCAGAAGAGCCAAATGCAAACTTGGTAGCCATGCTGCTGGCCAACCTGGCCAAGTCAGACTCCATCAAAGACCCCCTCCTGGCCAAGAAGCAGCCGGCCTCTGAAACGCTAGGCTCGGACGACCTGGTCATTAACCAGCTCTTCGACCTGTTCGTAAAGGGGGTCGACGGGTCCTACAACAAGCACGCCAACTATGACTACCTGGCGTACCTGTTTGCGGACCTGGCCAAGCACGCCGACGTGCGCACGCACATGCTGACGGCGCAAAAGTACGACGGCGTCGTGCCCATCACCAAGCTGCGCGTCTTCACCAACGAGGAGACGACCACCTCAGACGTGCGTCGCCGCGGCGTCGCCAGCACCATCAAGAACGTCGCCTTCGACGTCGACTCGCACCAGCGCCTACTCGACGACGGCGAGATCAACGTGCTTCCTTACCTGTTGCTGCCCATCATGGGCGACGAGGACTACGACGAGGAGGACATGTTGGATATGCTTCCGGACCTGCAGCTCCTGCCGCCGGGCAAGAAGCGTGAGCCCGACTCCAACATCGTCCAGACTCACCTCGAGACCCTGAGCCTGTTGACCACAACGAGGAAAGGGAGAGATCTGATGCGCGAGGTCAAGGTCTACCCCATCGTACGCGAGACCCATCTGCGCGTGAACGACGAAGGGGTTCGGGAGGCCTGTGACCGGCTGGTGCAGGTTCTAATGCGTGAGGAGGGCGAGGACGCCGAGGAGGAAGACGAAGATGACAGGATTGTGGAAATAGAATAGCAGAGAACGACATGATACGAAAACTAATTCTACATGTTGAAATGCCATGCTGTGATGATTTCCAGGTCGACATTGATTCTATGATTGAATGATTCGCAAGAAACAAAACTTGTGGTGAGTATACCAGCACCTATGAACAACGCCAGCTAAAAATCCAAATTTATCTTGTGCAAACGCTGATACCTGAAGAAGCCAAAAATACCCACTGTATGTATATACAGATCCTATCCAAAAACAAAGAGAAAATGAAAAAAAGGAAGAGAAAAACGCCGATTGATGCTCTGCGTGGTTCCCATGCGCGCCTATAAAGTTCTGGGCCTCAAGAGTATCTGGATGATATGTCCTCATGCCAGTTCACTCGGACCTCTTGCCCTTGCCGACGGCCACACTGCCTCCGGGTTTCCCGCGAAGCGTAGCACCATCTCCCACGTTCCATCCAGAGCTTCCGGCGGCAGTGGACGAGCCTGGCATGACCATTTGGTTAGTAGCAGGCATGCGGCTGTCCCCACCACCGAGTAAGGGCCCTCCAAATGACCTTCCGTCTTCACTGTTGGTGTCCTCAAGCTCTATCAAGTCACTGATCCCGTCCTCGTGCTGACCAGGCTGCGACGTTGGCCTACGGGCACCAAAAGTTGGGGTAACCGGCGGGCGCTTGGCGAATGCACCGCGCAGCCACATTTCCACTGCTGCTGCTGCCTTATCTAGGCCCGTGCCTTGTCTGGATGTCGCTTCCACATCGTGACCATCTTTGAACGGGCTCTCTACTATTCCAGCCGCTGAGTTATCGGTGTTGTTGCTTGTGAAGCCGAAACGTGCAGTTTCAGAACCCATTACTGACATCGACGGCATGGAGTCAATGTTGATACCAGGGAAGTGTTTCCGGGCAAAAGAATTGAAGTAATCTTTATCTGGCCCCGGGGCACGTTGTTTGCCCAAAGACCCAATGCCCCCCGGTCGTCTCATCCAAGCTGGTCGCGGATCGTCTGGGCCCACGCTACCTCCACGGCTGCGGGAAGTGGATCCCGGCACAGACGCACTATAAGCGTGTGCGGGCGGCCTTCCTGACGACATTATGCTTGGTCTTCGGGAAGAGGTGCTGTTGGGGCTGTCAATCTGTCCAGTGGAGCCAATGCCGCTCATATCAAGGGACTCTCGGGGCGTGGAAAGCGTCGAAAGTGTGTGCTGACTCTTCTTCCTACGTGGTGGGAAGTAGCCGGTATGCCTTCTGGAAACTCTTGCAATCTCCACTGGCTGTGAAAACGATTCTAGCGATACCCACCTGACGTGAGTCCAAGGATGGGTCTCATCCGGTTGGGGTGGTGGCTCTGGAGCTTTTCCATTCGACCGAGGCGCAAAGAAGTCATCGTGAGTGCTTTCGTTCTTGTCTTCGGAAGCTGTTGCAGGGGCCGGCGCTAGCAGGTCGACGTCCTTTGAGTTGTAGGATGGCGGGTCGCATGTGCGGCCTTTGATTTCGCACGTGTCCACCGGTATCACTAGGTATTTGCGAATTTGTATGTTGTCCCGCGACCATAATCCATTGGCTTTTCGAAAAGCATCCTCTCTGCATCGATACTTCAGGACAATACCGGCGTACGTGTCGTCCTTTTGGACATGGTGAATATAGGCAAGATACTCTTCCGGTTCCTGTGACCGAGCCGAGCCTCTCAAGTCCTCGTCCGAAGACCGTTTCTTATATCTTCCGGTGATATCCAGTCCACCGTTCACACCCTCGTGGCTCTCCAGCACACTCGCGGTCCGTACAGCCCTCAGCGCTGCCTCTCGCTCGGCCAGACTACCGGCCGCCACGTCCTCTAATCGCGGCCTCTGTTTAGACGGAGGCGTCGGCCCCCAAGACTCGGACACGGGCGGGGTGCGTTCCCGCTCGAGGGCAGAGACTGACCTCCGGCTTTGACTGGTGTTTCGGCTCGTCGTACGATCGGAATCGCCAACGTCTCCCGAAAGCAGGGATGACGCAAGCCCCTGGACTGACGCCCAACTTGGAGCCCAGCTCCCATCAAATAGGCCCTTCCCCACCGAAGCTTTCGAATAATCCCCAGTTGTACTATAGACCTCTCGACGTCTCGCCGGTGACGAGTTGAGAGATTCACGACTCCTGCCCCCCGAATTCGCCCGTGACCTTAGACCCCCAGGACTCGCACGGCGGCTGGCGGGTGAGCTCGTTGAGCCGGCGGACAACAAGGATGTAGATGTCGCTGTGGTAGGGGCGTTGGCGTCGAGCCCAGAACTGGCAACTCGTCTGTTCCGGGGACGATTGGACGAGTCAGAGCCGGCTGAAGGGATCGGGAGAAGACCTGAAGAGGCCATGGTTGTCGATGTGCCTTGTAGATAATCCGTCACAGTCGGAGGCCTGCCTTGTCCACCCCTGCGCGGAGCGTGCTTGGTCGCAGCCAGCACGTGCGCATCAGATCTTCAATGGTAACCGTCGACGCATGTGGGATGTCGTTGAATGGGGCTTGGTTTTAGAGTTTCGACTAGGAACAAGATAATCTGACGCAACAGGTATCCTTAACGTCTGTCGAAGTCAGGGTCGGTTGTGGAAGCTGTCCCAATGAATGAAAGCAAAAAAAAAACCTATTGCTTTTGTTTTCAGGAAAAGAGCTCAAAGCTCAGGCCAGGAGTTGGGTTTGGCTTCGTCTGTTAGAGAGATCCGCGCGGGTGTCACGGGACGGTAATTGAGGGACAGTAGCCGTTAGTTACAATGGGTTCGTATTGAGGGGGAATTATCGAACGAGGCTCTCAGCCTTGGCGAGATTGCATTGCCGGTCGATAGTAGAATCAGAACCAATGACAGGATCCAGATATGTATGGCTGTCTCAACCCAGGTAGTCCAGATAGGTCGATAGGTAGACAGGAGTGCCGGTTGTCGATACAAAGGAATACGTTTCCCTCTGGATGCTCAACAGCGGGACAAGATGGTACCGTGTCGAGACATTGTGCACTGTCAGCCGTAACTAAGGCATGTGGGGGCTTGAACCCCTGCGCTGTATCTGACGCTGGGCATAAGCTAATTCTGGAAATCTGGTACGCTTTCAGCATTCGGCTACTGGGTCACCCCCTACGGCAGGAGACAGAAGACGCAATTAGGTAATAGAGACCCGACAAAGCAATTACGTTGAGAATGATGGCTGCATGGGGCTAAACGAGTCGAAATGGCCAGCTTTGAAGAACTCGACAGATAAAAGAGAATATAAATTCACATACAGAAGCCCAAAAGAATCGTTGTCGTTTACATGCATGGTTCGGTGCTAACTACCTACCTACCTAGAGAGGTATACTTGAGGTACTTTCTAGAACTAGATGTAGAACTAGGTAGACTACTAGTAAATCCTCGGTGGAAGTTGACAGTCCGCCAGCCCGTTGTTTGCTTGGCATGGAGTGGGTACCTACGTACCTCTGGGTACCTCCAAATTTCCAATTGCGGCGGTACTGCCTTGCTGCTGCTTCGTACGGAGTAACTCTGTGGACCGCGGTCGCAGTCTTGCACAGTGTTCGTTGGTGCTTTTGTGCATCACTGCTTAACCGCCCAAGCCGCCTTTGGGTCGGGACTGCAGTGTCGCAGTGAATCTGGCCTCCACCCTGCGATGTGACAATAGAAGGATCCACCAAGGACTTGGTCATATACCTACCTAGGTACTGCCAAACTGCCCAAATACCGTATAATGCGCTAGATGCCATATAGTGCTATGTTCGGAACGAGATGCCCGCGATCCACTAAGCTTTGAGCCGATAGTGGTGGGGAAATCCATTCTGGAAATGTCCATATTACGGACTAACTCTCAGACTCGAAAGACAACGGTCAAGATAAAACGTTCAAGCACAGTAGATTATTGACGCAAACCGTCCAAAATGACTTTTCGCTGCCTGGAGTCCAGTCTAATGGAAAGTGGATAGAGAGTCTAGTCTATAGTCTCGAGATAGAGTTTCGGTTTTAAAACAACGCTCCCATAATACCTGAAATCACGATAAATGTGCATTCCTTCCAGGACGCCGACCAAGCCATCCAACAAGCCCGCAACCCCTCATAACCCGAATCTATCCAATACTCCATGGAATAAGAAAAAATAACCTCTATAATTACCACTAGAGAGACTTGCAAATAGTCCAGAGCATTCTCAGCAAGCCCCTCAAATACCATCTCGCAATGCGGAACATGATGCAGAGCACCTAGACCTGACATCTGAGCCCTTCTCGAACACCGGCGCATGCGCCCGAGATGCACTCGTCAGTGAGCCATTGGAGGACGGACCCTAGCCCGTAAGGAACTCTGTCATCCACCATGTTGTACGACGCCTTGCTGACACTACCTATTGTGCTGGCCGCCGACGTTCCAATGCTGGCGAATGAGCTAGCCATTAAGATCGTTCTTCGCGTTACCCGCTCCGGGATTTGATACTCGTTACCCACGCGCACAAGCTCCTGGACAATGGCGATACTCAACGAGATCATCAACCGGGTCATGAATATCATTGTCGTGATGACGGTCTGAACCGCGCGGTGGATTGGTGACGGTCCATCGCTACGCATCCGTATCATAAAGTTATCCCCTGGAGCGATGGTACCCCTAGTCGGTGAGGATGATGTTGAGCTCCGCAAAGATTCGTTGTCGGCCTGGAGTTGGTGTCGGTGGTTTCCCATCTCCCGTCGTAGCGGCTCGGGGAGGGCGCCGCGCAAAATGCTTGCCTCGTCCCCGTCCAAGTCCCGTGGGAGGCCTTGCAAGAGGTACGCCACCCCGTCAATATATGACCTCCTCGCAAAGGCAACATTTTGTTCGGGGTTTGCCAAGTCCGTTTCTTCCTCTGCGGCCCGCAGCATCTCCTGTCCTCTCCTTTGGAATTTATAGTCTATTCCTGTAGTGTTTGCTGGTTCTGGTGTGTGCGACAGAGAGCTTGACCTTCCCGGGAGCCGTAAAAATGGGAAACTCCTAGAGCTCCTGTGTGTTGGCCTCTTCCCTACCATTGCGGTAGACTCGGCGCGGGAACGGGTAGGCCTGGGTTCCACTGCACCGCGATGGTTGTCGCTCGCATCGGCGACGCTAGAGCTCTCCGACGTGAGGCTATCCATATCCTCGTCGAGGACAAGCCCTACACTGTTCGGAGTAGCCTGTCCACCAAGGGGCCCATCTTGCTGCATCGTAGATTGGGGCTGCAGCACCAGGAGGGCCCCCGAGAGAAATGATGTTGCCTTCATGCCTTTGCCGGATACGGTCCGCCTCAGTGAAGGGAGGGGTGGTATGATGGCTTGTATAGATGTGGGCAAAACTTCAAAAATGACTGAGCTTTGCCTCCCGACAAAAGTGTCTTGAGGGGCTGCACACATCTCGGAGACTGGTATCTCGGAAGTAGAGGCTGTGTGATCGAGTGAATTTCACAGTCTCCAGATGGAGGTTTGACGTGACGAATGCAAGACAGTTGAGGAATACGAATAGGAATACGAAATAAGAAAAAAAAAGAGGAAAGGACTCTGTCGGACGCTAGCACATGTGAAAAAAGGTCGAATTCCTGGTCAGGGCGAAAGAGTTTTGACTATGAGTGTGAAAAGCCCCGAGCACCTGCATGAGCAGGTTGATGACAAAATGTTCGAAACGTGTGTAGGGAGGGTCCGTAACATCAGCTGTATTGCGGATGGGTCGGCCTTGTCGTGGTTCTGATAACGAACGATGAGTGGCGGATGAGTGAGCTGAGCTCTGGACTGCTGCGATTTCGTAGTAGCCCAACGTGTGTGTACCTAGGTAGGGGACGTAGGTGCTTTCCGGATCGCTATAAACCGGTGTAATAAAGACTGAGGAAAGAATGTTCTTCAATAGCAAACCGAGCAAGAGTGAATACCAAACCACAGGAACACGCGAATAAGGCGGTAATGTAAAGTAGTAAGAATCACCCAAAGTAAAAAGAATTGTTCGAACGCAAAATCGTCTGAAAGTGTTGAAGGCGTCCCCCCACTGACAGTTTTATCTTACCTTTATTCGCCTCGCCGGTCCCCAGTCTCCAAGTGCGGGCCTCTCTCCATTTCGACCGAACGCAGGACCCATTTCCGAAATTTTCACATGCGAATCGCTTCCGCGGACGATTGCGCATTATCAATCTGCATGTCAAGTCGACGCCCATCGCCTTGAGGCCATCTGCTGATGTACTATAAACTGTTGAATGCCGGACGGTTCGACACTAGAATTCGAGGGTTCTTCAGCTAAAGCGGGGTTTTTTCGAGACGAAACCTACCTACCTCATGTATGAACGTGACGGCTTCCAGGCCGTTGATTTGATCTTGGAATGTGTATGCATTTTGTTGCAGGGGATTGAATCAGAGTCCAGAACCTAAACCTTGCGCGACAATGAGTCGTTCTAGAAGCCTGTAAAACGAGTCCTCCGATGTATCGGTCGGAATGCACCAAACCTTGGCCAGACCCGCCAATGAAGGTACAACGCCACACACATGCCGGTTACGCGATGGCTACAGGCCGTGGCAATAGTGGGAGTAGCCGACGCTACCTACCTAGCAAGTCTAGATACTTTAGACATCTCAAGTCACCGAAGACCGGTGGTTTACTCCGTAAACCGCAACTCACCGAAAGTCTGCTTGTGGGGCACACTGAGGAAGCTTTTGGAGGGATAAATTAGGCGGGAGAGAGCTACCTAAAAGTACTGCGTAAGATCATATTAATATACCTCCTCCCATTGTTCAGTAGCTATCCCCTGACGAAAATGCTTTGAGCGAGAACAACCAAAATAAACATGAACAAACTGTCATTTTCCTGCGATTTTGATTTAAAATACAGAATAGCTGCCCGTATTTCTCCAATCCGTATTAATTAATTCACAAGCCCGATCTGTCAAGGTCCGGTGCTGATGGTTAAAATTTTAAATAGGTACCAAGGTAAGCAAGCAGCTAGGCAGGCACTTAGGACAAATAGGCAGACATTTAGGTAGGCATTGAAGGATATATTTGATGAATCACTTACTGTCTGATGCGCAACCGTTTTCAAGGAATAGTCTCTTCTGCACCTACCGCAGATGGATTCCGACCAGATTACAGTTTGACTATCTTATAAAATAACACAGGGATTAATCTAGGGAGATGAAGATTGACAAGCGCAGCGTGGTTTTACTTGGTATCTCCAAATTCACAATATGGCAGCAAGGGTAGGTATGACACAACGGCCCGTTCTCAAAACGGCAGGAACTACGTGGCTCATAAGCTACCGCTCCTGCCCATTCATCAACGAATAGGGGATATGGTTTAGTGGTATAATGCTTCCTTAGCAATCCCGGGTATCCGGTTGCTTCCGATGGAAGAGGTCCCGAGTTCGATTCTTGGTGTCTCCATTTTTTGTGCTGTTCCATCGCGCGTCTTTTTATTGATTTGTATTTTTGAGTTTCTCTTCACCCTATCTTCTCCAGCAGCCAAGTGTCGTTTTGCTCTTTTTTGAAATATAACTCCTGAGCTCTTCGCGAAATTTAATGAGTGGCGATCACACAAGTTTCTATATAATCCTACCCAAGGTACCTACCTAGGTAAGGTAGGCATATAATATCGACCAGGTCGAAGAGTTTGCAGTGTTCTTGCTGATGACGTAATATCTCGCAGACGTTTTGCAGTTCACTGTCGGGCTTCCCCTATTCGCATTGACAGTGGGGTATCAAGGAACCATTTCTCGCGCGATCGACACGCGAGCCAAACCGAGAGCAATCAGTGCGGTTCGCCGTGACTTTCTTATAGCTACCTAATTATACCTCGACTTTCAATGAACCGGCCGCGCGTCTGATCGCTCTGCGCCTCGAACACGCCCCAAATGCCAATCTGCATCGAGTGTCGGCACCCCGTCAAAACGCTGTGGACCAAATACTCGGGCACTGGAGATGGAGACAAGGTCAGCGGCCACAACATCCGCCTCACGGTATGCAAAAACTGTGGAAGGTTCTGCGACAAATATGTCGAGCATGATTTTGTGGTTTTGTTTGTGGACTTGGTCCTCATCAAGCCTCAGGTCTACCGGCATTTGCTACACAACTCGCTGATGCGAGACGGAGACCGATTTGATGTATGTCTTCCTTCCTCTCGATCTCTGGGCAGTTCAGACGAAAATAGAACAACGGAATAGAGAGTGGAAAAGCTGATCAATGATGCGCAGCCTACTATGATCCGGCTTGGCATCCTTCTGCTTCTCTTCGACGTCTATCTTACCTGGGCGCGCATTGAAAAGCAGTTTAACACCAGCAGTAGCGCAGACCAATCTAGCTTCAGTCGCATAGCGCAACAGCCCATTGTGCTACAGTATATGTTCTTTTGTAAGCATGTTCGAGCCTATGCACTATGTCCTGTATGTCCTCGGCGCTGACGTTTCCGTTGGAATAGTGCTGTTGTGCACTCTATCGAACCTAGCCTTCCACCTGTCGATCCGTTTGCTCACGTCGTCGCAGTGGTCGCCGTTGGTCCTCCTAGGGCTTCTCCCAGCACCATTCGAGAGGCCCAATTCAGTTTCGACAGCACTGCTCGTGTCCTCCTCTACCAAGCTGTTTCCGATACTCATGGTCATATGGAACTACGATGTACCTGCAGCTGCCCGTAGTCTTGGCTGGGCCGTTGTGGCGAACAATGTCGAGGCGCTTATGATACTCCTCGACTGCGGCTACGGCGCGGCAGCTTTGTTGACCACCGTGGGTGCACTAAGCAGATGGGCCATCAGCAGCGCGTTTCTCACTGTTGCAGGTTTGGAAGGAGTTTCGGTGGCGGCCGAGACGAGTATAGCCGAGGACGGGAGAGCACTGTGGGCATTCTTGCTTACTGCAAATGAATGGGCCGGCAGGTTGGCCACAGGTTAACAAGGATATTTGGCGCAGTGTGTCTAGCAGAGTAGCAACCAGACCAAGAAACCGAAGCTGTCTTCAGATTACAAGTCTTGTGCTTATTCTTCAAGTTGATCAATGGCCTGCCACAGTCAAGGTTGTGAACATTCCTTTCAGCCGATAAAACCTCCCATAATAGTAATGTATAATTTCGAATGGCCAGTTTTGACCACGAGGTTTCTCCAAAGACAGAAGAAGTGCGAAAATCCAACCAAAAACGCCGGCGAAATGTGTAAACACGGGTGCTGTACACCAACTAACATGCTTGCAGTGATCCAACTGCACATTGTCCCATCGATCAGGGAGTCATTTTTTATGGACATGAAGCTCCTTCCCACGGGAGCGAATTCAAGGTCGCCGTTATAAACAGAGACTCGGTGGAACCGCACCAAGCGCGAACCAACCGTGTATATCTTCCCCCATCCGACCATTCTCTTCCTTCATCATCCTCGCCACGTCGTTTATCTCATTCGTGGAGGTACGCTTTACGCAGGTCGGATCGTCTCGGCTCGATTAAGGGGTGAAGCTGTGCGAGGAAGGTTATCGCCCACATCATGTAGCAGCTGACGAAAGCCAGAATGAGCGACGATCTCCACAATCTGTTGTACCGAGAAGGTAACAAGGTGTTGGGTCAGCATCGATCCATCCGGCAACATGACTTTGATGTTCTCGGGGGGGAATGTGGGCGTCCAGTCCCCCAGAACAATAGCTTAGATGGTAACGTACACTTGGTTCTCGCCCTTGGGCGCAAAGAACCAGGCGCCTGCGCACATGGCGCCGACGATGAAAAGACCGATGAAAATGCTCCACCTGTGGTATTGTATCGCATTAGCCGGAAGCTGTTTCTCTGTAACAGAGCGTCACGCCCAAGTCGCCGCCTGGAGAGCATACCCGTTCGCCATTGTGCCGTCTTAGAGGGTTTTATCCCACTTTGGCAATCGTCCGAGTAGAAAGGCTGTTTCTGTGGTCAAGCCGACAGCTCCTTGTTCGTTTGCAAGTGTGGAGCTAGTGTTGCTGGCGAAAGGTTGTGATGCTGAGGTATGATGTCGGCGATGACAACTCTGGGGCAAGCTTGTAGAGTGGTCCGCGATGCAGCGTAACGCGGCTTGGCGTCGCATTGGCTTAGTAATCAGTCACAGATTCCGCACCAGTGACTGCATGTCGGACCTGGCTCGGGGTGTCAATTCGCGATTTGTTGCTACTGTAATTATATTTCGAACCGTTTACCGAGCTGTGCCTTTGCGAGCAAGCAAGCGTTTGAACTTCCTCTATTGTTTTTTCTTCTTCTTCTTCTTCTTTTTTAATCATGTCATTTTTGGCATTAATTTCATTGCACTCATTACTATCATGAAAACTAACAATAATCTCTGAGCTGATACCTCGGTTCTTACTCGGGCATCTATCTACTGACATTTCCTCCTATCGGGTGAATGGCCGCTCATCATGCATCGTTCTCAAATTTAAGCCCAGCTTCCTTACGCACAGCACCATAAATACCAGCAATGTCACCCTTGTCCCCAGAGTGTTCCTTGACTTGAGCCAGGTGGGCATCTGCAGCCTCAACATTGGGCAGCCTGGTCCCAGCCTTCTTTGCAAGTGCCATAGCATGGCCTGCGTCTTTCCTGGCCAAGTCCACAGCAAACAACGGCTCCTCTCGCTTGTGATAGTCGCCCGTCAGCATACGATTCGAGTAGGCGGTATACGCACCGGGGAAGACGTGCTCCACGAATTGATGTAGATAGTCTGTGCCCAGTCCCGACTTTTCCGCCAGCACGTGGCCCTCGGCCAGCTGCTCGATCATGTTGACGATGAAGGTGTTGCCGATGACCTTGAGCGTCAGTGCCGTCTGGGGCGGGCGGTCCACCATATCGATCTCTGCACGCGAAGTCACGCCCTTGAAGTAAGGGCGGGCTTGTTCAACTGAAGATCGGGGACCCGCGAGCACGGCGACCAGAGTCCCGGCATCTGCAGCGGCAGGCGGCCCGAAAATCGGCGCAGCCACGAACTCGCCTCCTTGCTCGAGGATTTTCTTGCTCACACTCTCTGTTGTGTCAGGGTGGATGGTTGAGCATTCGATGAACAGCTTGCCTTTGATGTTCCCGCTGGCAATAGCCGCGTCCAGCGTTTCCTGAACAACAGCGTCATTGGCGACGCAGGTGAAAATAACATCGGCTTTGGCGACTCCTTGTGCAAGGTCTGTGACAACCTCGGCCTTTCCGTCCGGCAGACTGGCCTTGAGATCAATCGCGCGCTGTGGCGAGCGGTTGTGCAAAAGAAGTGGAAGACCATCGAGAGAAGCTTTCTCGACAATATTTCTGCACATTCCCTACGGAGTTGTATTTGGTTAGTTAATGACAGACACTTATATACTTGACCTCAGCTACCAAATTGAAATAAAGTGCTTGGCGGTATTATGCTGTTTGTTTCATAAAACAGAGTCACATACCCTGCCCATATTGCCGAGGCCTATCCATAACAATTGAGGTGCCATTTTGCTTGCAAAACTGTAATTGTGGAATGGTTCAATGATGATGGGCTTGATGCGTTGTCGACGACGCTGATACTTGGACTAGAGTGTGAGGGGTTGGCTTTATATAACGAGAGACCTTAAATAAGTTTGGTATACAGCCGGAAGAACGAGAACCCCGTGGGCAAATGAGATGACAGAGGCGGAATAACGAGAATCCTTTGTATCACCTAAAGTCACACACATCTACGGCGGCTGCATTTATGAGTAATTTACAAGTTTCTCAAAACATCAGGCTTTCAGCGGTCCGGTCTTGTCTCCGAGCGTCCGTACATCAAAAGGCACATAGGAGGGGCACTGTTAGGCGTTCAATGTCCGTGGTTCTTTCCGAAGTCCGGTCTTGAATTCTTGAACTTGTCCAACTTTATTGCACCTTACATAAGATACCTCCGTAGGTAACTACCTACCTAAGGTACCTTGCCTTACCCTAAGGCAGGTTAATCTACGAATAACACCTGCAGTTGAGTTGGGTTGCTTTCCATCTATCCGAACTTTTATAATCATTGTGGCATCATTATACGGTACCAAATTTTATTCCATACTAATACCCGACCGAGTACTGTATTCACCATGCTTTGAGCCTGGATTCAGTCGCCAGCAACATTACCAGGGTCGCCGTACTCTGTGGGCCCAGCAGCTCTGCAAAACGTCACCGCTTCACACAGTGAGCGCTGTAAGCTTTCAAGCCTTGTCCAAGCGATTTTGACTCACCGCACAAATTTCCCCTGTAGGTGCTGTGTACTCCCTACGCAGTACAGTTGTATTAGCTCGGTAACCCAATCCGACTCCCAATCCGCATCCACCCGTCAGAGATGGGCTGAAAGACCGAGCCCTGAAATAGTTTTTGTCGTTTTGAAAGCTTTGCTTTTTGAACCGTTATCTTTCGCTCTCCACCCGTATCCTTCAATTTACGATGTGCTGTGAATCATGACATTGCGTGTTAGCGCCGCCTGGAAGCAGGTGGGCTCAATTGCCCAGGTGAGTTTTGTGATTCAGTCCTTCGTTGGCTACTGTACTGGGCTCTCCAGTTGCCGAGGCCGATCTCGGACAGCGTCGATTGAGTCTCTCTTCAAAGGTCGCTGGTCTAGTGTGCCTTTGCTTTTTCGATTTGACGATTTGCACGCTGCTAATATGTAAATGAGGAAAAGTTGCCTCTTGGCAAATCGACGAAACAAAATAAAAACAAGCATGCCGTCAGAAGCTTGTCGCAACAGTCATGCAGCAGCGACCGCTTCAAGTCGCCATGGCTACTCTCAGTCCGTGGCGTGTCGGCGGAGGCGGAGGGTATGAAGTCGCTTTATGAGTCTATAATGTCGGAAAGAGATAAAAAAATGGCAGAGAACAAGGTGAGCTGAGCCCAATTCCAATTCCTCGGTAGAAGCAGTCAATCACTGACTCTGTACACAAGGAATTGCTCCTGTCTGTCATGGAAACCTCACCTACGAAGCGTGGGGCCAAGAAATGGCTGAAGGACTTCGCGCCAGCTCTCAGTCGCAAATGGCAACCTAGAGGCATCAGCACAGCTACAGCTGGTCCTCTGCCCCAGGCTGACACTCAAGCCATGGAAGACAACCTCCCTCAGGTGGCCATTGTCAAGCTCAGAGAGCCTCAGTCCATCGATGAGGCCACTCTGAAGGGTGTGGGCAGGACTCTTTGTCAGCTTCAAATGTTGGGGCTGCTAAGCATCGTCGTTGTTGATTGTGACCAGGACTTGGTCAAGGGAGATGCGCTTTGGCCAGTGATCATGAAGCAGACTGAGCGTGCACTGGCCGGGGCTACGATTGCACCTCTAGCACGCCCACGTGTGATGGACTATGTCATGGGCATTCGGCCTGGATCCAATGGCCACCAAGCCTCATCTCTCACCACTGGCGGTGTATTCGTCTCCAGGGAGGAACCACTCATCAGAGCCTTGAAGGACGACGCCATCGTGGTGGTACCGACCTATGCCGTCTCTACGGATACATGTGCCGCCAGTACTGTCCAGGCAGATGAGATAGTTGTTGCGCTCACCAGGTATTATTCTGGCCTGCAGTTTCCCAACAAGTCATCAGGAGGCCCGGCAGGCGTCTCTCAGCAAACGACACCCAAACCAAAAGCCGATATTCGAAAAGTCATGATTATTGACCCTCTTGGCGGACCACCTGCCAACAACCGACCGGAAGGCGCACACGTGTTCCTCAACATGATACAGGAATACGACACAGCAATGAAGTACATCAGGGAAGCGGATTATCCGGAGCTCAAAATAGCGAGTAGCGCCATAAGATCCACCTCTGACACATCTGCGCACATCAGAAAGAAGCATGCAGATAACTTGGAGCTCACGAAGCGCATAGTGACGTTACTTCCATCGTCAGCCTCAGTAGTAATCACTACGCCCGAAGAGGCCGCAAATGCACGGGGCGAGAAAGGTGAAGAATCACACAACTTTGGATTTCTGGCCCAGACAAGGACAAGGAAGCCGAAGAATGCGCTGATACACAACTTGATTACCGACCGACCGGCATTCTCATCATCGCTGCCGATTACCAGATTCGCTGCAAGCAAGCCACAAGCTGTCAAGACGGGAACCATGGGTAACATGAACTGGACCAGCAAACCTGTCGTCACACAATCGAGAACAACGCTTGCAAAGCGTGGGATGCCCCTGACGATACTCCCAGATCCGTTCACCAGTCCCTGGGCGCCCACAGCCCCAGGCCAGTCAAGGTTGCGACTGACGGATCTATGCGTCGATCTGCCGCGGCTTGTTCACCTCATTGATGATTCATTCGACAGAAAGTTGGATGTACAGGACTATCTGAACCGCGTAAAAGACAGTCTAGCCGGCATCATAATCGTGGGCGAATACGAAGGCGGTGCCATTCTGACTTGGGAGGCACCCAACCCTAAAAACCTCCCGGCTGATGAGGCATACGCGGAGGCGTATAGGCAGGGCAGATTGGTGCCGTACCTGGACAAGTTTGCTGTGCTCAAGAGGGCACAGGGGGAGGGCGGGATTGCCGACATCGTCTTCAATGCCATGATCCGCACTTGCTTTCCAAAGGGAGTCTGCTGGCGGAGTCGTAAGGATAACCCGGTGAACAAATGGTATGCCGAGCGGTCGAGAGGGTTTAGGAAGCTGGACGATTCCAACTGGAGTATGTTTTGGACAACCGAGTGGGATGATCATAGCAACGCCGACTATGAGGACGTATGTCGCAAGATACAGCCATCTTGGGCGGATAACAAGCAAATAGTAGACTGAATATGAAAATGGAGAACCAGGCTGGTTGAATTTTATCTCAGAAGAGTGACCCGAAGGACTTGCAAGATTAGCTGTAGATAACCAGCGATATGTGATGGTACACTTGGAGGATCTTGTGCTTGACCATTTCTTTGTTTGGCAGAGTCAGTGGTTATTAGTTGTCAATAATCTCCCGCTACCAGATTGACCAAGGTCAGACTACAGTACATTGGCATTGAACATGGAATAGTTCAATATAGCTTTGGGGTTCAACATCAAATTGAATTACCCCCTTGGCACACCATCAATGGCCAACCAAGGCAACCTACCCTGCATTCCATCTAATAAAATGATATATGCGTATCGCCAAAGGTGGTGCGGGGTTTAACTGCACGTGCTCCACGCAACTGTAGCTCCCTGCCAAGGATCTAGGATCCTCGCCGTGGCATTTTACAGGGACAATGGAACTCCACTGAGTTCCTGTTACCCCAGCGCCCTGCCAGTGATCTGTCGCCTTATAGGTCAGGCTTCGACGGGACAGGCTTATGACAAGGGAGCCGGAGGCTACGTAACTGGATTGCTTGGCTTGGCTTTCTGCAGCAGCTTGCATCTCGTATCTCATAGATAATAATCTGGGCCCCAATCTTTCTCAGCTTTCACATGAGAGCCGCACCTTGACATCTCGACTCCAAAATCTTGTTGCAGCTACCAGACACCACATCAACAACCAAAAAACAAAGCTTGCGCTCATCGAACAAAATAAATTTTCGCCATGGATTTCAAGAACTTTGGCAAGAACATCACGTATGTCGATTCAACCCACGTCGGTGCGACGGATAGCTTCCGCTTTGACATGACATCCCATCCCTTGGACTCGCGTTGAAGACCAGCAAAACGACAAGTTCGAAGCTCCGCTGCTAACACCTGTTTTTCGTTGCATGCTGCAGCTCTCTTGGTGCATCGTTCACGCCATTTGCTTCGCGCACCTTTCAGTATACCAAGGAGCAGCTTGGGCAAGTCGAGGACAAGGTAAGCCTGCCTGCAGTCGATGCCGCCCTCCGGCAACATTTTTATTGGGCATCTGAATGAGCACGCACGATTGAATCCTGAGCTGACAAGTGCCATGGTATCTTTATGCGATAGACCCAACTGCCTCCCGACTATATTGATCTCGAGAAGCGGGTGGACGCGCTCAAGGCCGTCCACCAGAAGATGCTGGCTGTCACGTAAGATGAAGCATCCTTGCAGCAAGCTCCCTCTGTCGCAGGTTCATGACTGATTCTGAACATCCAATAGCAACCAATATGCCAATGAGGCCTACGACTACCCGCCCAACATCAAGGAGACGTTCTCTGACCTCGGTCGCACAGTCAGCGAGAAGGTGACGCTCCTCTCGTCGGCCACCAGCCCTGCCGAGGCACAGGCCGCCCTCACGGCACCCCCTACTGCGAAGCCTCAGCCCAAGACCTTCTCACACGCCATCGCTCGCGCATCGCTGGCTAGCAGCCAGACGCTGCACCAGACACACGCAGATGCCGGCGAGGACCCCCTGGCCACGGCGCTTGAGAAGTACGCCTTGGCTCAGGAGCGCGTGGGCGAGGCTCGTCTGGCCCAAGACAACCAGATTCAGCGCAGCTTCCTGGCCGGCTGGAACACGACGCTCAACACCAACCTGCTGTTTGCCACACGCGCCCGCAAGAACGTCGAGAACTCGCGCCTGAGCCTGGACGCTGCCAAGGCCCGCGCCAAGGGTACTACCTGGAAGCTGCCCGCGACCGCGTCGCCGCGCGGTGACGCTGCGGCGCACCATGAGGAGCCAGAGCTCAGCCCTGAGGCGCAGGAGGAGATCGAGAAGGCGGAAGATGAGTTTGTCACGCAGACCGAGGAGGCCGTCGGTGTGATGAAAAATGTAGGTCAAAACCTACTCCAAGCGTTTGGCGGGATACCAAAGGTCATAAAAAATATTCAAAGTGCTAACACTACAATTCCCAGGTCCTTGACACCCCCGAGCCGCTCCGTAACCTCGCCGAGCTCGTGGCTGCACAGATGGAGTACCACAAGAAGGCTCACGAGATCTTGTCAGAATTGGCCCCTCTGATTGAGGGACTGCAGGTTGAACAGGAGGCAAGTCGTGCTTCTGCTTTTGCAATGCACTGATCACGTGCAAAACTGTTGACTAATGGCCAATCGTGCCTCATGTACTGCCTACATAATTGCTGACTTGTCCCGGGATTTGATATCGCTGTGTAGGCGAGCTACCGTAAGAGCCGTGAGAGCGCCTCTTGAATGTAAACCCTCGGGTGCATAAGACAATATTATACAGTTGTCAAGGGATGGGCGTGACACGCCATCTGGCAAATTTTCTGTTTAAGGACTGTTTGGGTTCTTGTAGCTTGGTTTTCCGAAGGATCTTTGCCGTGCTCAAAGAGTAGCTAGGAGCTCATCGGAACTGCAGTAGCCTAGACTCGGGGCCTGCATTGCGGTATTAATCGCGATGCGGAGGGTGGGACAAGGCATCCCATTAGCGTTTCAGTGGCAGTGTCATTATTTTTGTTCGCCTAGTTTGTTATTGGATCTAGATATCACAAATGCCCGATGCATTATTAACAGTATCGAGATGCTATTTAATTCTGAGTAAAAAATATGTGGTTTTAAAAAGGTATGGGCTTTGTTTGTACAAGTTTGCATTGAAATATTTAGTCTAGGTATTTTACCTGCACAGTAAGTAATTGATACTAGGAATACGAACAGTTTATTTGGACGCCACTTGTGGCGTCATACTGCACCAATCAATTGCGTTGCGCATCAAAGATGAGTCTCCGCAAGAGCTTTTGAGCTCCACTCTACGTGTAGCTCGTTGTCTGCAACATCATCACCGCCGACAGTCATCGTACATATCAACCCAAAACAAATGAGCAAATGTAATTTGATTACCACCATAGAGCACTAAATACGAACAAACTCGGTCGCAAATCGCAAATAATCGCCAAAACACTTTCATAATGGCAAGTCATTTGCCCCTCTACCATTTCTCTGGCCATTCTGCTAACATTTTATCACTTGCGTTCAGCTTCCCCTCGGGCTCCTCAACGCGGCCCAGGGTCACGCGATGATGGTGGAATTGAAGAACGGCGAAACCTTGAATGGACACCTGGTTCAGTGCGATACGTGGATGAACCTCACTCTGAGGGAGGTGGTGCAGACGAGTCCGGAGGGCGACAAGTTCATGCGGCTACCAGAGATATACGTCAAGGGAAACAACGTACGTATAGCTGGCTTCAATCAAGTCGCATGACGCCTGAACACACATATGGGAGGAAAGAAGAAAAAAACGAATCGAAACCCGCTAACTGCTTCCCACTGCAGATCAAATACCTCCGCGTTCCCGACGAAGTCATAGACCAGGTCAAGGAGCAACAGCAGCAACACCAGCAGCAACATCAACAACACGGACAGCAGGGCGGCTTCAGGGGAGGAAGGGGAGGCGGCTCAAGAGGTGACCACCGCGGCGGAGGCGACAGGGGACGGGGCGGCCGAGGTCGGGGAGCCGGGCGTGGCCGGGGGAGGGGAGGCGCTTAGGTCAGGAGCATTCAAAACAACAAACAAACAAGGGCGTGCATGTGGGGAAACCCTGATGGCCGCGAAGACTACGAATGCCCATACTCGAAATATCTTGTGTGACCTGATGAGCAGTGTGGCGGAAACCTCTGGTCACAAAACCCTCGCCACCAAGAGAGTTTGTTCAGTCTTGGGGGCTGTGGTTTGGCTGATGATCTGATGGCGATATCCCGGTCAAGAGGGGCGGGACACGCCGGGCATCGAAGGCGACGGTTTATTTGGCAGGTTTGAATGGCGGCATCAGACGTGTGCATTGTGGAAATAATGTCAAGGGCTACCACTTCAATCTGACTCTGATCGAAACCGAGCGGAGAGGGACTAGATAAAATGCATGATACCCTACCAGCGGGCTTATATGGCTTTGACCTATAGATAATGTATTTCTAGGGAAAAGAGCAAAAGAGCCGTTTCGGACACAATTCATTTGAGAAAACTGGGAAACAAACATAAGAGTATATGCCGGGGCTTGGTAACTGCCCGGCATCCTAGAGCGAGTGAGTAAGTAAATGCTAATTAATACTATGTAATTTCCTACTCGAGTTCTCTTTAGAATGCCGGAGGCCCCGGAAGTGGGTCAACCGCCTTTTCTTCTCCGGAGTGGGGTTTTTCGGAGGCCGATAATTTTCAAGCTACTGTATTCTATAGCATCTAATCCTATTTGCGGAACGCGTCCGATCGCGCACAACCAAACTCCAAAGTCACAGAGAGAAAGAAAGAAGAAGAAAAAAGAACCAGTTGGCTTCGATTGAAACACCAGCCAGCCATACATAGCTAGCTGTCTACCTTTGAAATGCTGTCCATGTGCGCAAAATAATGCTCAAGACTGGCGTCACCGTCGACGTGCTGTGGCGCGGGCTGTGGCCTAAAACGACGCTTAACAGTCTGGCTCCGGCGCGAGCCCGAAGCTCTACACAGTCTGTCTTTCCCGAATCGAACACTCGATGGCGCCATGAGCGTATTCTATGTCTCAATGCCAGGCATTATTCCTACAGCTCGAAACCAGCATTTACGAAATTCACTCGGAATAGGCCATCCAATCGGCCATACTCGACCACAGCCTCCGAAATAGAAACACCACGGCCGCTCCCCAGATTACTATACGAACATGTCGACGTACCTGTGAATCTGATAAGGAACAGGCAGACTAGAAACCTGCCCCAAGTCATCCGCAACCTCGCCGAGTATCCCACCAAGGTCAGGGATGACGGGACCGTTCGCATCAGATGCGAGGATATCCTGGCATTCCTGCGCGACCTCCGCGACGAGAGGCCCGAGAGCTCTCGCGTGCCCGAATTCTGGGCCCAGGTGCTGAAGCCATGCATTGCCGGCATTGAACCGCTCGTCGAAGATGCTCTCCTGCGGGCGCAAATCCGCCACGAGGGGAGTTGCGAGGTTGTCACTCATGTCCTCAGTGAGGCCCAGGAGGCGGGCTACCACCCGACTTCAACAACCCTCCATCTTGCCCTACGCGTACGTCAAAAGCAGAAACGAACCAGAATCATGTTTGCGGGAGGCGGGTGCCTGGACTGGCCGATCTCGAATCTTTGTTAACACTGTGTGCTGCATTCACAGGCTTTAGCTATACACCCTGACTACATACTGCGAGACCGGCTTCTCGAAATCATGAAACACCGGTATATTGAATTGACACCCAATGGCCATGTGAGCGTGGTCTTGGGCTTGCTGCGTGACGGGCAGTACGAGATGGCCATCGACAAACTAGAGCAGATTATCCGAGAAGACGTCGAGGTCCCGACATGGGTTTACGACATCTTTTTATTCGTCTTTGCTGAGCTGGGCTTCCATGACGAGGTCATCAGAATCATCAATCACCACCGAATTAATCGCAAAGGGACCGATTTGGACTGGCCCTCGGCCAGCACGTGCTACTTCCTCCTCGACAAGTGCTCAAAGGCATATCACTACGACAGCACAAAGTTCATCTGGAACTTGGCGGTGCCCAAGATGTTTAACCCCCCGGACGGTGTCTTGGAGAACGTTCTTTGCACCGCGGCCAAGGGCCTCGACCCGATACTGGGTTCTCAAGTAATCAGGTTGCTGGCGACCCGCGGGAACAAGCTGTCTTTGCACCACTACGAGCCGCTGATTGCCTGCTATGCCGGGGCTGGTGACGAGGAGAAGGCGTTCAATGTGCTGTGCATCATGAACCGGGCCGGCATCAAGCCGGAATCAGGCAGCACACGGCCCCTTTATCATCTACTCAAGAACAGGGAAAAGCACGAACTCCTGGAGACGGTCAGGCTGCTCTTTCGGCTCAAGTCGCAGGGAGACGTGCCCATTGCGGCATTCAACGTCGTCCTGGAGGCGATGTTCGGGAAGACCGGACTCGGTGAAGCCCTGGACTTTTACCGCCGAGTGAGGCTCATCGTCAAGTCTGGTCCCGACGTCGAGACCTTCAACACTATGCTGCGTATGATCTACACGGAGACGCCGGAACGCAGCCTCGAGACGCTTGAGTTTTTGCTGGACGAAATGAAGGCCATCGGGATCCTGCCAGACAGGTTCACGTACGAACATGTGATCCACAACCTGGCGCGCTCCGCGAAGCCCGAACTCGCGCTCGAGTACCTGCAAGAGATGAGCCGGACGTTCCACAGGAAAATGGGCAGAACGGGCTGGATCACCAAGGTCAATGCCTTGGGGCTGTTCAGAACCTTGACCGAGGCTGGTCTCGTCAAGGAAGCCGAGGACCTCATCACCGAGTCGAATGCTCGTGGATTGAAGATTAAAAACGTATGGCGTGAGTTGGACAGGCCTGGTATTCGCTCCGGCTTGGTGAACCCCAACTCCTATTCAGACTAGATCCCGTTCTAGTCCTACATGTCCGACACGGGGGCAGCATCACAACCATGGGACAGGAGCACTACAAATTACCACAATTCTGAGGGGCTTCCTTTTTTTCACATCACATAGATTTTACAACAAGCTACTACAAGACGCCTGCATCGATTGCGTGGTTCAGCTATGGGAGGTGATTGGATGGGGTTGTGATGTTGAAAGAAGAAATTTATTGCATCTTCATCCCAACTTTTTTTTTCGGGTTTAGCACTGATAATGTTGCAGTTTTAAGGCCCGTCGATCAGTTATGCCTTGCCGTTTTAATTCGTCTGGCTTGCGGCAAGCTTCCAGGAACGCCACCGGAGTTATGGCTGGAGTTTTCGGAGCTATGGCGGACGCCTGGCCGTTTAGACATGCAAAAAAGAAAGAAAGAAAGAAAAAAACCGTTGAAGACAGGCACAGAAAAAAAAAGAAAAAAAGAAAGAAAAAGAAAGAAAGAAACATTTACTACTAATTGTCAATGGCTATTCGCCGACCCGAAACTCGTTCGTTCCCCAAAAGATTTTCGTGCCCCTTTGAAGAAAATATCGCTGGTGTGTTTCCGAGTTTCGACTCAAGATGTGTTCGGTATGACTGGATGTTTCCCTGGCTGTCTAGGAACCTATACTAGAACTAGACTAGACCTAGAACTATTACAGATCTAGATTGCATCCCCTGTTACTTGCTTGTAAGGTGTCAGCCGTGTTGTTTATTAATGCCTTTGCTGGACTAGACTGGATCAAGTTGGTCGTGTTTGTCTGTGTGTACCTACAATACGGCACAGAACAGCACTTGTTGGGAACATAATAATTTTGTTTAGTTCTAGTGCCTCTTTTTTTTTTCTTTTTTTTTTTTGTGCTGACATACTGCAAAGTAGATTTCTAAGCCGAGCCAATTCAGGTTCCATCTAGCCTAGCTCTACTTCTAGCTCTAGCTCTAGCTCTAGCTCTAGACGTGCCTAACAGGCCCCTTTTCCATACGTACAAACAGAAAGTAAGGCTGATTTATGGGGGTCAGTACTACCCAACAACGTCTTTGCGCAGGAGATACCCAAGGTAGGTAGGTATCCAGCCATACTTGATGTGGAAAACAAAAAGGGGGCGGGCCTAACGCACCCAGGTTCCCAAACGTCATGACAAATTAACCCCGACTTGCCGTCTCACTCATGTCATGTAAGTCGAATCGGGTAGCGGTCCTTTCCATGTCGAAGCTAAGCCTCGCCTTGAATCGCCGCGTTCTGATTCGGCAATACGCACTCATTCCTGGAGATAACGACATGCCAAGGCAGAAAAGCACAACACGCAAGTGCAGTTTAGTCTAAAGTCCGTACGCAAGTCCTCAACATACCTGTCTTTTTTCTGTCTCTTTCTCTCTCCCCTCATATCAAGTGAGAAGGAACCCCAAGAAATATTAAACTAGATTGGTAATCTCCGTCAGTGTCAGATCGCGTCTTCCCGCCGCCCTGGCTGACGGTAATCGGATCTATCTCCCTAGTTCTGTAGCTTGCTTCGTAAATACGTACAAGACCAAAAGACGTGCTTAGAATGCAATAGCATACCACCGACGATAAGACAATACATCCTTTCGTGATACACTGGAAACACTCATTTCAAACCACGTAGGACTTCTCGAGGATTACGAGTATAAAAGATGGCGTCTCTTCCTGTGAAACTATTTCTTGGTTTCGTCAATGACTATCAGACACAGCAGCAGCACGACTAGTGGGTCAGACAGACTTACACGCACTTCCTCTAGCCACCATCAATATACTATATACAGAAGAGTATACAAAATACCTGCCGGCCCTTCTCTAAATACTGGTCCTGCCGCACTTGAAAAAGCGGTGCAGTGAACCACCGTCCCGCCCACACAAATAATTTCCCCAAAAAGGGAAAAAAAAAACAAAAGAAAAATACACAACCCATCAACACACCACCACAATGGTTTCCAGTATCCGAGACACCGCCATGGGCGCGGGAATCCGACTCATCACCAAGAACAAGCTGTTAAAGTACCCCGAAGAGCAAGAAAACTTTAAACTCCCCGCCCAGTGGCTCCGGCTGCTCGACAGCAGTGCCACCGGCGACCAAAATTCCGATGGCAGCCTCACTAGAGAAAAGACGGCCGAGGCGCGCACAGGTTCGTTGGGCTCCGAGAGCAGCACGGTATCAGACGACGAGGAAGCTCAAGCAGCCGGGAGCAGCTCGGCCGCGATGCGAAGGGTGCAGTCGATCCCCATAGTCCCCATGACGACGAGGTCGGGCGACATCCTCGTCGACTGGTACACGACAGATGACCCCGAGAACCCCCTGAACTGGAGCAGGATGCGAAAGGCCATGGTCACGGCCATCTTGTGCATCTACACCTTTGTCGTCTACATGTCCTCGGCCATCTATACCACATCTGAACACGGCGTGATGGAGGAGTTTGGAGTGACCTCGGTCGAGGCAGGGCTCGGTCTGGCCCTGTTCGTGCTCGGTTACGGCGTGGGACCCTCGATCCTGAGCCCGCTTTCCGAGCTGCCCTCGGTCGGCCGCAACCCGCCCTACATCGCCAGCATGTTCATCTTTGTCATCATCTCCATCCCCACCGCGCTGGTCACAAACTATCCGGGCCTGATGGTGCTCCGCTTCCTGCAGGGCTTCTTCGGGTCGCCTTGCTTGGCCTCGGGGGGTGCCTCCATCATGGACATGTACGGCTTCGGGCTCGACCTCCCCTACCCCATGATGGTGTGGACCGTCTCGTCCTTTTGCGGCCCGGCCCTGGGTCCTCTCCTCTCAGGCTTCAGCGTCCCCGTCCTGGGCTGGCGCTGGTCCCTCCTCGAGATCCTCTTCGCCTCGGCCCCCGTCTTCCTCATCATGTTCGCCTTCCTCCCCGAGACGTCGAGCGACAACATCCTGCTCCGCCGGGCCCGACGCCTTCGCGCCCTCACAAAGTCGGACCGCTTCCAGTCCAAGGCCGAGATCGAGCAGAAAGAGATGACCTTTGGCGCCATCCTCGCCGACGCGCTCATCAAGCCCATGGAGATCAGCATCAAGGACCCCGCCGTTGCCTTTGTGCAGATCTACACGGCCATCATCTACGGCATCTACTACTCCTTCTTCGAGGTGTTCCCGCTCGTCTTCCCCGTCTTCTACGGCATGAGCGCGGGCCAGGTCGGCCTCGTCTTCCTCTGCATCCTCGTGGCGGCGGCCCTGGGCATGACCACCTACGCCTCCTACCTGGCCTTTTACATGCACCCGCGCATCCGTGCCCACGGCCACCCGGCGCACGAGACGCGCCTGGTCCCCGCCCTAGCCGCCGCCTTCGGCCCGACCATCGGCCTCTTCATTTTCGCCTGGACGGCCCGCCCGGACGTGCACTGGATCGCGCCCACCGTGGGGATCACCATGTACGGCGCCGCGGGCTTCGTGGTGATGCAGTGCCTGTTTTGCTACATCCCGCTGTCGTACCCGCGCTACGCCGCGAGCCTGTTTGCCGCAAACGACCTCTGCCGCTCCGCCTTGGCCTTTGCCAGCGTCCTGTTCGCCAGGCCGCTCTTTGCAAACCTCGGCGTCGCCCGCGGTGTCACCCTCCTCGCCGGCCTGAGCGTCCTCGGCATCTTTGGCATGTGGGCCCTGTGGATTTTCGGCGCCAGGCTGAGGGCCATGAGCAAGTTTGCCGTGTCCGAATCGGATGAGATTGTCGCTGCCGAGCAAGAGAAGCAGTGAATACTGACGAGAAGAAAAAAAGACATGATTGTTTCTTGGGCTTGACTTTATGGGTTATAATGCTAAGGAGTTCAGTGCAGAGGAACTTTTGTTATACCTTGTTACCAGTGTGCGCTCTTGACCAGGGCCTGAAACTACATGGAGAATTCGTACGAAGGCGAATCAGACTCTAGACTATTCTATATTCTAGATTTAAATATCTTGCTTTCAACCTGCAACTGTTTCGGTACAGCTTACCTGTGTTTCTTGACTCGAGTCCACGGCATCACAGCACTTGATTGTGACTATCTGGAGTAAAAGGCCTTAGTCTAGAGACACAGGCTGGTCATAAATAGAAGCCATGAGATATCATATTCTAGGGTATTTACTAACTTACCAACGTCACATTTGTACCCTCATTTCGCAGGGGCCAAGGGCTCCCAAAACCCATAAGAAGAATATAGAATAAATACTGGCGAGGTACCAAGTCAACAGACGGTAAAAATAAAGGCCAAGAATTGTCATTGTGATGAATTTAAATGACCAATGGCGCGACACATCAGTGTAATGGGTATCATTTGATCGCAAATTGTAATAATAATGAAAGACAACAGAAAGTAATGGTTCACGTGGGATGTAGGATAATCAGCGGCCGTGGCTGTTTTGCATAAGATTGTAGAGCGTGTCGTTTGCATCCATGTGTCCGTAATTGTTATCCGATATGTTCATCGACCTGTGCTGAGAGCCGTGCGATGTCGAGCTTCCGGCATGAGTAGCGTCGTAGCCACTGTTGACGGCTTGTTGAGGGTTGACAACACCTCGTATCCGGCTGGATTGCTATTTGTCGCCGCGTAACCATACCATCCTTGCTGCTGTTATTGCTGCTGCTGTTGCTGCTGCTGCTGCTGGCTAGAGGTCGATTGTGGCTGCCGCCCATAAGACGTATAACTCTGCTGCTGCTGCGTCTGTGGCTGCGAGTGGCTCTGCTGGCGATGCTGCTGCTGTTGCTGCTGATGGTAGGATGCACGAACCGAGCTTCTGGTGGCATGTGGCGAGGTTGGCCGCACGTTGAACCCCTGTATGGCACTCGACTGCGACATGGGCGCTGTCTGGGCTGTACGGCTTGCGTTGGATGGCGCCGAATTTTTGTTATAAGTCTTTGAATTTTGGACCTGCGGTGCGGTAGCAGACGGCCATTGGTTGCTGCTATTGCTGGTCGACGAAGTATAAGAAGTCGAGGTAGGCTGGGTCGCAGGATTGCTGTAGGTCTGCGTTGTAGGCCTGTGAGAGCTGGCATTGTGAGTGTTGTAATTGTCGTATGACGTATAAGCCGTTGTGTTATTAGAGGCAGGTTGGCTGGAATACGAGGTGTGGCTGGTGCCATTTCCAGCGCTGCCGCCAGCTTGACTAGTGCCTGTTGATGTGAATGTGTTATTGTCGTTGCTGCTGCTATTCCCATAGTATTGGGTGTGGGAATCCTGCGCAGTGGTACCCACAGAGGCAGACACGGAGGAATAAGAACTAGACATGGTCGACGCTCCATAGTCAGAAGAGTTGCTGATAGCCACAGGCTGGTATTCCCGCGTAGCCGCTGGCCGCTGGCTCTGTTTTGAGCTAGTCCTGACCGGCTGCGACGGTTGCGTCTGTGGAGAAGGCTGACTTGGTCGTTGCATAGCAGCCTCAGACAAAGCCGCAGCTTCACGCAAACCTTGACTGTGTCCCTGAGAGACAAAGTCTGCCGAGTTCATGGATGTCCGGGACCTGCTTCTAGTGTGTGCCTGGTACCCATGATTCGCAGTATCCTGTCCCTGTACCGGCTGCGTGGGCGGAGCAGTGTTGGATAAACTCGCCCATGAGGTACTATCCGGAGCCGGATGGTCTGCTACTTTATGCTGGGTACGTTGAGCTGTGGGGAGACTCCGGCGACCCGTCTTGGGTAGGCCGGTGGCTTGGTGAGTCGGGGTAGGTTCTTGAGTTGGCAGTGGTGGTTGAACCGGTTCTTCCATTACCGCTTCCGGCACATGAGGTGCATGGCTTGCACGGCTTTCAAACCCGGTGTGTTGGGGATATTCTAAGCCCGACGTAGTCAAGGTTTGCTCTCTAGGCTCCTCAACTGGTTGGGATTGGTAGCTCGACGCGTTCTCGTCAGGAGTCTGAGTCTGAGTCTGAGTATCGGTCCAGTCCGTGGCCGTAGTTTGCTGTCCGAACCCAGGAGAAGGTAGGCCATCTGGCTCTTCCTCCTCCACTACCGGAGGCGGTGCTGGAGCTGGAGGAGGTATTGGTGCAACGACCGGTTCAGGTGTTGACTCAATATGCTGCTCTGACTTTGCGTTGCCTCTCGGTCCCGTGGGAATTTCTTGCCGATAATGGCATTGAATGTTGGCCATGCGACATTGCTCGCAAGTGGGTTTGGTTTTGGAGCACTACAAATGATTTGTGATTTTTTGATTAGCAAAATATCCTGCAGACGCTCAGTATATGCATATTGGTTTCTTACCAGAGTCTTGGCATCTCGACAAGGGTCGCATTTGCCGCGGGTTAGCTTCTGCTTCTTGGTCCCACTTGGAGTTGCGGCTTCGCCAGACTTAGCACCGGCCAGAGACTTCTTTGCCGACTTCTTCTTCTTCTCCTTTGTTGTGGAGCCTGCAGTTTCGGCATCCGAGGAGTCTGCGGCGTCCGAGCTAGTTGCTGAAGCTGGAGTCGACGGTGCAGAACTTGCCTGTGCGTCCTTATTCGGGTGTACGATCCTCAGCCGCTCGGCACCATATTTGACCAACATAGCAAGAGATTCTCGCTGAAGTTCAGGGGACTGATTGGAGAATATGTTGAATTGCTCTTCAGACAGCGTGGCGGGATCTATGCCGCTAGCAATGAGCAACCCGTTGGCATGGTCACGCCTCCTGTCCGCCTCTCCAGGTGGAAGATCGAGCACATGAACGTTGACGGCAGATGTATCTGTATTCGCATTATTTGGTGCCTCAGCTACCGCTGGCTCCTCGTTGACCGTGGCCTGAGACTTTTTCGGCTTTGAAGTCCGCTTCTTCTTGGTTGATGATATAGCCTGGCTGGCTTCAGGAGCACCATCGCCCACAGGAATCTCTGCCGGTGGACCATCCGCTACGATGATGGATGCCTCTGTTGTCTCGCCTTGTCCGCTTGTCGATTTGGTGCCTGCCTTGCTCTTCTTTTTCTTCTTTTTGGCAGGCGTTGCTGCTTCGCCGTCGGTAGTTGGTGCATCACGTTTCTGAGTCTGAGCCAGCGTTGGCTCCGGGGGCGGCGTGAATATCTCATAAAGCTCCGCGACCGTTTTGTGAAGAGGCATGTGGCTGTATTTGACCTCAATTTCCATGTTGGTTCTCTTGAAGTGAATCGTCAGAGAACCACGGCAGTCGAACGCTGGCCGACTCATCAGGGTAGCGTTCAGTCCATCCTTCCCGCTAGAGAGTCCAACCACGGGCAGCGTTTCCTTGGCATGCTGTCGCTGCCATACCTGTAGGGAATCCTTGCAGATATATTCAAAAGTCCATCCGGATGATGCACGCGCGATAGTCCTAACGTTCCAAGACGAATCGACCTCCCCGGGCGATGACAAAGCCGCTGCGATCAGTTTGGCGACGGCGCGCTGTAATACTTGGTCGTCCTGGGGCTGGTTGACAAGCGCATCATGGGTGGTTATCTGGCGCTGGTACTGGCCGTTTCCGAGAGCCAAAACTGTCTGGTTGTGACCGGCGAAGGGGCGCGCCCCGCCGATTAACGACGCCGCACTTTCCAAGGCAGCGTTCTCGGCCTCGTTGACAACGACGAGGAAATGGGCTGTCGAGGGGAATTTGAATTTCGCATCTACATGTTCTGCTTTCGTCTCGCTCGTCTTGGGCAGCAGTATCCCATCGAGCTGTTTGCGGATATCCTCGGTCGAGTAGCAGACATGGTGCGAACCGGCGGCCGCGTCGTCGTTGAGGAAAGCGAAGGCGTCCATGGTCGCAGCTGTTTGACTGCTAGGCCAGCATCGGTTGTCATCGCCTTTACCATGTAGCTAGCTAGATGGCTACATAGCTAGCTGTGCAGTCAATGATAGCAAGCGCCGGCGGCTATATCTTCAAGCCAATTCGTTATGCTGAAATTTCCATGTCGGCTCTGTTCGCGGTCCTTGAATTGAAGTGTGTAAGTTGGTCCAAAACGCGAAAGTGGAGCCAGCGCGTCTGTGTAATTCTTTATGTATTAACGTCACTCACGTGGGGTACAACTTTTACCTTGTACAGGGCCCAGCCGACAGATCAGGTATTTACCCCGGCCTTGCTTTCTCCAAAAACAACTCAACCTTGACAGCGATTTTTGTTTTTGTTTTTTATCGTCCCTACTCCATCCTGGTAAGTATACATTACATTGCCTTCCAGTCATGGTCTTGTGTTTTCTCCGGAAAAGTCTTATTTACGCAGACTGTGCTTGTGATGGAGGATCATCATCCACCACAACTAGAAAGCACATTGTCTACTGTGAGCTATTATTTGATTTTACACATTTCCTAATTTCATACTAAACCATAGAATTCGCAAACCAAAACACCTACGCCCAACATGCATCCTGTACAACCCAAACCCATGTTTACAAATTCACAAAGCCCTCTCATGTCCTTCTCAGGCATACGGCATCATCCAGATCATTCACAAATTACTCTCTATCCACTGCTCCAACTTCTCAACAAGCTCAGCCTTCTTCCCCACAGGACTGATGCCCTTGGATGTCAATATGGCCTTGAGATCGGCTACCGTCATCTTGCCAAGCTTGTCTTGCTGATGCGCCACCTTGAGCTGTGAATCACTCGTAGCAGCACCTCCTTTGGCTGATGTGGCTACCGCAATCCTCGATTTCTTGACCGGCTTCTTCTCATCCTCGTCATCTGCCTCATGTTCTCTCTTCAATGCCCGCTGTCCCTGTGCAACCTTGGCAGCATCTTCAAGGTCTTCGTTCATCTCGGCAATGGCGCCGCCCACGCGCTTTGCGATGGCCTTGAACTTGGGCAGAGTCGGGTCTTCGCCATGTTCTGGCACCTCCTCATCCAGTGCGAGTGCCTGTAAGATCTTGTAGTGCCACTGCAAGGCCGGATTTGGATATCTGGCCGGGTCATAGGTTCCCTTTGGTAGGTGAAGGTTGCCTACTACCTTTCGCATCTTTGCCGTCAGCTCTTCCGGCGCCTTGATCTTATCCCTCTTGTCCGCCCCTCGGAGGTCATCGGCAAACGGGAGAGTGCATAGCCAGAGTCCCGCAGGGAGGAATTTTGTGCCGGACTCCTCATCCGAAGGTCTCTTAGACGGGATAATAGCCACCAACACCGGGTTGGCGTTTACGCGCGCGACGAACCATGCCAATCCAACCTTGTCATCTTTAAGCAGCTTTTGCCACAGAGCCGAAAACACGCGGGTTGAACCAACATGATCCTCCTCTGCCGGAAATATGTAGGTCGACTTCTTGATCGATGCCCATTGTGGAATCATGGATCGTGGCTTGAAACCAATGATACGAAGGACATGGCCACCCCAGTCTTTGAGCTGCGCCGTCTCTTCAGGTGTGAGATGGATATAGTCTCCTCCGAATTTGTACGCCTTTTTCAGTTCCGACTTTTCTACTGTCCTTGAGCTGTCGGACACCTCCATTTTTGTAGTTTCTGGCAAGGCAAGCTCTGCCTTTTCGCCGGCCGTATGAACCCATGTTGTTCGCGCCGGCTTTTGAACATGCAACGGAATGTAGCCCTTGACCGAGATGGTCAAACCTGGTGCCACTTCAAACGGAAGGTGAGAGAAATAAGCACGTTTTGGCGTCTGCTTTGAGTTGATATTTGAGATGAGAGAGGTCAGAAGATTCAGACCATCGCCTGACTTGGCGTGCTTGATCTCGTCTGCTTCTGCCGTCGGGTCACGGTATATGATGTCCTGTTTTTGCGTTAGTCATGACCTAGTACATAAGATGCACAAAACTCGAAGGCTCATTATTGTGCAGTTGTAGCAAAGGCTGATCCTGCTGCGGCGACTCACATCGTAAAATTTAGCCAAATCAAACTTCTGATCACTATTGCTGATAGGGAACAGCTCGATAATGACTCCAAGATCGTAAAGATCCTTGGCTCGGACTGCAGCAGACGCCCGAGCTGCCTTGTCTCCCGAGTGTGGGTCGTCATTGTCTGTGATGATAAAGAGACGCCGAGAGCCAAAATTGGGCGCCTTGGTTGTGAAAGTCTGGTTTGCACAAAACAGCACATTGGCCATAGTTGCAGGTTCCTTGGATGGCACCAGAGCGCCATCTGGGTCCTCGCCCTCCTCAACCAGGCTCCTGAGCATCTTGACATCCTCCGCCTCCGGTATGTCAAGATCCAAGTAAAGGTAGCAGTGCGGGTAAGACCCACCACTGGTAACGTCACGCAGCTTTGTGCGTTCCGTGTTGAAGAGCAGAATTCCCATCATGTCTTTTGGCGACGCAATGATGCGTTGCTGCATGATCTGGTTGGCACATTTAAGCGCCGCGGTAAGAGGACTGTCATTATCCGCCTTCTTGGAGCTGCTATGCTCAGGCTCCTCCAGCATTGACTTGCTCACATCAATGGCGAATATGATGGCATCTTTCTGGGTTTTGTAATCCTGGATGTTTGTCAGTACATGATCTCCGGGCGGTCTCTCCAGGTGATGTGAGTGACAAACAGTTTCGTCCATTTCCTCATCAGCTTCGACATCATCTTCCATATCTTGACGGTATTTATCCGCAGCCATGATTGTGGCGTCGTAGATGAGGTTTGGCTATTTCCTGGTCTCTTTTCTTTTCTTCTTCTTGTTGTCCAGATAATTGATGCTCAATGAATCCCGAGTTGCTATAGGGTGGGTATGAGAAAGGTGGACGCGACTTACTCTAGGCAGCAACGCGGATCCTGGTCTTTGAAGCGCGCAGTCACGTGTTTATCGGCACGATCGATCGGTCTCATCGATCCTCGCTCGTTCGGCCCCTGTTGTCGTCTCGCCTGTCTGATTCGTAATGGCTGTCAATTGGCAGGGGGAGCTTCTCCGTAGTGGGGCGCGCATGGAAGAAGGTTGTACCAGTGTTCTGAGATCATCGCAAAGACGGCGTCTTTGACAATTCCGCCCCAAAAAAGTGACTTTTGGACTTTTCCCGGGCTCTCCGACAAGCGCAAAACCTGCCACAAATCTATTCGTCGTGGCGTTTCTCGCTCTTTATTTACATTACAGAATTTTGTCTTGACAAGTCCGACATATCCCCTCAGCATTGCCGGTAATTGCTGAATCGTTTCCAAGAGTGAGCTCAGGTACCTACCTACCTACCTACCTCGCCTAGGTAGCTTATCCTATTCAGCTATAGCAGCAGGAGGTTTCCTTCCCCTGTGATCTATACTCGCAATAATGGTGGCGATGCGCCAACCAGCAAGGCAGCTTTGCCAAACGCTTTCGCAAACCGGATCATCTCGCTTTGCTGCCAATGGCCTGAGGACATTACCTTCGTCGGCTATCCAGACCAGGGCATTCGCGACGCCGGTGCCGCCCGTCACCCAAGATGCCACAGGATCCAAGGGGCCAACGGCCATGGTCTTTTTGAACATGGGTGGCCCCTCCACCACTGAGGAAGTCCACGACTTCCTGCTCAGGCTCTTTGTATGCCAATAACCTGACCATGGATAAAGTTTGAAAACATTAGCACTAACGTACATTCCGATGTTGCCTGCTTGACAGTCCGACGCCGACCTGATCCCCTTTGGCCCGTTGCAAAAGTACCTGGCCCAATGGATTGCGAAGCGAAGAACACCCAAGATCCAGGACCAGTATGCAGCCATTGGCGGTGGCTCGCCGATTCGTAAATGGTCCGAGCACCAGAACGCCGAGATGTGCAAGCTGCTCGACAAGATCTCGCCCGAGACGGCGCCGCATAAACCCTACGTCGCCTTCCGCTACGCGAACCCGCTGACCGAGGAGATGTACAACCGCCTTTTGGCTGACGGTTTCGGCAACGGCAAGGGCGGTAGGGCGGTTGCATTCACACAGTACCCGCAGTACTCGTGCTCGACGACGGGGAGCAGCCTGAACGAGCTGTGGAAGTGGAGGCAAAGGCTTGAGGGCAAGTCGGCAGAGGCTGATGGTGGTTCATCCACTGCGCTCTCAAAGGTAAACGATGGCACAATACAGTGGAGCGTCATCGACCGATGGCCCGTCCACGCGGGACTGGTGGAAGCTTTTGCCCAGAACATTGAGGCGAAGTTGGCCGAATACCCAGAAGAAAGGAGAAACAAGGTCGTGTTGATGTTTTCGGCCCACAGTCTACCTATGACTGTGGTAAACAGAGGTGAGTTTTATTCGTTTACACGCTCGGGGTCGACAGACGATGGCGTATACTAACAGTCGAACAGGAGATCCATACCCCGCCGAGGTTGCAGCCACCGTCTACGGCGTGATGCAGCGATTGGGATTCTCAAACCCCTACCGTCTTTGCTGGCAGTCTCAGGTTGGTCCCCAGCCATGGCTGGGACCTCAAACGTCAACGTCGGTCGAGGAATACGTTTCCAAGGGTCAGAAAGACATTGTTCTGATCCCGATCGCATTTACATCTGACCACATCGAGACGTTGTTTGAGCTCGACCAAGAAGTTATTGGAGACTCGGGACACCCCGATACGGTCAAGCGCGTAGAGAGTCTCAACGGTAGCCAGGTCTTTATCAAGGCCTTGGCTGATATTGCCAAGGAACACCTCCACAGCGGCCTTGCTTGCTCGACTCAGATGGGTCTGCGCTGCCCCGGCTGCAAGAGCGAGAGGTGTTTGGAATCAAAGAAATTTTTCGCCGGCCAGCAGGCGAGGTTCTCTGGTGCATGAGGACCGCCCGTGGTTTGAGCCTGCCTATCGGCGTTTTTTTTTTCTTTTATTGTTTTATTCTTTGTTGTGATATACATCTTATGTAGACATATTTGAGCATTAGGGAAAGCAGACCATCATTTGTCGGAATACTGACAGGCTTAGACAAAAGTCTCAAGACCTCATGTATATTACCAAGTCATGTGGACAAAGACTAAGTTGACAGGTGAGCCAACAACGACATTTACTCAGTGAACTGAATCTAGGGCAATACCGACCGGGTTTGCAGCTTGACGCTGCTTGCTTCCATAGTGGGAGATCATAACGCCGAGAAGCTCGTAGAGAGTGCCGGCTAGCAGAAAAATGGCAATTACCTGGCCAAACGTCCACTCGCTCTCGTCGGCCGACACATCGTTGACATTGATCATCTGCTCCAGCGACACGATGGCATAGATGGAAAACGCCAAATATGCCACGACGCGCAAAACCTCGGAGACGTAGTCGTCTTCCCCGGCGTCCATGTCCGAAGTCGCCTCTGAGTTGGAATCATTCCACGTAACGTAACAGTGGCCGCCCAGGCACGAGATGCCATTCCTATGTCGACGAACGCCCCCACCCAACGACTCGTCTCCCGCGCGCCGCCGACACGCGCTGCAGCACAGCGCGACGCCCAGCGAGGGGATGCCGAGGAGCAAGAGCACGGCAAAGGCACCGGGCCCCACGGCGAGTGTGGTCAGGGCGACGTAGCGGAAGACAGGGCCTGCGGCGCGGACCCTGACGCCAAAGACGACGTAGACGGTCGAGGCGTTGCACTCAGGCTGCGGGCCCAGGGTCGGGGCGTTGACCCAGACGTAGACGTTGAAGGCAACGTAGACGACGACGGCCGCGGCGACGATGACAGCGTCGACGGCGTGGCGCGCCAGCTCGTTGCCGCGGTGCAGGCCGCGCGAGGCCAGGTTTATGCCCAGCAGGGCCAGCAGGTGCAGCACGACGACGGCGTGGAACAGCGTGAGCTGGCCCTGGAAGGTCTGCACGACGGCCGTGCACAGCAGCGACAGGCCCTGCAGGCTGAGCGCGGCGACGGTGCTCCGGCAGAAGTCTTCCGGGTTGTCCCGCTCGCGCACAAGGATCTTGACCAGGTAGCTGAAGAGCTTGCCGGTCAGGCACAGTGCGTATATCGATATTCTGATCTGATAAATAGAAAGAAGAGAAAAAAAAAAGAAAATTGGGTTTGTAAGTGTCAGGTGCGCGCGGGTTCGGCGACTGGGATGGCAGATTCTCTTCAACTTACACCAACACCACTGACATCCGGATTTGCTGCTATTTCGCAGCTGGGTTCTGTGGAATCCATGGCTCGTAGGTGTTTGGCTTGGCCAACATTATATAAGTCTAACCACGTTCATCCAGGATGGGTTACACCATGATCGTTTCGTTCAAGATTTGCCACTATTCAGGCCATACATGAAACTCTGCCCAGAAAGGCGTGTGTATACCCTACTCAAGGCAATTGTTGTTGAACTTGTTTGTATTTTTGGTGATAATCAGAACCGCGAGACGCTGACCACCTTTGTTTCACTACGACTTGGAAAAACAACTTGAACAGAAAAAAAATAAAGGATAACAAAGGTTCTACAAAAAGCCCAACCACCCCAGCCTGACTGACCCTCGCCCAACCATTTACCTTGCAAAGGGTAAGACGACAGGGTGATAGATTGCCGCAGCTGAACATTTGACCATGCGGTTTGTTTTGCACCAATTGGCTGGCTGTGCCATCCCATCCACACTATCGGCTCCAGAGGAATCCTGCAGTGTCAGCCCGGAACGCACAAACCCCCCCCCCCCCCTCCATTACCAATTTCGAAATGGGTGGCTGAGGCCCAATCCAATGTGTTCAGGCAAAAATGTGAATCTCGTTTTCTTATTTCAAGACGGGACTGACTCTTCGTGCCTTGTTTCAGCATCGACGGTGTTGATTTGTTCTTCTCTCTGATGTTCGGCCTCGGCTTTTATACTTTCGTCGCATGGCCTCTTTTGCCGCAGCGATGTCATCGGCTGCCAGGACGATGAATGTAATACAATAATTTGCACACCTGTAGAATCATTTATTCCTTCTTGGAATCTCACACCATCTTGGTTCGTACACATAGTGTGTGCAAAAAGAAAGAGAGAAACCGCGAAAATGATGCACCCAATCGACCGCATCTGGACAGGTACGTCGTCTTACACACGGGTCTGAATTAAGACACCTATAATACTTGATACATTACTAAAATGTAACACTATTCATAAAAGTTGTCCTTTTCGTCGTCCTCTCGGCCGTCGACATCGCCTTCAACGCCGCAGCCGGCCCCGCAGCGGTCGCCGCCGGGGCACACGTCGAGGGCAGACCTGTGACGGCAGAAGGCCTCGGTCTTGGCGCACAGGCGGGAGCAACCAAGGCCGGAATCTTGGCATTCCTCGGGTTTTTGGGATTGGCAAACCTGACCAGCGTCGCGGCGACGATGCTGATCATCATCATGGCGACGATATTCGGCATATGTGTCCTCGTGACCGCGCAAGTGTCGTATGCACTTATAGGAGATAGTGAGTGCAACAGATGGAAGGGTCAAAGTGTTTTCAAGGTTTTTCTTGGGTGGAAAAAGCATGCTAATAATAAACTTCTTTGGCGAGTCAACAGCTCCCACGGCGCTTCTCAGAGCTGCACTAGTGGCTGCGCTTCCCCTACAGTTACCAGAGGGTTATGGGATGTATTTTGGTTAGTCTAAAAGTCTTGGAGGTAAGCTCGTCTGGAAATGGTTAGCTGACAATTATTTGGTGCTGTTTGTGTTTAGCCGTCAACAGGTACAGAAAAGAGGATAAGTTCAGCGGCGAGTCAACCAACACCTTCCACTACTCAAGAACGTTGGTCTTGTGGATCACGACAGTGGTATGGGATGCGGTGGGAGGAGTTGCTTTTGCAGCAATGGCAGAAAATCTAGGTAGGTCTTTTTTTCTTTTCTTTTATCCTAGCCCCTCCCTTCACGGTGCGTCGGAGATATCGCTGACTTTTTTCTTGGTTCTTCACAAAAGGCTACCCTGTTTGTAAATTGGGAACAGCAGCTGCAGCGGGAGCTGTGTATGGCGTCTTTTCGGGTTTGTCCAAGATGATAGCGTATATCGCATGGGGCTTGTATTATCGGAACAAGTGAATTTATGGGATACGAGAAAGTAGTTTTAAGCTTATGAACATTGAACAAGAATGCAGATCATGGAGCAGTTTTGAACTTTGAACATGGAGTGAGCTTTGGTGCACTTGGCCCTGGCCTACCACGGAGTTAAGCGTCCCCCACAACCCGACTTATGCTTGGCGCCTGCATGACCCCACGTGCCTACAGTGGGTAGGGTAGGTCGCCAGGAGGTGGAATTGACTACAGCAAGTTGGGCGATTTAGGGACGTCGTACAAGGTACGGTACGGAGTAGAGTACCGTAGGTAGGTAGGTGCCCCGGTACAGGACAGTTTCCTCCCGCTAACAAGTGCCTTAACCCTGCAAGGAACGGAACGCTTGCACCTACAGAGTGGCACTTTCGTCATCGATTGGACCAACTCGCTGGCTCATTGGTGCATGTCTGGTCCTTGATTGTCAAATACCCCAGCTGTCGCGTCGGCATTCGCTGGCCACGTTTCGCATTGCTTTGAAATACAATCAAAAACGATAACGCCAAGTTCGACCCGGCCTGTTGTATTAGAGTAAACACGAACAAGCACAGGACAAATAGGTAAGAAACGGGGCAAAACCCACCCCGATGTTCCGTAGCAGTGTAGTGCTTTTTTTTCTCGAGAATGTTACCTCAAGCGAGGTACATATACTACGTGAAATTCCAAGTGCCTAGGTCCTTTCAAATCGCGCCTGGATGTTTCGCCTGATTTGAATGCTTTTTGACTCGGGTCTTGATGGAAACCGAACCCTTTTTCTAGGTATCTTTCGTCCGAACCTACAAGCTTGCAGTTTTCGTCCCCACCCAAAGTGCTCGAGCTGCCACCTCGTTCGCGTCCCTGGTTCCGTTGCTTTAGCTAGATCCGGGCTCAAGGGCTTATCCCTTCCACCATCTAATCTTCTTTGTTGAACAAGAGGAACTGGGCCTGACCTTGGCTGCGATTCCCCTGTCACCGACTGTCAAGCTATCATCAATCAACAAACAGCTCGCAGTATCGTGAGCCAGCACTTTAGCCCACGTGGGATTTTACTGGCATCATTTTGGAATCATTTCCTTCCAGATAACGCCAGCCGATGTCGCGGTAACTGTTCATTTCTTGACAGCAAAGACCGACCCTCTTTGCAGGACTTTTATTCGGGGTTATCGGGGTATTATTCTCCTGAATGACGACAGAGACAATCGACTCGTCACTGATGCCCTCCGCGTCCATTTTCTTTAGTTTGTTTGTTTGAATCGCAAAACATCTACGCGACACATTTTTTTTCTTCTTCTCTTGTTCTTGATGTTCATGACCAACTCAAATCGGCAAGTCGCATAACATCAACCATTTGCCATTCGGCACTGCAGCCAGCCTGCATATTCAACGGACGAGATGCCGTCCAACAATTACGGTGCGGCGGGAATAAGCGCCGGTGGGAGCCCGACCGAAGCGACATCGCTATTAAGTTCCGGCACCGGTACCCGTGACGACTCTCCATCCCAAGATCGGTCCGGAATAGCCGCGACCAGAGATGGAGCCGATTGGCTTGGCGACGAGGAGTTTAGCCAAGTGCCCCGATGGAGGAGAGCTTCGGTATGCGCTCGCTGCCCTCAAAATATCCCTAGATCATGGATCTCTCTATATACACTTTGAAACACGAGCTGATCCTTTCTTCTAGGTTTACTGGCTGATAGGGCCATATTTGTTATTTACTCTTGCTTTTGGTGGTTCTATTGTCCCAAAGCTCAACCTGTAAGCTTCTTCAACCCCATGGGCGCGCCCGTAGTTAGGTCGCCAGCAGCAGCAGCAGACTGAATAGCTGTCCATATCAGGATCTTGGATCTCGTCTGCAATCGCTACTTGTCGGAACGAGCGCAATCAGACCCCGGCTTTGTCTTCATTCCAGTAGTCCCTGGCCTTGATGACGCGCAGTGCACCTCTGGGCCTACCCAAGCCCGTGTACAAAAAGAGGCTGCCACCTTCATGATGATGATGAACCTCATCACCGGTCTGCTGAGCGCCTTTACCGTTCCCAAGATCGGCTCCCTGTCTGACCGTTATGGCCGAAAGCGTCTGCTGGTGGTAGCTTCGGCCGGCGGCATCATTGGAGAGCTTGTTGTGATCCTGGCCGTCAAGTTTCCCGAGGCGGTCCACCTCAACTGGCTGCTGGTTGCTGCCGCCATTGATGGACTTGGCGGGTCCTTCACTGCCGCGTCCGTGGTCGGTCACTCGTATGTGTCGGACTGCACGCCTCCTCGGAAGCGTGGTGTGGCTATCGGGTACCTGCACTCAGCCTTGTACGCCGGCTTGGCATTTGGCCCCGTGCTTGCCGGGTACATGGTTGAGAAGCTGACGCACGAGCTGGTCTCTGTGTTTTACGTGACTCTTGGGTGCCACCTTTGCTTTGTCGTCCTGATCCTCACCATAGTTCCCGAGTCAGTCTCTCAGAAGAGGCAGCTGACAGCTCGCGAGAAGCATACTGAGGACGGCAACCGACGGGCGAAGCGGGTCGTTGCTTGGACTGGCAACTCTGCACCCTGGTACAGGAGGGTTGCGGCATCTATCCGAGGTGCACCGAACCCCCTGAGGCCTCTCAAGGTGCTATACCCCCGGGGCGCCACCAATGCTTCCGTCCGACGCAACCTGCTCTTGCTGGCAACCATCGACACCATGTTCCTCGGCGCCACCATGGGCTCTGGCCAGGTGACGATCCTGTACAGTGAACTGATGTTTGGCTGGCGCAACCTCGAGACGTCCAACTTCGTGTCGCTAGTGTCGCTTGTGCGCGTGTGCGCTCTTTTGGGAATCTTGCCGGCGTTAAACTACGTGTTCCGCATCCGACCCGCCGCACGCAAGAGAGGCCTTGGCCATGGCGTCGCTGTCGAGAAGAACAATGCGGGCTCCGACAGGCTGGACATGTGGCTGCTGCGCGGCGCCATCTTCTCGGACATCCTGGGCGTCGCCGGTTATATCCTAGTGAGGACGCCGGCCTTGTTTCTCTTGAGCGCCATCGTGGCTGCCATGGGTGGGTTGGTGTCTCCGACCACCCAATCGGCACTGACGAAGCATGTACCAGCCGACGAAGTTGGGTCTCTTCTCGGTGCCATTGGTCTGCTGCATGCCCTTGCCCGGGTTCTGTTCCCGTTGGCCATCAGCGGGTTGTATGCAGCCACTGTCGAGTCATTTCCACAGGCGGTCTTTGTATTGTTGGTGGTTATTTTTGGCCTTGCGTTGTGCCTGGCCTTTTTTGTGAGGACTCATGGTGAGTTGACGACAACTGCATTTTCTCTTGCGTGGCTCGGCAGTGCTGTGTTCTGTTGACGTGGTCAAAAGCTAACGTCGAATCATAACAGTTTACATGAAGGAGGTGACGGATGAAGACGTCCTGCCGACTCCAGCTAGGGTCTGGGATTACGAGGATGGCGTTTCTGACGAGGAGGTTGTCCCTGTAAGATTAGGACGTGGCTAGTATTACACTCTTTACTTGGTTTAAACATTTCTTGTGTATGTTGATTGTTTTACCGCGGAGTATACAAAGACTGATGAGTCGTTGTCTTGTTTTTGTCAAATGACTCCATCTAGACTGGGTTGGGACGCAAGTGATACACACATGACATGGATCCTGCTGGAGTACGGGTTATTTGCGTTGAAACTAGTCTGATAATAGAGACGGACTTTTTTTTTAGAGGTGATGGACTGACTGGCCAGCCACGTGCCTGCTACGTGGACAGGTTGTCAGCGCGGAAATATTCAAATGTTGCAAACAAATCGGCATCTATCTCCGGCACTTTTCCGGCGTGGTGATCGTCAGGGTCTGCTGTCTCTACTACTGTCGCTTAATCCCGTAGGAACGCCACCCCTTGACTAGAAACTAGCACCTGATGCATCGCCGTTGCGACGAGCATCACCAGCTAGTGCTTGCATCTTGGGCCTTTGTGATTAAGGTTTGAATACGATGTCGTAGCGCTTCTATCATAAAAAAAAACAGACAAAAAAAAAGAAAAAAATCTATAAAAAGAAAAACAGAAATGAAAATAATGATAATAAGAAAAACTTGCAGCCATCTGACCTACACTCCTCCAACATACACACCACCATCCCGAGGAAGCTACTCACTCGTTGTCACTCTATGTACATGTTGTACATTTGCGCAGAGGAGGGATGGATTAGCCATCTAATTAATCCCTGCCGACTTCGGAACAAAGGACGTGCCCACCCCCATGATGAACGGTTTCTCTATCTGTTACTTTCCGATACGATGGGCGTTGGATCTCTTGGCGTTTCCGTCTATTGTACCGGGCGAACGTAGCATGCCGTACGAAGTCTAAATAGAACTCGATGTTCCTTGTCGGATCGCTGTTAACAGCTTTGATGTCTCCTACCGTTTTCCATGTGTTTGATTGCCTGGGGCATGGCACATTTGGTTTAAAGGTTTAAAGTATTTCAAATACTATAAACTCGCATGAGATAGGAAAAAAAGAGTATTTAATACGGACTTTTATATAATATAATAGCCAAACATAAAGGGTTGCGGAAAGTTGCGACATGAAGGTTTATAGGGTTAACCCCCCCCCCCCCCCCTATATGCGCGCCTATTTGGGGGCGCTGTCTCAAACCAAAATTTGTACTGTACCTAGCGGAAAATTACCGTTGTACCAGTGGAAAGGACCAGGTTAACCAATCACCAAGTCGACGTTGAAAATCGAAAAAAAGGGTCATTATTTACTTTCTGAAACCATCCATAGATGGAAATCTATGCACCAAGCATTAGAAAACAAAGAAGAAAAATAATGCCAAAAATCCTACCAGCATCATCAATCACTACGCGGCTCTGCATCCCCAAACCCACCCCGACAACCTGGAGCTATCGACGACGAGCCATCCCAGCCAGCAGCACCAGCACCACTGCTACTGCTGCGACCATCACCAAAAATAGCATCAAAACAACCACGGTCCCCGTCAGGATGGCATCCAACTCTCCCCCGCAGGCCGAGCCCAGGACCCAGTTTGGACCCTACGAGGTGACGACGCAGGTGTTCCACCGCACCGCGCACTCGTTCGCCCTGGTCAACATCAAGCCCCTGCTCCCGGGCCACGTTCTGGTGTGCCCGCTGGTCCCCCACCGGCGCCTGACGGACCTGACGCCCGCCGAGCTGACGGATCTGTTTAGCGCGGTGCAGCGCGTCCAGCACATGCTCGCACGCAGGTTCTTTTCGCCACCGCCATCCTCGTCGTCTGCTGCTACTGCTACCGCTAGCGTCCAAGGCGGGTCCTTCAACATTGCGGTCCAGGACGGTCCCGAGGCGGGCCAGACCGTGCCGCACGTCCACGTCCATGTCATCCCGCGACCAAAAGGTGGCGAGGCCGCGGCCCGGGCCGGCGAGCCCGACCAGCTCTACGTCGGCATGGCCAACGAGGACGGCAACGTCGGCGGGGCCCTGTGGGACCTCCACTCGCGGGAGGTGGGGAGACCGCTGCCCGGCGGTGGGTTCCCCAAGATTGAGGATGCCGATCGCGTCGCGAGGTCAATGGCCGAGATGGAGGCCGAGGCTGCTGAGTTTAGGGAGCTGTTGAGGGTCATGGAGGACGAGAAGCATCGGGAAGACTAGTGCGGCGTTGGGCAGGTGAAAAAAAAGTCTTAAAAAAGACCGTTGGGTCTAGACAGCAGTGAGATGTTAAGATAAAGTGTTAATGTAGATACTCGCCTAAATAGATTCACATTCAAACGCGCTATAAATCAAAACCATCCATATCCAAGTTTTCCTGACTCCTCCCCTTTTGTCTTTGGCCCCTTTCTCCCCGCTTGCCTGGTTTGTACCGAACCATGAAACCCAACAGCAAATGGTATTGCAGCCAACCAAAAATAAACAACCAAAATAAAAGATAGAAAAATAAGACAAAAGAAAATACAAAAAAAAATATTTACTCAAGAAGTGGCTAGATTATTGCCCAAACATCAACTGCCCATCCTAGCCATGGACCAGCATCAACTCTTAATGTAAATCACCAATCTTGTCATTCAAGACCAGACAGGTGATCTAGCCCATTCATGGTGGTATCAAGCGAGTCAAAAACAGACACATCGATCCCGCCATCGTTGTCGCGCATGCCATTACCTCCCCTGAACATAAACATGCTTGCCGCATCAGGCATGCCGGTTCCGTTACCCGTGGGACCGCCCATACCTCCCGCTCCGGGCCCGCCTACGTTCGTCTGCACGCTGTCGCCCAGCCCCCATGCCTCAAAGTTCTGATGCCAGTTGACACTATCCTTCAGGAACCATTCTTGGCCGTCAAGCGTGCCTAGGAATTGCGGCGCCACTTGGCGGTTGGTCGTTGTAGGTGAAGCTCGACTTGCTGATGGTGGGTTGCCGGCTACATTGTGGCCGTTGTGATGCATCGCCGAGTATTGACGTGGCCGCTGTGATTGCCCCTGCGTCTGCGGCGCTTGTTGATGTTGATGATGTTGATAGGCCGGTATCGTCTGAGTCTGTTGTTGAGAGACGGGCGAAATTCCCCACGAGTTCATAGCAGCCATCGCATCGCCCATCGAGATTGGCACATTTGTGCTTACGCAAGCCGTATTGTTGGCTGTCGCGTACGGTACGGATTTTGGAACCTGTGAGGCCATACTCTGCTGCTGCTTGTTCACTGCCCGCGGAACTGAGTCATACCCACTTAGCATGCTAGGATGCATGGATGCATGCATCGAGTCCTGAGGCGTCTGTGAATCCCTTCTAGAATTCCTTCGAGTTATGCCGGTTGGCCCATATTGCTGCTGCTGGTTCTGGTCCACCTCTTGAGTTACGGACTGGGGCAGGTTCGTCACCGTCGTGCTCAGGGGTGAGCCGGCAGAACCGCATCCCGCGCTGGGTGTCGTGTTGGCGTACATGCCTGGTGATGGCACTTCGGCAGTGTTGAACGTTCCGTACTTCTCGTCGGTACGCTTCAAGACGATTGAAGCCTCAGCAGGCAGCTCGACGTGCCATTTTCGTGCCAGCACACTGAAAATGCTCAACGTCCTCCTCGCACAGAGCCAATCCTCAGACATCTCCTCGAGATGCTTCACCCCGTGAATGATATCCCGCCTAGCAGCCTTTTCTGGCAAGTTCAGTAGATGTATTGTGCAGGCCGAATGGAGCATGTACACAGCTATATTGGGTATTTGGTGCAGGTTATACGTCTTCTTGTATAATCGCATCAACTTGGATATGGCTCCAGCATTGGCAGTGCATATACGGCGAGGCGAAACGTGTGCCGGCAGCGGCGAGTTTGCCGGAGCATACCTCAGAAACGGCCTGAACAAGTGTATGTACTGAAGGTGGAAGAACATGCTGCGAATAATCAGAGATTTGTCAGTTTTTTTTTCTTTTTCTTTCTTTTCTCACTTCGTCACAAAGGGGGGGTGGAGACTGGTTGATTTTGCTGCTCCGTGGGAATGTACGCACTGCACCAGGATGACGTTTGGTAGCTGGCCATCCTTGGGCTCAAACTCCGAGGGCAGCTCTTTCCTCCACTCCTCAAGCCGTCGATGTAGTTCGCTCAGCTTCTTCAACTCGACCGACTTGCCACTCGACCTGCCGATGTGTTTGGGGTGGTAGAAAAAGAGAAGCAGGTCGCTGCTGATCTCTGAGAGTTTGACTAGTTGTAGTCCGACCGCGCGGACCCGAGATGGCTGCTCCGACGACTGGTCGTAGCCGCTGTCGGTATAAGGCGACCACATCTCTGCGTCCTCGCTCGGGAAAACGTCGTACTTGGGGACGTTGCAGTTGCTCCGCAACAGCTGTGGTAACCTTCCAAGGTAGTTGGACCAGCACTTGTCGAACAGGAAGCAGCCCCAGTAGGTCACTCGTCGCGCATCAATCTCCTCTTCGTCCAGTCCTGACGCTGCCATCGATCCGGGATCCAGGTTTAATCCAATATCCTGAGCCATCCGGAAGCTCATGCCGCTATAAACCCATCCCTTGGCTTCTCTCCCATTACCCGCCTCGATCACAGACATGATGGCGAGGGCCTGAACAGTCGTCAACCGCGGCTGCTCATACTCGCCGTTCTCCACAATCAGTCGCTTGGCCTCGGCGAAGAAATGGTCTCCTTTCGTGCCGCTGTCGCCCGGTAAGGCATACGCGCCCGGTACGCTTGTGAAGTGGCATGCCAGAGCCAGTATTGCGTTGACGAGTAGCGAAGAGCAGTAGGTGGTTCGGGTAGGCGGCGACCTCGGCTTGCCTTCTAACAAGTCCCTGTAGAAGAGCTTCTTTGACATGGCGGTAAAGTATGGGTAGTGCCAATTGAAGTACATGTTGAGTAGATGGATGATGAGATGGGTATCGGTGGTGACCCTGGTCCAGGTGGTTAGAGGGTCCATGGTTTCGAGTGCAAGGCCCTCTGTTTCTGGTCTCCTGTGCGACTCTTGTGGGTCGCCAGTGTATATCAAATGAGAAGTTCCACCGATGAAGCGCACGAGGCCGTTTTCCAGCCGCAGCTCACCCATTTTGCGAGCGAGATCCCTTTCGCCCTCGGTAGGTACGTCTGTCGTGTACTCATCATCCATGCGGGACGAGAAGTCGTCCTCCTCCTTGGCAACCGCCGTACGTTCCTCCTTGGCGAGGGCGTCGGCGACAGCATCGAGGCTGTCGCATGTCCTTATCCTCTTTACAATGTTGGGCACGTCGTCCTCGGCGGCATTGAGGATGGCCTCGATGAGAATCTGCAGCGTGGACCCCTGGGCCTTCATACTGTCGATCTTTTCCTTGTAGACGCCCTTGCGACGGTGATCCGAGTTCGGGTCATATACACACTCGGTGCCGTAGACGCTGGCGCACGCGGCGCAACTCGGGTTGGCACCGTCGCACTTACTCTTGCGTTTTCGGCATGCGATACATGCGGTGCTAACACAACGCCGCTTTTGATTTGCCGAATCGGTGCCGCGCCGTGATTTCTTCCTGGGAACCGACGCCGATGCTGCTGATGCTGACGCAGTGTTGTCTCTTGCACTGCCTCCCGCGCCCATCTCGCTTTGCGGTGGCACGGGTTTGGACGTCGACGTCGACGATGACGATGATGCCGCCATCATTTGGCTCTCCATGGCTGCGGCCGGAAGGTTCGGCGAGGACAATGATGGCTCAGGTCGCAAGTCGACAGCGAGGTCAAGTATGCACGCGCGTCTCTCCTGTAAAACCCGCTCAGTAGAACGACGCTATGACGACGACCCCCATATGGATACGGACTCAAATGTAGGGACTTTGGAGGATTGAGAGAGACGCGGCAGGACCTAGGCTCAGAAACTAGTTTGGGCGACCCGAGTCCGAGTCTAGCGGCCGTGGCTTGCTTGCCACTGGTACCCAGTATTCCACGAGGTAAGCGGGCCGGTCAAATCAGGGGCGAGTTTGGACCCGAAAGCAGTAATATTGATTAAAAATCACAATGAAACCGAAAATTGATTTTTTTTTTCTTTGCAGGTCGAGCCAGTCTCCCAAAGCGGTCGCCCCTAGTAGGTTCAAGCCAACTGCACAGTACAACAGTACGTAGCAAAAGGACCTGAGGCCGATATGTCTCGCGAATAAAAAAAAAAGAGACGGATTTCCGATTCAGGCTGGATGGTGAGGGGGTTAACAAGGGGAGTGTCGGTAGTCGGCCAGTTACAGCAGGGTACCCTTGGCTTCCCCGAAGGTTAACCTATCCGCGCCTACCAACTCGTCAATCGCGGCAAGTCTGAATTCAAATGAAGTCTGCCGTCTCAAGGCACCTACCTACTACCTGCTATAGGTAAGGTTGCTAGCTTGAGGTAATTTGGTCAGGTGCAGCGTATTGCAGCCCGTATCAGCTCGGACGACTCGGGAAGACAGACTACCACAAAAAAAGTTCTCGTTTGGATAAACTAAGCCGGTTCAATAATTAATTCGGGGTAGGTGTGCCAAAAAAAAAAAAAAAAAGTTGACGAGGATGTCTTCCATACCACCACAGACAGAATGACGTAACTCAGGGTTTGAAGGGGAGCCTGTAAAAAAAGAAAAAAAGAAAAAAAAAAAGGAAAACCCCAATTTAAATCCCAATGACACCCCAAAGTGACAGAACTGCACATGTACATACGGTTAGGTACTCGTACCAATAAGGGTACTTCTCCCTACCGTTGTATTTGTGGCCCCCCCCCCCCCGATGGTCCCGACCATGCGTCCCATGTCGGTAAAACTCTCACCTTCCTCCGACAGTTTTTACTCCAAAGACCTCACCACCACATGCCAGCAGGTTTGGGTGACTTTGAACCAAAAGTGAGACTTTCATTAGTCACAGGAACTCCTACTTTGGTTTAGCGTATCATGTTTTCTCCACACTTTCAGGTTGGTCTATCCCCTCCCCCTCCACGTAAGCGCTGACAGTGCTTTGCACTATGAACGAGGGTCCCTTTTTGGCGGGGGAAGTGTTGGGGAACAGGCGGCTTGAACACTGTAGACCCGCAGAATCTCCCCCCAAGATCCCATCCCCGATCCCCATAATTACCCTCCTTGGGTATTACCGGTGCTGAGTAGCATTTGGTAGCAAATGACACAGACAGCACCAGTACACGCCGCGTGTCTCGTTTAAGGTTGCCGTTTGGAACCAGCAACCAGCCCATAATCAAAGTGTGCCTGCCCTCCATGTACGACTGATACCTATCTAGGTAGCTACTTGGGTACGAAGTACCTACCTACTTATACATGTGCAAAGCACACGGTTTGCTTTGTGTTTACCACGGGAGACTGGCATCGTTTGAAGCATCAATGCTTACACGTCGTCATCAGAAGCCACAGCTATTGCTCCGTACGCATGGCCGTTTTTCTTCTTATAGGTTTTTCTTCTCCCCTAATTTGTCCCAGCCTCTCGTAAACCCGAACTCTCATTTTGGAGTCCGTCGATCAGTCAAACTTTATGCCGAAGAGAATCTCAACCAACGGCAAAACGGCAATGTCAAGTAGTAAGGCATATACAACGGGTACGGGACAAAGCATGTCAACAATAACATATGATTACGAAGACAAAGCGCGAAAGAGCGAAGCTGATAGGGTCATTAAAGAGTCAGGCTCTGTGCGGTATTTTGCTCTTTGGTCATAAAGTATTCACTTCCGACATGTGATCCCTGCCACGTAGCTGTCTCTGCAGACTGTTAGAACAAGTTCTAGAAATAGAACTGGAGGCAGTTCATTCAGAAAGCATTATGTATAATACCTGCATGTACAAGTGCCTTGGAACCATCGAAGCCATTTTATATGGTAGTCAACCAACAGAATACGCATCGTTATCTCCATTGAGGTCGTCTTGTAGCAAGGCCACATCGGCCTCCGCACTAAGGATATTACCCTGTATACCAATTCATGCCAACGCCATGACTCATAAAATACATCGTAGGGTGCGTAATTTAAAAACGTGTTTGACTGGTCGCTCACGCCATGTCCGAGGGGTCAAGAGTAAAGTTCCAATCTTCCCTTGGGTGCAATCATGACGATCCAGTGTCTACCTTTTTGGCAGGCGGCTCCTGGGCAGAAGAATCAGAGTCTCTTGCTCGTTTGCCGTTGGTGGAGGGAGTGCTCGAGTGGATCATGGGCTTGACATCGTTGCCGTTGGACGGCTTGGGGGCTTCCCTTGGAGCCTCCTTCTCGCCATCACGCTGACCTCGGAAGCCACCACGGCTACCACCCCGCGCACCCCGGCCCCGGCCGCGACCATTGTCACGACCCCGGCCACGGCCACCACGACCTCCCCTGCCTCCAAAGTCTTTCTTGTCGCCGCCATCCCGCTTATTGAAGTTGCCATTGCCGCCCCTGGAGTTACCTCGTCCACCGCGAGCTCCGCTGACCTTGCCCTCATAAAACTTGGCCTGTCTCTCGGATGGCTTGATGACGCCGGCCCTGATTTGCTCATTCTTCTCTTCGCAGTAGGCGATCTTGGACATGATCTTCAGGTCGTGATCTTGCCATTTGGGCTTAGGGTCAAGCTCCAAAAACTTTTTGGCGTCCTCGGGGTTGGAGAACTCGACAAAGACTGAGCCCTTGAAGAGTTTCTTGTCGGTACGTCGCAGACGAACGGATGAGATGTCGAACCCAAAATCGCCAAAGAACTTCTCGAGCTTGATCTGTGTGTCAGGCTCCTCGTCGCCGAAACCCTTCACATAGACACTCGATACCATGGACTTGTTGCCACGAGCCGGGTCATAAGCATTCTTGCGGACGATCGTCTCCTCGCCTGCTTCGCCGGCAACATCGAGCACCTTGCTCTCACGGAGAGCTGCCACGACAGCGTCATAGGGCTTGAACCGCCGCATACGCCCAAAGTTGTGGATCACACTAAGCTTGATAGGCTTGTTCTCGGTACCACCAACCTGCGTCCACAGGAACTTGTCTTGCGAAAGATTGCTATCGCTGAAGTAGAACTCAACCTAAACAGAGTCGCATGTTAGCAAAACGATTCTTGGGAGATATTTTTGTATAGATGAAAAAAAATCGTACCTGCTTGCGGATTTCGTTAGGGTCGTTTGACTCGGGAAGCACCGACGGGTCAAATTTAGTGTTTTTGGAACCATCCTGAGAATGCTTGGCTGTGGTCTTCAGGACATTGTCAGAGGCCTCTGTTGTCGCGCTCTCGGTGTTCTCGACGGCGTCTGCTGTCTCGGCCTCGGGCCTCTCCTTGGTATCCTCCGACGGGACTTGCTCAGACTGTTCAGCAGTCTCACCGCTAGGCGCAGCAGGGGCGTCTTCCACCTTGGTATCCTCCTGAGGTCTCTCAACTTCGGGAGCGACAGTGGGCTCCGCCGCCACCGCAGCGTCAATCTTTGTTTCTTGCTCGCTCATTGTGGCTAGAGCAACCTGGTCTATCTGATCGGAATGTCAGCGCGTCTATTTCTGGAGGCAGACCCGGCGCATTGATAAAGACAAAAAAAGCAAGGCGAATGATGGAGGTCGGCTTACCGGATGACAGTGAGTTGTGAGTAATCGGTGCAAAAGCTCAATTGCGCCTGAGCCAAAGACTTGCAGGGGATTTTTGAGGTGGCGGGGTACAAGTTCTGTGATGCTGCAGACAAGATTGCCAGTTATTGGGAGCTGAATAACTGAAAAAACACTCGGTAGTTGATATAGGTGTAGAAAGAGGTAGCTGCCCAGGTATAAGGCGAAACGCTATTGGGAGAACTACTGAAGCAATTGCAATTGTGAAAACAATTGAATAGGAATGCAAGCTTGCGACGGCCTCAGATCTATACTAAAGCGCGCGCGAATTGAATCGAGCGTAGAGGTACAATAGGAGGAAAAAAAAAAAATCCTGCAGCCAATGGATAAGAGCCAGGACCCCGCCCGATAATGCCAGTGCCAGCCTCCTACCCCACCTACCCTGCGCCCTAGTACGCTTTTGGTGTAGCGTTCAAGACGCATTGGTTTTCAGCAGGTGATGCGATCCCTGTTCGCCAAGCGTGGTAGGAAAGCTTTGACCGAGCTGTGGGCGCGACTTGGAAGCGCGAGAGCACGTGAGTTTCAAGCATCGGGGTCAAATTTTTGGCGGATGGATTCGACCCAAGGACAGCCATTGAAGCTCTGGTGCAAGTGCAGTTCAAACCTAGAGATTGACATCACATACACCCCATACACAAAATAAATTGGGTTTCTTCCGGGCTCAGTCCGGCCCAAACTTCAAGATGAAGCTCCGACGATCATTACGGATGCACAACCTGAAGCGACAGGTGAGTTTGCGCAACTGCATCGACCGAGAGACAGCAGTCCAGCCCAGTCCAAACTTGCCATGCAGTGACCCCCTTTTCGCACCTTTGGAACAGGAACAACGGCGCTTTGCAGAAAACCCAGTCACAGCGTACTGACAAATATCATTGATTGTTTGATATTCAGCGCGTTCGCATGTCATGGAACAAATACAACCTCTACAACCTGTCCAGGTTGAGGATCGAAGAGTCTAGGCTGGGCGACCGCACATTCTTCCAGCAGAAATGGACCGCAAAGGCCATGACGAGAGCATACCACGGCGAGCACATCAAGGAGGGACAATGGGAGCGCATGTTCAGCCGGAAGATCGAGTCGGTCGTCAATATGAGCCCCCGGTACATGGCTGAGAATGACGGTTCTGAACAAGCCACGGGGCGTGGATCGGGCAAAAAGTTCGACCCGGATTGGCGTGCGAAGCAGGAAGCCGCTGGTGAAGAGTTCCGGAATCCTTTCGTTACCAACGTGAAGTCCACCCGGCCAACTCCCTACATGCAAATGACTTATGCGCCCATGGAGAGGCGCTTAGATATTGCCATCTTCAGAGCCTTGTTTGCGAGCAGTGCGAGGCAGGCAAGGCAGTTCTGTGTTCACGGCTTCGTCAAGGTGAACGGGCAGCCGGTATGAAAACCCTCATTCATAAGACAGAAACTTGTATGTCACGCTTAAAGGCCTGAAGACATCACTGACATCAAGCGTTCAATGTTCCAGATGAGGTATCCTGGCTACCTACTTAACCCAGGCGACATGTTTCAGGTTGACCCTGATCGCGTAATGATGGCAACGGGAGCAAAGAAGGGCAACGTCCAGTTCTACCTCGAACGACAGAAGAATGGTAGCAAGCGTGCAGGTACTGCCAAAGCAGCCAAGGGCGAGGAGGAGGCCGAGGTTGCGGAGGAGGATGCGGAGGCAGCGGCGGAGGAAACATCAGACGCCGCCGCCGCCGTCGAGTCCACCGAAACAGAACCAGTGGATGAGGCCGAGGCTATGAAGAAAACTCAAGAAGACCTGAAGAGGCTTCTGCTCAGCGCCAAGGAGATCCTCAAAACCAACTCAGGCAAAGACGTCGAGGCCAAGCGTAAGCAGAAGCTTCGGGCCTTCACAAAGGAGGCCAAAGAGGTCCTGGCCCGTACCGGGCGCAAGGATGCTTCCGCCGAAGGTTCCACCATCCAGGTCGAGGAGCTTTCGAACCTGTTATCGTCCCTTGCAGTCTCGCCTGCTGAAGCAAAGGAGGCAGCCGCCAAGGAAACCTCCCCATCAGACCCCAACTCCTACGAGGGCCTTACCGACTCCGAGAAGCGACGCTTCCACGAGATTATGGATGAGTACAACGAGAACCCCGTCGACTTTTCCAAACCCTACTGGACTCCTTGGAAGCCGCGCAAGTGGCTTGCCCCCTTCGTCTTCATCCCGCAATATCTCGAGGTCAACCAAAACATCTGCTCCGCCGTCTATCTCCGCCACCCTGTGGCCAGAGCGGGCCAGTCCGAGGTTCCCTCCCCCTTCCCTGAGTTCATTGGCCAGCTTGCTTTCAACTGGTATTTGCGTAGGAGATGATCGGCCCGCACGAGTTTAGGCGACAGGAGAAGTTTGGATGCCTGGCAGTGTTTCCTCGCCAACCTGTCTTGGCCTCTGAAGGTCACGTGTGCCTTCTTTTGCAACAAGCGATTGATCACATTGGGCCTGTGTATTATGTATATATAATTGTATCTCATGATAAGATAGCAGGTTGTCTGTCAACTTGGGGGTGTCTTACAATTACTTGTATCTGTTAAACACGAAACAAAACATAGACCAGAATTGTGGAAAGCAGCTGCGTTTAGAAAAGAAACTTCAGAATCTTTACAACGTTTATTAGCACGAAAGTAATCTCTGCGCTCCTGGACAGCGTTATATAGTTTGACAATTGAGTTAGGCTAGCACATTTCGAGCCGGTCTGTCCCCCAAGGATGTATACGCTACACCTTTGCCTAATGAGACCGCCGTGAAGGAGTCAAGGCAAGGAAAGGTTGACAGCTTGGACTTGTGTGGAAGCCAAGCCTCTCGACTCCAAAAACTCTCCGCGCGCGAGAACACGTTAGGCTATACCAAACAAACTATTCAACTAGGTATAGTACTTAAGTAGCATTTGTCAATGAGCACCGCAAAGCAAGCGCACATCCAACACCAGAGAAATCTTAACTACCTTAGGTCACTGCTGCAGGGGCAAAACGATGCATATAGTACCTGCAGGCGCGACATGCCGTCGTGACCAAAGCCCTCTTAGGCATTGACGATGAATCTATAACTATACCCGTCGGTTTTTGGGCTAAGGACATGGGCGATGAGATGAAACCTTAATTAAGAACACACAGCTCCTGTCATGCCATTTACCTCAGTTGAGAGGCAAATCAAATACTAGGCAAACACTAAAACTCAAAATGCAGCATTGATGCATGCAGGACGTGCGCGCCGGTACGAAGGAAAAGAGAAAGGAGAATCTGTCAAAACATCGAACCCAACAAATATATCGACCATAAGTGTTCAAGACCGACCAACCGAACGAGCATCAAACCATCAGCATCCGCCCCCAAAACGGCCTCTTGGGAAGCCCCTCATGATTTGACAGTCTTTTCTTTTTTGTTTTTTTGTGGTGCTGTGAAGCTGGGGTGCTTTTCCGTCACTTCCATTCCCCATCCCGCGCTAAGAGAAACGCCCAAGTCTTTCCGTTCTTATAGAGGGTATTTTGATTGACAAATAAACAAGTGTGATTAAAAGTGGGAGAACCGAAGAAAAAAAGTGTGAACAAAACAAGGAAAGAAGCGTCGGGCTTGTGAGTGGTATTGTGGAGACATCATGAGTACAGAGGAGATGAGGGCAAAGTTCGTGGCTGAGGAAGCAGGGTATCTTGCCGCCAACTTTAACGGAGTGAGAAACCCTTCCTCTTGGGCTCCTTCTCCAGCGGCCGGCCGCTTTCGACACGTGCCTTTTTCTCCTCCAGCTCTGCACGCTGGCGATCCAGCTGCTCCTTCATTTCCCGGTGGCGGGTGTAAAGCTCCTCTTCGCTTTGCTTCAGTTTCGACTCCTTCTCTGCCACCTTTTGCTGGAAGACGAGCTTCATCTCTGCCTCCATCTTGGCGAGCTTCTGCTCGTGGAGGGTCCTCTCCTCCTCCTGCTTGACAGCCGGGTTGACCTCCTTGAACACACTAGGATCTTGCGAGACACCCATCTGGATGAGCTTGTCTGTGCGGTAGTTCTCGTAGAGGATGTTGTTTGTGTGCTCCTTGAGCTCCTCCATGTGCGTCCGAATGAGCATCTGGCGCAGCTTGACAAAGTCGCAGTGCTCTTCGTTGTCCACCTCGATGACACCCCATGGGTAACGACGACCACGGACCTTCCTCCCATCGGCATTGGTGATCTCATTAGTGGCACCGACGACAGCGAAAGGAACTTTTGACATGATCTCGTTGTTCTCGGCAATGGTCTCCTCATCATCGAGCTCGTAACGAGGGCCCTCGAAGATTTGAACCTTGTGGTGCTTGATATCGGCCAGGATCTGCAGGCCAGTTAGTAATGAGCATTTGCGATCATATTGTCGATTCCAAGGTAGCTTACCCTCTGCTTGAAAGCAAAAATCTCCTCGTCGGTCAAAGTGTCCGACTTTGCAATGACCGGTATCAAGTTGACCTTGGTGTGGAGGCGCTTCATAACCTCGATATCCAAAGGCTTAAGCGAGTGACCTGTGGGCTGGATGAAGAAGACGCAGGCATGGATGCGGTTGTCCACAATGTTGACACGGTTGACCTTGTTCTCGGCATCCAAGTACGCATCGAAACGCTGCTCAATGTTGTCGGTGATGGGTCGCCACGACTCGTCGTTGTTTACAAAGTCACCGAAGCCGGGGGTGTCAACAACAGTCAGACGCAGACGAACCCCGGCCTCCTCAATATCGGCGCTGATTGACTGGATAGTGACAGTCTTGGGGATGATGTCGAGGCTGGGGCCCTTTTGCTCCTTGGGTGGGTACAGGGAAGTGTTGAAAAGAGTGTTGACCAGTGTGGACTTTCCGAGACCAGATTCACCTGCCAAACAATTAGCCATTTTATTCCCAAGACATGAGGATATAGGCGTCGCGTTACTCACCAACGACCATAACGTTGAAATTAAAGCCCTTGCGAACACTCTTGCGGTGCCATTGGTTGGGCAGGTTGGCGAAACCCACGTACCCGGTAAGCTTTCGTCGGACAATGTTCCTTGCGTCATTTCCCAACGTTGCTGTATTCACTGTTAGCTCGATGACCCGGTGGCCAGAATCATTACATGATTTCGCACTTACGGCTGGTGGCTTGGGGAGCCGAGGGAGGCGGCGAGCCAGCTGAACCGTTCGAAGCTAGATCTGTTGTCTTTAGTTAGTAAAAAGTGACCGCGTGACATCTGTAGACTCCCGGTTCACGAGTGCAAGGCAAGAGACTCCTGACTGATATCTGGATTCGGCATGGCTGGGTAAAGTTCCTTGTAATCCAGTGTTCCCAAGGGTCCTAGGCTTGGCGGGGGATCCAGATCACACATGCTCCGATATAGCGGACGACCACAAGCATCGATACCCCTGGGAAGGCTGCTAGATCGACGAGTTGGCATGGGCGGAGATGCAACAGGATGGTTTTCTTTGGATGTCTGAGGGCGGCCCGGGTCCTCGACAGATATCCAAAAGTCCTTCGCTAACTGAACACTTCGAGTGCGCGCCTTTGCGTGATGGCCAAGGTCAAAATGCATCGCAGCAGCGAAGTTTTGAACCGACGGATCTTTACTCAACTAAGCGAAAGCGGCGGCCAGGATTGCTAATGCGACTCCACGACAGAGTGGTACAAGAAGCAAGTCTCAAAAACCAAGTTGACCTTCGCAGTGCAGTGACTGCAGGAAACGATGTGTAGAATATGATATTGGGTTGCTCTCCATACGCCAAAGGAGTACTGAGTACGTCCGAACAAAGTCTCCAGGGCCAGTCGGAAACACCTCGTGTTGCGGCGTTGAGCATGAATGAGGACTTTGTCGGAACGCACTCGAGTCGATCATTGTCCCAGGGAAGGAGCTCCACGTTGTCTCTTGCCATTGCCTCGTGTTTATGTGTGTTTGGTACGCGGGACATCGAATCAGAGATATGTGCTTACCCATCGCGAATTAAGAATGTTGAAATAAGTGGCCAGGTGGGTTTATCTCCGAGAAGGAGCGGCTCTGTGGATTAGAAGACAGCGTTAGCAGATGGACGTCCTGAGGAAGTTTGGGGGCTGGCACAACCGGCGTCGCCAACAGTCTGGACGCTGACGGGCGAAGGATATTGCAAATCGCACCATGGGCCCAGCCTAGATCAAGACGCCCTTGATACTTTTTTTTGTTGCAGGAAACGACTTCTTGCCTCGCAGGTAATCGAAGCAGAAGACCCCGTGCGGATAGCTGCAAGAATCGTCCGACGCTGACCGAGGTGGCTTGCTGGTCTGATCTGATGCTGAAGGCTGCCGATGTGCAAGCGATTAGGGGGCGACGAAAAGGAAATTTGCACTCACAAAACAAAGGACAGCAGAACTTGGATAAGTTTGTAGCCTGTCCCGTGGTCGCCTGTCGATGCTTTTCGCAGTAGCAGATGTGCTTGATGTCCCAATCGGAATCAACAAGTGGTCATTAGGTAGCCTGGAAGAGAAGAGAAAAAATGAAGGAGCGGTCGAGACGTTGGATGGCTCGATCAGAGACAGTGGACGTCGTTTGGAGGAAGGGCGAGGTTCAGGATTGGCATAAGTTGTAATTAATTCCCTTGGGAAATTTGGGTGCGACTGGGCTAGAAACATTGGGATAGGAGAGGGAGCCCGGCACGTAAAAGGGGGCTTGTGCACCCGTGGAGTGCAGGCCACTGGCTGAGGCGAGCTGGCTGGGATGGTCCCTTCCTGGCAGGGGGATACCTATTCCAGACATCGACAACCAATTAGAAGACGCAAAAGGCCGGACGGCACCTCATAATAGTGGGGCCGTTGCACCCTTGACAGTAATTACTTCGCGTGTTCTTTTGGACGTGCGTGCAAATCTTCTTCAGGATTTGGTTGGTACGAAGCACCCTGGAAAAGAAATTTTGGTAGGGGGTAGAGAGAAGAGAGGGAAAGAAAACCAGACACTCACACACACACACACATGCACTCACATACAAAGACGTCCCATCAACACTCGGGCCGGTCCTATCATCATAGGCATTGCGCCTAGACATTCAAGATAACAAACACAAAGACTGGACCGGCAGAACACAGACTCTCTAAGAAAGGTATCTATGGCACGTGTGCAGTCCCCTCCCACCAAAGGTGCCCATCTGAAACGTTCCGCTGCACATCAGCCCTCGATAAACCGCATAATAAACTGCATAGAATTCTTTAGCGGCCAGCCACCGGCAGGCATTGAGACTAAAGCAGAACAAGACATGCCAGTACTCTGTAGAGTAATACGAAAGTGGTAGGAAAAGCAAAAAAGAATACCGTTAGAGCAGGAAAAGTTTAAGCCAGGCTATTTGCAGCATTGTCACCTCTTTTACTTCATAATCCATGCATGCATTGGGGGGGCATTTGCGGAGGTGGGTTCAGAAACCACTGTCTTTTTTTGGTCTAAAATGATAGCAACGACAACGGCTTCAAGTCGTTGCGAGCAGTCCAGGCTAAGACAGCATATCAGTAGGTACCTACCGGTAATAGCATGTAGCCGGGCAACCATGAACAGTCACATTTTTAAGGAATGGCTCGACATTTCAGCCTACCCTGGCTTGGTGGGTGAAATTGCAGATAATCGGATGAAACGATATGTTTGATGGGGCTATTTGCACCTGCACCCCTAAATCAAAATAACCCACTGTACCAGTAGTTGGGCACCTGCCATACTGTAGTCCCCTGATTACTTGGCATGGAGGTTCTAGTCCTACTGTAGTCGAGCAAAAGCTCCAACCCGGCTTTCTGCGCTAGCTACAACCAGTCTAATATCGGTTTTATCCGGCAAGCTTTCGCTGCAGTGGAGGTTATTTGGCACTGGCTCCTTCCTTCCTGTCTTGGACCGCCGGGCTGGTTTGTCTTTGACATCGGGCAGAAAAAAAGAAACGGACTTAGGTACTTGACATGACGGCATGAGAATGAACGTGCGAGCCGTCCGTCTGAGTGCTTGCTTCCATTGGTAGGTAAGGTATTTAGGTAAGGTACCTATCCAGACAAGCCAGACTTGGCTTGCCAGACACCCATCCATCCCGACCGGGGACATTCCGCCCCACTTGCCTGCACCCGACTGGAGGATTTCATCATTGATTTTTTTAGTTGCATTGCGTCCAATTATCGGAGGAGAGTTCAGAAGAAATTCAATCCGTGCTCAGGGAATCGTCGTGATGATGTCAGTCGCTAGGTGGGTTTGTTTGTTTCATTATATACCTGTAAACTTGCGTCTTGACAGGAACAACTTGTCGTAGTCGCGTCGATTCTCCTCAAAAGTCATAGCAATATTTGCTGTGACTCTCTCCCTACCGATTTGTTATAAACCAGAAAACCCTCCCTTCTTGTTCTTGAGATGTCAATTCCTCCCAACTGTAGCACCATTGGCTCAAATCTACCTGCTATAGACTAGTCCACGCCAAGCTGCGTCTTCAAGAGCTGGTTCGAGGCATGATCGACACATACCATTGACTCTTTGGTGCACTGCTGCAACGCTTGCGCAACTGAATCAAAAGATCCCGAATGTCGGTTCTTCTGCGGGCTGCTGCCCGCTCGACAACCCTTTCAGGAGCCTTTCCGACGGAATGCACTTCTCTGGGGCGGGGGCAGCGCCTCACTTCTAGGTCTTGGAACGGATATGGCGGCTACGCAATTGGCCACAGGACCATTATGACACGAAGCCCGGCAGAAAAAAGACGGTTCCGATTCCGCAGGTCCTGGTCATCGATTGTTGTTGGGACTGGTATACTTGCATACACCCTCTATCCTTGGGAAGACCGTGGTCAAGCCCGTCAACTGGCAACGGATCAAAAAAGAAGGAGAATATACTCAGCAAAAAAATATGACTCTAACGAAGAAACAACTGGGGCGAGTCAGTCAGGATCCGGTGCCTGGTTCAACTTTGCCGGAAGCTTTGAGGGCCTTTCCACGGGACTATCAAAAGTAGCAGATGTGGATTGGGGTACCGACAAGGTCTTGGATTATATCATACCGGACTACTTCAGATTAGTCCCCGGATATCTGCGTAAGCTGCAGCGCGAACTTTCAATGTCACCTGGCTCGCTTGCCAGTGAAATATGGGAGGAGGCGCATGACCCTTCGACACATCCCGAGATTCGTTATGCTGCCAAGGTGCGAGTTTCGACGGCCCTGTGCGATGAGGAACAGGTATTTCGCGAGCACAGGAGGATGGTGACCCGGGTAGCGCTCGCGAGGTACCTGGGTCTAAAGGAGGAGGAAATTAACCCGGAAGACGTCCCTGTCATCGGCATGTGTGGCAGCGGCGGAGGACTGAGGGCATTGGTAGCAGGCGCCGGATCCATGAGCGCTGCTGCCGATGATGGACTGTTCGACTGCGTCATGTATACCGCCGGCGTCAGTGGTTCCTGCTGGCTTCAGAGCCTCTACTATTCCTCATTGACAAATTGCAACCTCAACAAGTTGATCAACCATCTCAAAGCCCGCCTGGGGGTTCATATTGCGTTCCCTCCGGCCGCCTTTCAGGCTCTTGTTTCGGCTCCTACCAACAAATCTCTTCTCAGCGGTCTGGTAGAGAAGTTGAAGGGTGACCCAAATGCAGACTTTGGCTTGGTGGACGTTTACGGGATCCTATTAGCAGCAAGGCTCCTGGTTCCTAAAGGCGAACTCGGTATTGATGATCGCAACTACAAGCTTTCCAGCCAGCGCCAGTACATACAGTCTGGAGCCAATCCCATGCCTATATACACAGCAGTCCGCCATGAAATCCCTGGCGTAGACGATGGATCGCCCAGTGAGATCCCCACAGCGACCGAGGAGCAGAAGGAGCAAGCAAAGCAGGAGGCATGGTTCCAGGTAAGTCCGCGGTATATGAAATTCAGAAATCACAGAACTTGGAGATCTAAAACATGTTACCCCCGCTGCAGTGGTTCGAGATCAGCCCTTATGAATTCTTCTGCGAGGAGTTTGAGGCTGGCATCCCAACATGGGCTATGGGCAGAAGGTTCCAGGACGGCAAAGATGTTGCGTTGCCTGGGGGTTCCCATCTCCCCGAGATCCGCATGCCCTTGCTGCTCGGGATGTTTGGCAGTGCGTTCTGCGCCACACTGAGCCACTACTATCGAGAGATACGGCCACTTGTACAGAACTTGTCAGGGTGGATTGGTTTCGATGAGCTGATTACGGGCCGTAATGAGGACCTCAGCAAGGTGCATCCGATTGACCCCACAGCTCTGCCGAACCCTGTGTACAAGATGAATGGCAAGCTGCCAAAGACAACGCCATATAGCGTAATCAACAGCGAATACATCAAACTTATGGACGCCGGAATGTCCAACAACTTACCGATCTACCCGCTCCTTCGCCCTGGACGGGAAGTCGAGATTGTTATTGCCTTTGACGCATCTGCTGACATCAAGACGGACAACTGGCTCTCAGTTGCTGACGGATACGCCCGCCAGAGGGGGATCAAGGGCTGGCCTGTGGGCATTGGTTGGCCCAAGGAGACGGACCCGACAGAGGACACAGTGAAGCAGCTGGAAGATGCCAGAGCCAATTCGCAAGCCGAGGCTGACCAAAAGCTTCAGCTAGCGCAAAATGAACAAAGCCTGGCACAAGGAGAACAGTCAGACGAGAATAAAGACATGGCAAACGGCCAAGATGGCCAGGTCAAAAATAAGTACGAGCAAGCTGCCGAGAGTCTGGGATACTGTACCGTCTGGGTCGGCACGACAGAGGAACGCGAGACTGAACCACCGCCACCACTCAAGACTGCCGAAGACACGGAAAAGTGGAGGCTGATGGAACCCGGGGCCGGCATTGCGGTTGTGTACCTTCCGTTTGTGGCCAACGACAAGGTCGAGGGCGTCGATCCGGCTACCAGCGACTACATGAGCACCTGGAACTTTGTATACACCCCTGAGCAGGTGGACAAAGTCGTATCCCTGGCCAGGGCAAACTATGGAGAGGGCAAGGATCAGATCAAGGCGACTGTGAGGGCCGTTTACGAGCGCAAGAAGATGATGCGTGAGAAGAGAGAGGAGCAGACTCGGAGGGAACATTACCGACGACTTATTAGGTTGGGGATTGCTGATAAACTAGGGGAGGGTGATCACTTTAGTTGAGCAAGCTTTGTGTCTTAGTCAAAAATGAGCGAGGCATTTGTAATGTAGATATAGAACTTTTAAGATACCCGGTATTAGTCAATAGACAAAGAAAAATTTGCATGTTGCGGCTCTCATTTTAGTATCTAACCTCACGGGGGGATCTATTGGTGAATGTTACAGGTACTGGCTTGGTCTTGCCACAAAGTACAGGTACATGGCATAGATCCTTGATGGAATTAGTGCCTTTTTTCACACGATGTTTCCCATAGTATCCTCGCCCATTAAAGGAAGTTTATAGGGACCGCCAAATGTTACAAAATGTACAGATCCAGTATACAAGAACACCAGTGTGCTCGTCCGGAAATTTGAGCTCGCGAACAAAGCTTAGTAGTATACAGCTTGCAAAAATCGCAAGTAGGGGGTGGTTTTTTGGTTTTGTTTCTTATTCCTTCTCACACAGACGCTTTTAAAATCGTGCCAAGGCCAAAGACAGGATTTCAACCTCGCGCTCAGATGATCTCTCCAATGTCGACATAGGCTGGAGTCCATGGCTTGGCGCCCTCGACCAGCATGTCACTCGGCACACGGACGTTTGGTCCGGGGCTGTAGAGGTACCATGCCTTGAGTGCGTTCATGGCAGCGTTGGCACGGGCGGCCTGGGGGTTGGCGCCAGAGCCCTCACCGAGCTTGTCGTTGCCGCTGAAGATACCGACAACAAAGACGGGAGTGCGCGAGTGGCGACCCGTCTCGGAGAGGATGCGTGCAGTGGGCTCTGCAAAGTTCTCGCGGGCGCAAAGGCGGGCGAGTTCGTTGGTTGGGCGCCTGAAGGAGAAAAGAGTTGCAATGTCGAGATGGCGAGAGAGGATGTGTGCGTTGATGAACACCTTGGCCGCCTCGCGCCCACAGTGGCTGTACACGGCGCCTACGAGGGCCCGCACAAAGGCCGAGTGCGCTGCGCGGGAGACACGGATTTTGTCCACGGGTCGTGAAGGCAACAGCGAGATGATCTCGGGTAGCGGTGGCTTACTGGCCTCGATATCCATCGCGGGGCCGACTTCACTTGACTCGACAGCCGAAGCCACCTGGCCCTTCATCAGCAGCTTGATGTTTTGCTTTAATATCTGCTGGATCCTTTCGTGGTCAGGGTCGTTCAGCACTTCCTGTGGCTTCCAGATAGAAAACTGCAACAGACCCGGGTCGACCTCGCCACCCGGTGCGGCAGTCGACTCGACACCCCACGACTTGGCGATCTCGGTCAAAGACAGCTCGCCAGCATAACCGTTGCGCGCCTCCAGAAGCACACTGTACGGAAGCCTAGGATACCGGCACATCAGCCACTCGCTCACATGGTACTCGATGAGCTGGACGCCGAGCCTCGCGAGGCTGTAATTGTTGAAGCGAATGTCAGTGTCGGCAGAGCGGTGGATAAGGGTCCGGGCTACAGTTTCTAGGGGGACCTTCTCGGACAGGGCCAAACGTGCGTGGAGGGCAGCGAGCTTGGCGGAGTCGCGTGCTCGGGAAGGAGGCGGTGATGGGTATTTGTGAAAGTCGGGAGTCTCTTCGGTGATCTGTTTGGGGCTGGCGACAGTTGACTGTAGACGAGCATGAGGGAACTGCTGCAGGTGCTTGCATGTTTGAGACGTAGAGGTCGTTGTGGCGGTTGCGAAGCTACTGATAGGCAAAGCACATGATGATGGCCGGGCAGCGCTGAGCAACTGGCCCGACCATCTTCCCGGTCGTATCCTCTTCATGGATGCTTCTCGTATGCAAAAAAATAGTTGGTGAAAAAAGAGAGTGAATAGTGTTGCTACTGGTGCTGATATAAGTGGTTGGATCGTAGATTGTGGGTGGTTCTCTTTTTTCGTGGTCTACACGTCGAGCTTCGACGCGAGCAACTGAGACGAGTTCCGTTCAATGTCTCCAGCAAAAAAGTTTCGCCCTGAAGTCCAAGTTCAATTGGAGCTTGCCTGGGTACGGAACGAATTGGCTGACATAATACTGGCGAAAAGCTCTTGAACCAATGGTAGAGCTGATATTGCCGTTTACGGTGGGGCGGCGGCACTCGAATTGGTTCTCCCCTGCCGACCGTGGGCGTTGGTACGTCGGACCTGGGCAACAGCTTCAATTCGTTTGCACATCATTTGCTTCGGGTAGGATTACACGGCTGCACACCATCACCAATTGCCTTTGTCAACCCGATCTCACAACTCCAATCATATAGTCAAAATGGTAAGCCTATGGATTCGCTTCTATTTGGAGTTGTTTCATAGCTGACACTACGTTTCTAGGGTGGCGGACCTCGTGTCAAGTAAGTCGAACGAACGTCCCTCGAAGTGCTTTCGCTTTCCCTGCCGACTTTCGCGTCAAACATACAATCGAACCCGCCCTTACATGCGTGCTCGTCTAGATACCCCAAGCATGTCTGGTCGCCGGCTGGTGGCTGGTACACCAACCCTCCAAACTGGAAGGCCAACACCGCGGTCAGCCTGTTGGCAATTATTGGAGTGACCGCGATGGTCTGGAAGATCAGTGCCGAGAAGGAATGGAGGCCACGCATGCCCGAGAAGGATCGCTACTACCCAAGCAGACAGTAAGTTTTTGAGGGTTTCGATGTGGCCCTGCGCGAGAGCTGTGTGCTGACCGGATATCCCGTTATCGCAGTTGGAGCAAGCAGATCATTGAGCATGAGCGTGCAGAGAGGGAGAAGGAGAAGGCAGCACCAGAGTCATAGAAAAGTCCCGACAGCAAGAAGCTTTCCCATTTATGTCAAGCTATTTTACTCAACCGCATAATGTCATGGAACAGATGTGATTTCAAATCCTGTTCGTGTACGAGACGACCAGCCTTTGCATTCTCGAAGATGTCGACAAAGCCAAAGTTGATGGCTGTTGACAAGGACTTGAAAACGGACAAAGCGTTCAGAATGACAAGGCCGGCTCAATGGGTGCCTGGCCATTGTTCCAAAGTCTTTTTTCTCATATTAAAGGGGGACTACTCACCATGACTTCCGTGGCTTGTAGATCGGCTTTCATTCAATAAATGTGCATTGGAACAAAGAAAGCCTTGACAATATGTTGTTTGCCTGACAATGACCAGAGCTTAGCCTCGTATCTTCTTGATAAACCGGTGTTTTCCCTTGCATCCCCGGAGGTAAGTACCGAGTTATCACTAGGAATTACTTACTATCTAACCTTTACACGACTACAAAGCCCAGCTCGTGGGTATCACTAACCATATAATCAGATCGACGAGCACGTAGCTCTGGGACTAGTCAGCAGACTCCAATAATAATTGGCTCGCAATGTCTTTCACTAGTATCAACCTCGAGTTGGGAAACTACGTTCAGTTTCCGCGCCTCGTGCTACTCAGAGAGCCTGAAAAGTCCCAGTCGACAGAATGTGCTATATGCCATGACTGTTGCCACTACCGTCCGGAAAAGAACGACAAGGCTGATTCGATGGCTGTCTTACCCGTAGGTAAACCCGGCTTCTCTAACCTTTCTACGCCCCTTTTTTTTCTCTGTTACATTTGACTAAGGGTCAGGCTAACATTGATATATCGTTTCTAGTGCGGGCATGTATTTTGCAAGGGCTGCGTTGAAAAAGCCCTCGAAAACAGACTTACTTGTCCAACCTGTCGCATGAGGCTTGAGTATAGGTCCTGCAAGCACCCCATCAAGCCCCGGGTCTTACACGAAGAGTCGGTCTTGATGCTGCCGGACACGGTAAGATGTCCGGACCAGATTCCCGCATGTTGTCCCTCGTGCCGTAGAGCGGCGGCGGTGAAGCATGCGTCCAGGCTATTCAGCGTATATCACACCGAGATTGACGCGGCTAACCGAGCATTCCAGGAGTCAAAATCCGAAGACGATCGGGAGAAGCTCAGCGCAGCTGATAAGAAGGCGCATCGGATCCTTTTATCCTCGTTTAATCTGCGAGCCCAGTTCGACTGGTAAGTCCTGTAAGCTTCTGTTTGAATCTGGCATTCAAATAGTTTCTACATCTAATTATTTATTATACCATTAGCTTGACATTTAAATCGGTTTGTATGGTGAATTGCAGAGAAAATTCCATGCCAATAACTTGATGTTTTGGATTACAATCGTGGTTTTGCCAACTCTGACCTTCATCAATAACATGAAAAAGTCCTGCCAATCAAGTTTGATCTCGTGGGGAGTTTCCGTCTTCTTTGTTTTGGCCGTTCACGAATGGTATGCTGTGTAGAATGTCTTTTTCACTCGCATTCCGTGACCGGATTGGGTAAAAGAACATCCCTAGGGAGACCTCCCTTGTTACACCGCAAGCGTGATAAGACAATGACAGCCCTCTTGCACTTCCCCGTACCTTCCACAGACTTGAGAATTGAATCTCAAGTTTTCCAGAGAGTTCATGTCTCTATGACAGGCGTCCATCCATGCTGGCTTCACGAGTTCTATAAAACTACCACGCTGCCCATAACACTTACAACCCTTATATCAATTCAGTGCCAGGGTAGCAACAGGTAGACCACGGTCTATTCATCATCACTAGACAGACAATATGACGGAACCCCTGAGCTTGATTCCGAACCTGAAGACCCCAGCATACCGAATCGGGTCCAGCTATAATCACGATTACCAGAGACTTCGCATCTTGGCAATAAGTTTGTCGTCTAGACTTGACGATCTGATCTCCAGCTTTCAGCTCGCCAGCAAGTGCCTCAGCGATGAGGACCAGTCAGGGTTTGACCGCCAGCACAAGGCTCATTTCCAAGATGGCAGCCCGAGCTTCTCCCAGCAGCTGAGCGACATGAGCAAGCGGCTGGCCCTCGGCGAGACCCGCGCCAACCTGCTTCGCGAGCCCGACCTTGCGCGGTGGTACGGCGACGCCATCGTGATAGCCAGGGCCCTGGGGCTGTGGCACGCCGCTGTCCGCGACGCTGCCCGCCTGCCCAGGAGCGACGAGTACGGCACCCTGGAGCAGATCGCGGATAAGCTCGACAGAGTGTACAAGGTCGCGGACCTGGGGAAGATCAAGAGGCGCATCGAGATCCTCGCTCAACGGGCGCTGGTTCGGAATGGGGCGGGCAACAATCCGTCTCGCTGGATTAAGAGACCTGCCGACCAGCTACCGGGCGATGGCGAGGGCAACGGAGACGGGAACGCTCCACCGGCGAGGTTTAGGAGAACGGCTGGTGGACGCATAGCCATCACATCGAACCCCTGCAGCGCTTTGTCTGATGCGTCTAGCACGGCTCCGCTGCCATACCAGTGTGATACGGAAATGGATGATGGTATCGAAATACAGTATTATGAGGGAGAAGAAGAAAGGGATGGGGAGGAGGCCGAAGACGAGCCAACACCAAAGATCCTTAGCCGGGATTGCATCGAGCGTCCTTTTCCTTTCGTCATTAACAACTCGGCTGGGTTCCAGGATGCCTGGGAAACCGTCAAAGTCTTAGAGAGCCGCTTAAAGGGCCCCAGAGGCGCCGATCATGACAAAGACCTCGAGTTCATGAATGTTCTGACCAAAGAACTTTGCGAATATGCCATGGAAGCCAGGAACGAGGTCGATGTCATGATGGCCATCAGGACCAGGAAGTTGCGATATCTTCAGTTTTGCGAGGCACACCAGTCCGAAATACAGAAGGCCGAGGATGAACTGAATCGGGCTACTGGGCAGGACGACCGCGATGCCCTGGGGTTCGAGGAGGTTTCCGAGCGAAATGCTTGCCTTCAGTCTCTACTACGTTTCTACGGCGAAGCGAAGGGATATGAAACTGAGGAGGATACTTCTGAATAACAAGAACGAACCGGACGATGGGATCAGAGAGTAAACACCTTGAAATGGATACACATTAACCCTGGCAATTGTTTTTTTTTTTCTTGAACCGAACCAAATGCCTGTTCCATTATGCTCGTTCTCAGTTGGACTAGTGACAAGACTTGTTACCCAGAGTGGGAAAAACCCACGCCAATTTTCAGGATCACGCCGGTACTCGGACAAAGTATTCTGCATAATACACCAACTAAAACGAGCAACCATTGAAATGCAACTAGTGCAGATATTCCATAAGCCCCATTGTGCCAGTTCAGTGTGCCAGCCAGAACGTAGACATACTCTGCACAACTTGGGAGTTCCGGTCCAGCCTAGTTGTTGCTTTGGGCGCCCTGATTGTATGACCACGAAATATTCAGTTTCCTGTCTGTCATTATTTTGAGTTTGAAAAACATAGGTTTATTGTTGGTTTCGAGTGGTGGTTTCGAGTGGGTATTTCGTATTAGCGATGTAATCAATAAGTGAAAACAATAATAACGCAACAACGCCAAAGCTCCTTGTATGGTGTAACATATCCTCAAGATAGAGAAACGAAATGCAAACCCGCAACGGGCGCCCTCACCGAGCCCGACATCCTCGTGGCCTGCGTAGGCCACCCAATTTTCACCGTACCACCGGGTCGTAAAAGAACCCCCCAAAAGAGTGCTTATAATACTACAAGAAATAATCGGCCACGGGCTTCTTCGCGGGCATCCCGCGAGAATCCTGCGGTGCTGCAAGAAACACGCGATATCTGCGAGCGGGACCAATGGGCCGGTTCGTAACTTCCTGCTCGGACATGACGCCTCGAGCCTCGTTTCTCCGCGAGAATCCACCATCGCTACGACCGACCTCACCGTTGCTGCGGGCAAATACGCCCAGCCCAGACTCGTCCTCACTCAGCTCGAGTAGGGCCGCGACGTTGCCGCAGCGGTAGCAGTAGTTAGGCGCCGACCACACAGTCACGATGCTTGCGTCGAACATCTCCTTGAAGCCCTCCATGACGAGTTGATGCGCCCGCGCAATGAGGCTCAGGTCGTTCTTGTAGTTGAACTCCTTGGTCGCATCTGGGCCGAAGAGGAATCCTGCGCCACGCGGTGACAAGCCCCAGCCAGCAATGTCATCTGGGTCGGACCATAGGAGATCGCACATTGCGCCGTCGTGAGGAACCTCTTGCTTGCGATCCAGCAGTCTGATCTTATCGATCGAGTCAACGAGCGGGCTCAGTCCTCCGTGAACACAAAACACGGCACCTGCCGGGTTTCCGAGTGAGCCCCCGCTCGAGCCGGATGCGCCACTACCTGGAGGACCAGTCATTGGGCCCACGGACGAGCTGGCGCCGCCACCTTGGGCCTCTGGCGGAGGTGAAGACTCGCCGTGGGTGCTCCCTTGAGATCCAATCAAGTTTTCACGGGGCTTACGCAGAAAACGTTGGACAACATCTCCAGTGTTACTGCATACCTCGACCTCATACTCTGGTCCAGCTTGGTCTTCTGCCGGATTCTTTGAGGGGCCCAAAGTATGTGACGCCCCGAGCACGATGGCACCAAGCGCCAGGTAGTCAAACACGTCGCAGCAGTACCGCCATACATTTGCGCTGCCGTACTTTCTCAAACATTCATCATAAAACCCATATACTGTCGTTATTTGGCGCGATTCGTGATTTCCGCGGATCAAAGTCATCCGATCTGGATAGCGAACCTTGAGGCAGAGGAGAAGAAGAAAAGACTCGAGTGAATAGAAGCCGCGGTCGACAAAATCACCTGGTACAGCAGCGGTATTAGCACGATACTGTTGGCACGGAGTCCGGACATCGCGGGCGGTCATGCAGGACGACGACAAAGGTTGGAGACCTGCAGGGTTCACCCACCCATGAAGAGATAGTTTGTGTCTGGTACATCACCGCCGACCCGGAAAAGCTCCATGAGGTCATGGAATTGGCCGTGAATGTCGCCGCATATTGTGACGGGGGCCGTGACAGTCACGACGTTGCCCTCCTCGAGAAGGATTTCACGAGCTTTCAGGCATAGCTCGCGTACTTGGGGCTCTGGTATAGGGCGACAAGCGCGGAGTTGTGCGATCGCCCTGCGACAGACAGACAGCACGCGTTAGTTGTGACTAGATTGGAAGCACCCTCAAGGAGGGCTACACCAAGCGCAACATGCCCAAGACAGCTGGCCGGACGTACTCATCGAGGTCGCTCATTTTGGAAATAATGCGCCGCGATCGGCGGGAGCCTCGGTGGAGTTTTTTTTTTTACAAAAAAAAAGTTCCAAAGAATTATATCATTCCATGGCTGACCAAGAATCGATTGGGGTTGGGTTGTGAAGGCGAGAGGATCTTGGATGTGGCGTTCGTTACCAAGTTCCCTCGGCGCTGAACAACGTCGCGAAGGCGTTTGGCAAGGGTGCACCAGGAAACAGCGATGCTGATAACGCTTATCTTTTTGGTGGATAAAACGGCGAAATGATCTAATGTGGCTTAGTCGTCCAAACTGTGGCTGATAATTTGGTACCACCCCTGACAGCTGAGCATGCGGCCAACAAGAAAAGCTGAGCTGTACCTTTGAGCTCCAGCCAATCACCGCGTTCCAATTGAGGAAAGCATCCAATTCCACCATCGTTTCTTGATGCTGAATTCAGCTTGAATCAGGTTATCAGGCAGAAAAAAAGATTCCTGCAATTCGAACTAGAGCAACTTCGGACCGACGATGTGACGACAAAGACGATATTGCTGGCAGAGAGAGTACGGAACAGATTTTGTATCTTTACATTTTCACCATCATCCGCCCGGCCAGTAGCTAACGTTGCAGAAAGCATACGTTGATCGATCTACCTAGCAATCCAAAGGTAGCACCTACCGAGACAGTCGCATCAGCCAGCCCGTCATGGCACCGCCGCACCTCCATCCGCGGTCGCGCATGACCTCTTCACTCTTTGCGACCACCGTCGTCGCGAGCTTTTTCGTCGTGGCCCTACCGCACGTTCTCCCGTGCCCAGCACCACGCCGAGTGTTTGCCGACGGGGACATGGAGACCATGATTGACGCCAACGGGAGGACGCTGCGGAGGAGGAGGAGGATACCTTTAGACCCCGAGGTCAAGGATGGCATAGTACAGTTCGACGCCATGAGCAGCCCAATCGACTCGTCCGAGTCAGAATCAGAATCCAACACGGGCCGAGCGTGTCCGATACCGAAACCCAGCGGAAAGGTCGGGGAGCTACTGGGGTTCACGAGGAAACAAGCGCCATCGCAAGATGAGAACAAGACATGACAGGACATGGCCGGCTGTACTAGATTTATATACCTATCTATCAAACCGAGAAGAGAAGTCGACAAGGGGGTACTCACGGCTGTGGCCGCCGTCAAGGATCAGAGCGGAAGGCATAGAAAAAAGGAGATGTGAAGATTACCGATGGCATGCCACGCACAATTAAGCTTGATGATAATCGGGCCAATGGTTGCAATATTGGATGAAAGCTGTCGATCTGGGTAGCCAAGCGCACCTTCATGATCGACATAGACACTTTCAGGGCTACCCCAAACAGCAAAAGCTTGCCCTACTTGTATATATGATCCTCTAGGATTTAAGAGACTAGACTTGTCGAAGATCGCATCAGCTGCGCGCCTCGAAACCTCGCCTATGCCATGGTCACTATTGTGACAGTTGCTTGGTGCCATCTGCGTGCAACCTGGTGACACTGAGAATAGGGGCAGTGACCAAATTGCCTACCTCGTAGTTTATCACGCTGACCGCATTTATAGATATACGAGAGAGCCTTGGGGGTCTCGAGTGTAAGCATATTCGGAAAACTCACAACTCACAAACGTACTTATACACATGTGACATGCAATGCAGAGATCATTTCACGAATAGCACAAGAGGAAGAATATGAGAAACAAAACCCGATGCTCACAGCGGCACCGATTTTTTATTTTATTTTTTTATTTTTTACTATTCTGCTGTTGGCGACTCAACCGTATGGTTTTGTAATCGGCAATGTCTGTGCCGGGCGCAAAGTGATAACTTGGGGGGTGAGTTGGGGTAGCAGGGGTCGCTCTCCAGACATGCTGTATACAGTCTAGGTTGGGTCACACTCTCCCCCTACCAAGACTCACCAGCACTTTTTTAGAGAAGTCTGACCGATTTCCCGCCCTTTTGAAACTCCAGCCATCTGGGAATGCAACGGTCTGGGTCGAATTCAGGAACCAGTAGGATAGGCTTTATATTTTGCTTAAATACCTAGGCACTTTACCCGTTTCTCCACTCAACCATCTTTACAAATCTTCCGGCGCACGCGCGAGGCCCTGGCATTGGGGCCCGCGTCGCAAGCAAGGCTGGGCAACGGCCGAGAGGTATGTTCAGACGACCACGCGTTTGGTGGTATCAAAGTGGGCGATCAGGGGGATCAGGAGTGGCGCAAAAGACTCTTGGAAGTCTCCGGGACATACGGCATCGCTGGGCGTACCGACTTACACGAGCTTGTCCAATAAACTTGCACATCCCATCGTTAGGGGGGGGGGGGGACGAACAGGTATGGTATCTACGGATACTTGGTGGTCTCACCCTTATGCCATCCAAGAGAATGATGAAACCGAATGCCATCTCAAGTTCCGCATCGTCGGTCAGTCCGTGTATTGTGCGCCTGTTTGATCCAGATATCCACCCTTAGTCTGGACCTGGGCGGCTCCGTAGATTTCAAGTATATCATCAGCCTGATCGGCCGGCTCTCTCCTCATGTTTTGTTTCTCTTATCACACATGAAGCTATTGTAGTTTGCGCCAGTGACGCTCCTTCTCATCTCTTTCTTTTTTCATTCGTTCATTTCTCTTCTTGATAGAGGTAAGTCCTTGCAGTGATATGAGCCGAAAACCACTACGGCAAGCATAAACTAATGACATCGTATGCAATACAACAGCTGTGCTCTCCCTGTTTTTTTGATACCCTTTCAACATGAAGTTCTTCAGCACCATCGTCCTTCTTTTCGCCGGCCTGGCCTCGGTCCAGGCCCAGAACAACACCGCCTCGGCCACGGCTTCGGCTTCGGCTTCAGCTACGGCTTCTGAGACTGAAGTTGCCTCTCAGTCAGCCAGCTTGACGAGCAGCTCCACCAGCACCTCGGCCAGCAGCACCGCGACGCCGAGCCTCCAGGACCTCCTGAACAACCTGGGCGGCGGGCTTAACAACGTGGGTAACATCAACTTCAACAACCGCAACGACGTCATCAACGCCATCGGCCTTCTGATGAACCAGCTATGCGTCGGCAACTTCTTCAACGGCAACCTGCTCGCGGGCCTGGGTTCCAACCAGCAGCTCCAGCTCCTGTTCCAGCTCGACCAGCTGAACCAGCTCAACAGGCTCGGGCTGCTGAACAACCTTGACCTGCAGGGCATCTTCAACAGGGGTTTCGGCGGCATCAACCTTGGCGGCGGCATCGTCAGGGGAGCCAACGGCTTCAACAGGGGTGGCATCAACTTTGCTGGCTTCAAGCGTGCAGTCGGTGATGCCATGGCGGTAAGGCCTACCCTTTTCTCATCCTTTACCTGATATAGAACATGCCCTTTTTTCACTTGTAGTCAAAAACATGATTAACTGACTTGTGTATGGCGAACATCAATAGAAGCTCGATACAAACCCTGAGCGCCGCAGTGTCAACGTCAAGAGGCAGCAGCGTCTGTGCAACGCCGCCGGAGTCGTCACTGGAGTCGCTGGGAGGAACGGTGGCAGGGCTCGCCAGACGTCGTCTTCTACCACCACCACGGCGGCACAAGCAACAGCGACGGCTGAAGCGGAGGTGGATGGTGAGGAAGAGTAGATGGTGGTTCCGCTTTTGGAGTAGCAACAAGGCACGAAAACAGCCAAACATGCCGAGTTCCGGGGAGCCGCGTCACCAAAACGCCCCCCAACAAAACAAACCCGGCTTTCTTTTCTACTGTACTGTATGTATATGGAGCACAATTATTAGTTTGCGCAAACATGATATAGTATTCTTTTTATCACTATGTGTGTGCATTTTATTTTTGTCTCGGGAAACACTCAAGATGGGGAAGAATTTGGCCCTTGTCTTTGTTTTGGCAGATGATGCACCGAGCACTTCGCTTAGCTGTACCACTGTATTACACTACACTATACTGTAGTAGCCGCCGCAAGGATTATTTTTTGACGGCATTTATTCTCCAACCGACAATTTCTTTTTTCTCGCTACCGGAAGTCTTTTTTTTTTCTCTTTTTTTTCCGGGCTTGCATGGTGGCCCTGTTCGCCCTTGCTATTGTCTCCGCTGCCTGTTGTTGGCTAGTTTGTGCGACTTTAAAAGACAGGAAGCTTGGCGGCCCATACCCACGGACTTAGCCAGGGGATTGTATAGAGGGAATTATGTAGGTACCTAAGGTGTTGTATGCAAGGTATGGTAGGTTTGTGCGACAACGAGTCGTAGTTTACGGTACCGGTACGTAAAAGAGACTGTAGTGTTGAAGTGGTACGGGCGCAAAGGTGTTGGAAGCTCCACAGCCAAGACGGATTGGGATTACCCGAAAGGGGTTGTCTAAGCAGCAAATCTGGAAGTTTTCCGAGGCCAGCGGCTTGAAGTACGAAGAAAGGTAATAATCAGTTAATTAGTTAATTGCCTAGGAATGCTAGAAGTAGCAGTAGCTGATACTGATTCGAGTGAGGCAGCAGGTTTGAAATCCAAATTGCACATTTGTAACCCATCTTATTTGGTCCAGATCGATATTGTTGATGAGCTAGGTACCCAAGGTTAGTAAACCACCTATACATACAGCAGCAGCATTGAGAGATTCATCCAATGAGCGGATCTACTGATGCTAGGAATCGAAATTTTAATCAAGATAAAGTAATAAGGTATCGTAGCATCCAAGTATAAATCGAGTACCATCGTTTTTCACTTCGGACCAATGTCCTTGTGGTCGTCCTACCAGTGGTAACGTCAAGTCAAGGGTTTAGTTAGGTAGGTTTCAACTTAAGATGACAGACCCCAGTCTGACAGCGAAACTCTATTTTATTTCTTCTTTGACAGTGGTCCAGATGCTTTGTAGTTGGGATGAAATTGTAACGTCTTCTCGCCAATTGATTGGGTGAATATCATGGCTACGGAGGCAGAAGAAATGCCTCCAGCACCCCCTCGATAGTGTAGCCAGTTATCACCAGTTATTAACTGACGTTTTGACATTTTGACGCAGGATCCGGGAGCCAAAAGCAAGAGGATCCAGTGACAGCGGAATAAAAACGTTGAAGCCGCCGATCCGGACCGCAAAATTCATCTACTAATTACATAGATACTTATTAGACATGGAATGATTCAAATAAACCTGGCAGCGGTTTGGTCTGGGCAAGGGGCATGGAGATGAAGAAGCAGTCGTACTCATCAGTGTATAAAGGCAAAAGATGATTATTGGGTTGTTCAAAATGCCATGGCTTTTGCCGTGTTTTTTGTGACCAGCCTGCGACAAGCCGTACATGGAAAATGGAGATCCCGGGTTGCCCCTTGCATAAGACAGACAGACCCGTACAACCGTATAAGTACCATACGACATCAGCCTGCAAGCTTGGTAGGTAGCACTGCTTTCTGCATACCACGTCGTCTAGCCCATGTAGCCAATGAAATCCCGATTATCTGTGGGGCACCTGATCCTGATGTTTAAGTGGGGTACCTTTTCATGTGGAGCGAAACCTTTTGGCAGGCAAGGCAGGCAAGCAGGGCAGGAAAGGCCGTTGTCAACTTGTCAACCGTGCGAGCTTCCCTGCTTTCATCCAAACTCCATCCAATTATACCCAAGTCGGGTACATGATATTAACAACCACCACGGGAGCACCTCAACATTTGGCCCTACTGTATGTGCTAGGTATCTAGTTCTAGTGATGGGATGGTTCTACCGTATTTCGGAGTCACCCAGACAGATCTACTTTACCAGCCAGGATGATCGGATGCATGCGGGATATCGAAATATCGGGATAGATTCAACAAGTCATCTGGAGCGCTGGAATACAGATCGGCGACACGACCACCTGGAGGTGTTGACGAGTGATCCGAATCAAGATTCCTTCGTCAGTAAGGTATCCGGACCGTCGGCGCCTGTCTGGGCCAGTTACACGATGCAACTGGTACTGATGCTGTGAAAAGTGTCTGCCCCGGGAAATGCCCCGGCACGGGGGAGATGGAAACCAGGCTGTCAGACTGGTTGGGTGTGGAGCAGTCTTTCTTGGAAGCAACCTGACTGCTGGGGCGAGGAGAACCAGACCTTTTGCCCAGACCAAGTTGCTGGAGGTAACCACTCAATCATTGCATTGCTCGACAATACCGAGCCTCAATATTGACTCGCCGTACTTCGTAATTACGGGACTCGAATGCCTAGACGGAAACTACTGAACATGTTTCCTGACGTCTTTGGAAGGCATCCTCACAGCGATCATTAATTACAGCAAGCTACAGTGGCTGCATTTGGCCTCTACCGGATAATCGGGAGAACAATCGGGGATTTAGCTGCATGCGTACCTGTCACCAACGAAACGGTGCGAAACGCACTGATAACTCGGCGTCGATCAGGGAAAGCTATGGGACGCAGCCGCCCATCTGTCTACAAGAGCCGTAGGGCTTGGCGGAAGACGCCGTACTTCCGAAAAGCATGTCTCGCTAAGGACATCAGACCGCCCACCCATCCAAACCCATGCAGGAAGCCCACGTTAATTATAAGGTTATTTTGTCTCGGGTGGGGTCTTTCTTGCCCCCCGATTCTTCACCTTCTCTGGTACAGTACCCCCTTTCCTGAACAATCCAAGACCTTCGGCCACACTGATATCCGTGCATGACGCTCCGTGCCATGCCACGGGTCTCCAAGATTCCCTGTCAACTGTCAAGACGCCTTGTCTGCGGTCAAAATGGTGCGTCAGCGCGGGCTTCAGCACTTGACAGATCGCCCCCGCCTATGATATGCCTTTCTTTTTGTTTCTCTAGGCATACCCACTGCCACAGGCGAGTCTCCTGTCCGACCTCGACCACCCATGCCCGCGGGCTTTCCCTTATGGAACCATCCCCAGGCTAGACTAAGTAGTAGAGAGGGGCAAAGGAGTACCGTATACCGTACTGAAGTGCCCCCCCCCCCCCCCAAAATCGTCAGCCTGTTGTCTCCTTGCTGCCTTCCTGGTCCCTTTTGTTTTACCCACCCGTTTCCGTACCCACTCTGATACACCCCGGGACCTGTTGTTCTAATCTTCCGAGCAACGGACTGACGACCCCATGGAGACTTGGCATCCGGCTCTGCCTCATGCTTTGTGCTGGCTCCAGTCGTTCCGGGCGAGGGGGGCGGCAAGTTCCTTCGCCGTAGGCCTCTGATGAGGACCCGTGCGAGATCTTGGCACATTCGCTTGTATATAAGCAAGAGAAGTTCTGGCCTCTGGGTTCCCATTCTCCTTCGTTTCCTCATCCCACTCAAACATCTTTCAGTCTAATCTCATTCAGTCATTCTCTTCAGAGGTGAGTAGATCGATCCATCCCCATGGGATCTATCTGATCTCCGTTTCCCCAGACAAACATCCGATTTCTCTACCTTACAAACTATTCCAGAAAAATAGTTCGCTAACCAAAGCCTTTACATCTACAGCTGTGCTCGTTGTTCGCTTCACTCCTTCCTTATCCAACTTATTGAACATATTGAGCTGTGCTCTTTATTCCATATAAACTACTATTTAATTTCGTCCTCAACGATCTTTTCATACCCACCCCCAACAATCCCCCTTCAACCATCAAAATGAAGTTCTCCGCCATCATCGTCAGCGCTCTGGCCGCTTTCGTCACCGCTGCTCCCACCAGCACCCCTGAGGCTGCTACTACTGAGCTTCAGACCCGCGCCTTCGCCTTCGACCTGAACGCCTTCAACAACTTCCAGTTCGTCAACCAGGACCTTGCCTACCTGAATGTCCTGAACCAGTTTGCGTTCAACAACATCCACGGCCTCGCTGTCAACAACGGCCTCAACCTTAATGCCTTCCAGGGCCTGTTCGCCCAGCAACAGTTCGACCTCAACAGCCTGCTCCTGCTCTCGCAACTGCACACTTTCAACCAGATCGCCTCGCTCGGTGTCCTGAACAACTTCAACCTCCAGGCCTTCCAGTTCCAGAACTTCCAGCTCGGTCTGCTGCAGCCCGGCTTCAACCAGATCCAGCTTGGCCAGTTCATCACTCCCACTGTTGGCACCCAAATCGGTGGCATCGCCAAGCAGCAGAGGGGCTTCATCCTGTGAAGAACTTGAAGCTACTCATTCAGTTCTACACAACACCCGTGGGATGAAAGCACTTCTAGCCCGGGCTTCGCAGCCTGGTATAGTTGGGCTTTCTTCCTAGCAAACCATCTCCGCTTCTATTTTCTTGGCCTGCCGATCACCTTACAACCTTCTTTCTTCCTTTTTCTTGATTTTTCTGCGATGGAGTTTACTGGGTAGACGATTTGATGGAAAAATTTAGAAGGGGAATGAGAGCATATTGTGGGGATGTGAGACAGAGAGTTGAGCCGGCCGGCGATACTTTTTGAGAGGCTTCATCGCATGGGGTTTATGGGATTTCCGATCGTCATATCGGGGAAGAAAAAAGGGGACGAAATTTCTTGGTTTGTTTTTTTCTTCATGCAGTTGGTTTTTTTTTTATTTTTTAAGCTCACATTTTCCCTCTGTCCTTTGCCGACCACTATACCAAACCGCCTTACAACCACACAGAGGCACTGTGGGCGGTGTGGCGGGCAACGGGCACGGGATCTGGAGAGATAGCTGGGGTAATACAATTCAGATTTGGACTGATTGAAAAATGACTTTTTTGTTTCTTCTTCTTACATTTGCTTTGTGTGATATGACAATGGATTTGAAAAGCAGGGGTTTCTTCTTGGGTTTGAGGTTGTATGCACTATTTCCTGTCTCCCTCAGTGATACGTTGTCGTTGCCTTCAAGGACTAGAACTAGATCAAGACTAATTGAGTTTTTCTGGTATGAAGAAAGATTTAAGCATAAAGGGATATTTAGGACGACAGATGCGATCCCCCACGTCTCAGGTATTCTGAGCCAAGAAACGGAACATTTGGAGGGCCAGCATAATAACGTACTTCGTAGTAACAAAGGATGAAATAGAACTGGGGGGGGGATTGTGTGCTATCACAAACGGATTTTGTGTGTGATCGTTGGGGGTGCTCCAATGGGGTTCCTTGGCGAGCCCATGGTCCTCGTTTCAGGTCGAAGGGAACGGTGCAGTCGAGCGAGCAAGTCAATTAAAACCCCTCCCCTGTCGGCTTTTAACATAGTTTGTACGAAGTGATTATGTATTTACAATAATTAGCTTTCATTCCCAGCACAAATGTATCCACTTTTAAGGCACCCGCGACTCGCCGAGGAGAATCCCACTTTGAGTTGGACTTTGACCTGAGAGATGTTGTCTTACGATCATGCTGCTTGTTGGTTGAGAAACTGAAGAGGGTGCTTGGTGCTGCAAAGTCAAGATATATACCTAGGTGGGTGGTAACCTCACTTGCCCAATATAATCATCGAGTCACACTTGTACAAAGTGCTTGAGGAGATAGGTACCCATGTTGCTATCGTGATCCCAATTTGCAGTCTGTTCGCAAGTGGTATGTAAGTCACTGGATGTGAAATCGTATGCACACAGGTATTGGTAGCGCTATATTTCTATATTTGTTTGGATTTATCGATAGTATGTATCATCTTGCATTATTCCGAGGTCGACAAAAACAGTCAGATATTAATACCCTCGATCATCACGTGGAAAAAGACTGCCCAGTAAAGATAACGGTTGCCTAAATGGAGTCCAAGCTTATTGTTCCACTGTAAGAAGCGATGGATCTCTGTCGATACAGCGCAGATCTGCCTCCAGGGTCTTGTCCCCAGTGGCGGTGCAAAGCGGGACTTCCCAGAGAGGAAGTCGTATGGGGGCAATCACCTGAGAGCTCGGTGTGGTCGGCCAATAGGATGATCGGGACTGGGATACCCATGACTGTCACAGCCTCTCCGCTGCTGCCATTTTTATCACTGGCGGAGATTTGACAGCGTATACAGCAAAAGGGAAGACACATGGCTGTGTGAGTTGCAGTGCAGTTAGTGCAGTTGGTTGCGGGCAAAAGAATATGTGCTTGCATGGGCTGCGCCGTAATGGCCGCAGTAGCTATCCGCGTGCGACCAACCCTGGAAAGCCCGGTGTTAGCAACAAAGATGATCGCTTCACAACGTGTTTAGGCCGATTGAGGGGCTCATCGCCAATCGATATTAGCAAGGGAAGAAAACAAAAGATTGATGAAAAGGGAAGCAAGCGGCTTGCCTTGACAGTGTTTTTGATTCATCATTCTCTGGCCTCAATTCTCGTCTTGGCTTCAAAAGACCCCAACCCGCCCACATTTCTCTCTCATCTGCTTACTGTACCCTTCAATCCTGCGTCTCCCGACGATCGATCTGATTCCGGCGCAACGGTCAGCGTTGCAGAATGAGCGGGTAACCTTGCGCGGAATCACCGGCTGCCAATTTGATAGCCCGCCCGTTGCTGTTTTTTTTGTCTGCTTGACTCTAGTCAGCACGACAGCGACTGGCACGTCCGTGTTCTTTTCTTCGCAGACGTAGCACAGTTGGGCAAGCATTCTCAGCCATGGACCTCGTCCCAAGGTCGCCGCAGCAGCAGACAGAGATTGTCACCGAGACGCCCTCTGTCGTAACTGTCACCAGTCCACCTTCTACCACCGGCACCACTGTGATTACGGTCACACCTGCAATCAGTAGTGCCACTCACAATCCATCGGGCACGGCCTCGGCGGCCCCGTCGTCCTCGGGGTCAGATGGCGGAGGTCTGGGCAGTGGTGCGGTAGCAGGTGTCGCTATCGGCTGCATAATTGCCGGCATCGCCATCGGTGCGATAGCCGCAATTTGGTTTCTGCGTCGGAGGCAGAGGAGCGTGGGCCCGGAGGAGACTCAGTACATGCTCTCCAACACAGCTGGCGGAGTTTATGATCCCAAGGATCCCATGGGTGCCGCGATGGCAGCCGATCCATTCCGCCTAGACCAGATACTGCCCCCTCCGCTGCCGGACGAGGTCATATCGGCCGAGCTGCAGAACCTCAGCCGTATCATCCAGCAACATGTCGTGGAAAATTACCACAGGGAGCTTGTGCCAGTGGACCAAAATGCTCTTCATCGGGCGTTGCACGACTTGGGGCTGGGTAACGATTCGGCGATACCCCCTGGGCAGCTGGTTATCCTGGCAGTCAGTCCGCAGGGAAGGAATACGGCCTTGCAACACATCATTGCGCGCGCGGCGACTGCGAGTGTTGTGTTGAGCTCGACGGCTCGCCATTCACTCCTGCCCTTGTCTATGTCTGCCTTTATGCGTGAAGTAGCACCGACCGAGAGAGACAGAGGTAGTGCTAAAGGTTTGTGGAACCCAAAAAAGAGTCTTTTTGCTGGCCATAATCCAGAGTTGTTGATGTGTTTCTTGCTAACTGAAAACACGCCAGCTGTCTCGGCCGCTTTTGCTCGCTGGCGTCAAACATCGACTTTCCTCATCAACCCCAACAGAAGTGACAGAACCCCTCTGCAACCGACGGAGGCCATGGCGGGTCAGAAGGCTCGTGAGCTCTTGGCGGCTCTTAATGTGCTTCTTAGTCCCTTTGTCGACCACAACCAGGTTGAGCCGCACATTCAGCAAGGACAGCTGTACGAGGTGGTCATGAAGGTGGCGCAGTTCGGATACATGCTCATATCGCAGCCGGGCGAGTTCCGTCTACGGTGGGATGCCGGACCTCCAATGAGTGCGGGAAGCGACGTCGTTGTCGTCTGTCCAGGCTTGGATAAAATTAGCGACGAGCACGGTAACAGGTACAGCCCGTCGAGAACGTTGCTAGCGCCAATGGCTGAGATTGTACGATGACGTGGCGCTACAGTAGCGTTGGCTGCATCTATTCTAGACCCTGATTTTCTTCAGCTCATATCCTTTGGCATCCTAATCTGTTTCCCAAACAAATGAGGTTTGCATATTTCCACACATTCTTGCATATAATATTATAGGCCGTTCCTAAAGTTGCTTGCCTATGCGTCATAAATCCAAGAAGTCACAAGTGAACTAGATTTCTAGTCCAAAATAATTATCATCCACTATAGTGATTGAGTGGAATGCCTTCAGGGGCAGGCAACGGTTTTTTTTTCACCAACGGTCATCTTGTAAAACCTGGATCCGACGTGTTGGTGGTCTTTCTTACGGGTGTCAGCACCCAGGATTTTAGTGCAGAACCTAGGTACTCCTTGGCAGGTTGGGCAAGGTGATTCTAGCAAAGGTTTCAGGCAGGCAAAGCTCAGATCCCGGAAACTGTATCCATCAATCACCCAACAGTCAGCCAACGTCCATCATGGGGGGGGGGGGGGCTAAAATTGGCTGTCAGGCTGGGGGGTGTGATGGGAACAGCCTCAATCCTCAAAGCTTAGCCCCGAATCCTTCGCAACCCCGGTTCGAATCCTAGGAGAAACTGACCACAGACAGTACCCGTAGGTACAGCCCTCGAGCTGAGCACATGGGTCTGCAGAACCTACACCGTTGGGTAGCAAACAAATGACACTGGATGTCTGTTTTTTTTATTTGACGAGCTAGGGACGTCACTTCCTTTGCTGTTGGTTATTACTGTATTCACATGGCCTGTGTGTAGGAGTTTAGACGACAACAAGGAGTTTGACCGCTTCTTTTCGATTTTCTGGTAGGAACGCCAACAGGATGAAGGAAATAATTTAGGCGGTAATCCGATTCCTGATAATATAACTTTTTTTTTTCTTGTTAAACGGCATCCTTTTGACACTTTCTTCAATAAACTTGATGCAATCTCTTCATTATACTAGTAATCCTCCTGCCATCTTTACTGTGACTCTGCGCCCTTTTCCCCGCCGCAACCCGACCAAGCTATATGTACTATTACTGAAAAGATCAAAGTCGGCACAATGACGAACACGGACAGCAAAAGAGCATCATCCGGCACGAGGCTTCATAGGCTGAGCTTATTGCCCAAGTTGATGATTGGGAAGGGAAGAAAACAACAGGGTAGGTGCCATAAAAAGAGTCTAGACTCACAAGTGCTTTCGAAGCCCCTCAGATTTGGCATGTACACTGTGATACTGTTGGATTACATAGATGCTAAGTCTCCCTTGCGTCCAAAAAGGAACAGAAAGCGCCGAGAGTCAAAAGAATATTCATCCGCCAGAATGGCCACTAAACTCGAATACACCTGCCGACATACAGAGTGCTTACCCGGCATTGCCCAGCTCACGGGGGCTCGCCCCTCCGAGGCCATCATCGGCAAATTCCATGAGCCCGACAATTTTCAATGTGGGAGTTCCGGAGAGGCCACAAGTAGCAGAATCTGCTGGACGCCGTAACAATCGTGCCAGCTGGGGGATTTTTCTGAACCCGAGGAAAGCAGCACCTAAGTCGCCTCAGCCCCGTGATCTGGGAGATTCAGATGTGGCAGACATGGACAGAATGACGGCCAAAGTCGAGGCTCGGCTCAGTGCCATACACGGTGACAAGGCCGACTTCTTCCGGAGGGGACGGGCGGGCCGACCTTCACCTCGGGTACTGTCAGACAGTTGGGATAGCGATACATCACCTCGGCCGGATGGTCACACGCTCACACCGACGATTAATACCCCGCCAGTAGAGCGAGTGAGGCATCAAAACCGTCACACTGTATACCTGGACATGACATATGGTAGCAAGACAATAGGGAACGGGCTGCTGTTGAGGCACGAGCCAAGCGAGCAAGGACGGATCGTAACCCAACAGGCCGCAGTGACCTCGAGAGCAGTCTCGGACTCGGTGGCCACAATCACTTGCACGGAACCGACGCCTTGCTGCCCTAATGATGGCTTCAGCCGATCGGAGACGCCTGCGGCGATGTTGCCAGTGCCGAGTATTCCTCCGCCACAAAGACGCTCGCAGTTTTTGGATCCTGCGCTCTTGTTCTTTGTTCCTCAAAACAAACCGGTTACGCGTCCAAACCTTGTTACCAAGGCTAGCAGCATTGGATATCGTGAACATACGGCGTCTCCCGTCGGTACTACTGGTACACCGTGCGTGCCAATCACCACAAAAAACCCCCCTGGGGCTTTTGAGCTCGAGGCCACACCCATCAGCCCTTGCGGATCGGATCCCCGGAGCAAATCAACATCTACAACGGTTTCCCCTTTGGAAGACGAGTCCGGGGATACTGGTCCAGAGCTGAACGTTGCGAGACCGCCGCAGAACAAGGATACCGATACGGGGAGCAACGGCGTGCCTGAGGCTGGTCTGGGCCAGCCCTCGGCGCCAACATCGATTTACTCAGCCGACGAACATACCCTGGTGGATGGAGGGGAAGAAGAGGCGGCAGCGAAGCCGGCAGTTGGGCTCGGCGTCCACAACGAGTCGACGCTAAGCAAGCCAGAACCTGCGTACCACAACGCCATCAAGGCTCGGATCATGATGAACAGCCCGACGGGCAACACAGCATGCGAAGCATGGCTAGTGCGATCTCGCATGTTCCAGCTGGGTGGTTCGCCCATTGTGGCCAGTTCGCCTATGCACGAGGCGGATAGGTTCCTGTTGCCGGTGCTGGCCTAGTGTTGACGGGGGGAGATTGGTCGTGCGATTTTTTTATGCCTCGTGGGGCTGTAGTTAGGCTGTTATTCTTTTGGCGAAAATTGGTTTTTGAGTGTGCTGTAGCGTGTCCTATCTTTGGGTTTCCGTCTGAGTTTTTCAGCCGTCGTAAGCGGCTGACTTTTTGGCTCTAGGTTTCCTTCCCGTACCACATGGATGTCATCTAAAGCCATCATTCAAGATGTTGGGACGAACTAAGCTTACAGTAGACTGTATTGAGCCTCAGTCTGGAATCTTTTTTTTGTTACTGTATAAACCAGACGGCGTCGCTTGGCAAGCGTAAAATCGCAAATGAAGTTGCTTTGGGGGAGATAGAGCATCTCGATAAACACTAAATTAAACCAGACAAACATGTGAACCAAAGTGCCGGATTAAACGAACTGAATGCAGTCGGCTCGCACCGAGTAGATCCAATGCCTTGCAGCAGCCCCCTGTGTCGTAAGCCGCAGCTAGGTAAAAGGGATGAAAAATGCGCCAATGTGGCGTAGAAGCACGTACTGTAAATGGCTTCTATGGCTTCATCGCTTCTTTAATTTGGTCTGGATTCTTGGTCTGGGCGACGCATTTGTCCCCTTTTTTTGGCGCCTTTACTATTTTGCTTAAGCAGGTGTTCTAGATTCAACAACAAATCGGGATCTTGTGCAGGTACAGGTACGTACCTGCTTGATTGGGTACCAAACCGAACTGGCTATGCTAGATTCTGCTCATTGGTGACGTGCCGACCGAATGCAATAATAGATCATGCCGCTCAACCAAGCAATAAATCTTGGGTGCTAATGTACCAAGAAGTCCAGCCTCGCATTACAAACATAACTGGTTTTTTTTTCTT